>CAWLCU010000217.1:0-332447 GCA_963855975.1 Andrena chrysosceles | reverse complement strand
CGTTGGTTCAAATTCCTTTATTACAATTTGACTAAAAATTTATATGAAATCAAAAAAAATAGAAGTAAATTTCATCTAAATTCACTCAAATTTAGCTCCTCCAACAAAAAAATTCATCAAAATCCAAAAAAATCGAAGTTGGTTCAAATTCCTTTATTACAATTTGACTAAAAATTTAAATGAAACCAAAAAAAAAATAGAAGTAAGTTTCATCTAAATTGACTCAAATTTAACTCCTCCATAAAAAAACTCATCAAAATCCAAAAAAATCGACGTTGGTTCAAATTCCTTTATTACAATTTGACTAAAAATTTATATGAAATCAAAAATAATAGAAGTAAATTTCATCTAAATTCACTCAAATTTAGCTCCTCCAACAAAAAAATTCATCAAAATCCAAAAAAATCGAAGTTGGTTCAAATTCCTTCATTACAATTTGTCTAAAAATTTAAATGAAATCAAAAAAAAATAGAAGTAAGTTTCATCTAAATTCACTCAAATTTAACTCCTCCATAAAAAAACTCATCAAAATCCAAAAAAATCGAAGTTGGTTAAAATTCCTTTATTACAATTTGCCTAAAAATTTATATAAAATCCAAAAAAATTAAAGTAAATTTCATCTAAATTCACTCAAATTTAGCTCCTCCAACAAAAAAACTCATCAAAATCCAAAAAAATCGAAGTTGGTTTCAAATTACTTTATTACAATTTGACTTAAAATATATATAAAATCCAAAAAAATGAAAGTAAATTTCATCTAAATTCTCTCAAATTTAGCTCCTCCAACAAAAAAATTCATCAAAATCCAAAAAAATCGAAGGTGGTTTCAAATTACTTAATAACAATTTGACTAAAAATTTATATAAAATCCAAAAAAATAAAAGTAAATTTCATCTAAATTCACTCAAATTTAGCTCCACCAACAAAAAAATTCATCAAAATCCAAAAAAATCGAAGTTGGTTCAAATTCCTTTATTACAATTTGACTAAAAATTTAAATGAAACCAAAAAAAAATAGAAGTAAGTTTCATCTAAATTCACTCAAATTTAACTCCTCCATAAAAAAACTCATCAAAATCCAAAAAAAACGAAGTTGGTTCAAATTCCTTTATTACAATTTGACTAAAAATTTATATAAAATCCAAAAAAATGAAAGTAAATTTCATCTAAATTCACTCAAATTTTTCTCCTCCAACAAAAAAACTCATCAAAATCCAAAAAAATCGAAGTTGGTTTCAAATTACTTTATTACAATTTGACTTAAAATCTATATAAAATCCAAAAAAATGAAAGTAAATTTCATCTAAATTCTCTCAAATTTAGCTACTCCAACAAAAAAATTCATCAAAATCCAAAAAAATCGAAGGTGGTTTTAAATTACTTAATAACAATTTGACTAAAAATTTATATAAAATCCAAAAAAATAAAAGTAAATTTCATCTAAATTCACTCAAATTTAGCTCCACCAACAAAAAAATTCATCAAAATCCAAAAAAATCGAAGTTGGTTTCAAATTGCTTTATTACAATTTGACTAAAAATTTATATGAAATCAAAAAAATAGAAGTAAGTTTCATCTAAATTCACTCAAATTTAACTCCTCCATCAAAAAAACTCTTCAAAATCCAAAAAAATCGAAGGTGGTTTCAAATTCCTTTATTACAATTTGACTAAAAATTTATATAAAATCCAAAAAAATAGCTGTTAATTTCAACTAAATTTACTCAAATTTAACTACTCCAACAACCAAAATCATCAAAATCCCAAAAAATTGACGTTGGTTTCAATTTCCTTTATTACAATTTGACTAAAAATTTATATAAAATCCACTAAAATTGAAGTAAATTTCATCTAAATTCTCTCAAATTTAGCTCCTCCAACAAAAAAATTCATCAAAATCCAAAAAAATCGAAGGTGGTTTCAAATTCCTTAATAACAATTTGACTAAAAATTTATATAAAATCCAAAAAAATGAAAGTAAATTTCATCTAAATTCACTCAAATTTTTCTCCTCCAACAAAAAAACTCATCAAAATCCAAAAAAATCGAAGTTGGTTTCAAATTACTTTATTACAATTTGACTTAAAATCTATATAAAATCCAAAAAAATGAAAGTAAATTTCATCTAAATTCTCTCAAATTTAGCTACTCCAACAAAAAAATTCATCAAAATCCAAAAAAATCGAAGGTGGTTTCAAATTACTTAATAACAATTTGACTAAAAATTTATATAAAATCCAACAAAATAAAAGTAAATTTCATCTAAATTCACTCAAATTTAGCTCCACCAACAAAAAAATTCATCAAAATCCAAAAAAATCGAAGTTGGTTTCAAATTGCTTTATTACAATTTGACTAAAAATTTATATAAAATCCAAAAAATAAAAGTAAATTTCATCTAAATTTACTCAAATTTAACTCCTCCAACAACCAAAATCATCGAAATCCAAAAAAATCGACGTTGGTCCAAATTCCTTTATTACAATTTGACTAAAAATTTATATGAAATCAAAAAAAATAGAAGTAAGTTTCATCTAAATTCACTCAAATTTAGCTCCTCCATCAAAAAAACTCTTCAAAATCCAAAAAAATCGAAGTTGGTTCAAATTCCTTTATTACAATTTGACTAAAAATTTATATAAAATCCATAAAAATAAAAGCAAATTTCATCTAAATTTACTCAAATTTAACTCCTCCAACAACCAAAATCATCAAAATCCAAAAAAATCGACGTTGGTTCAAATACCTTTATTACAATTTGACTAAAAATTTATATGAAATAAAAAAAAATAGAAGTAAATTTCATCTAAATTCACTCAAATTTAGCTCCCCCAACAAAAATATTCATCAAAATCCAAAAAAATCGAAGTTGGTTTCAAATTACTTTATTACAATTTGACTAAAAATTTATATAAAATAAAAAAAAATAGAAGTAAATTTCATCTAAATTCACTCAAATTTAACTCCTCCAACAAAAAAACTCATCAAAATCCAAAAAAATCGAAGTCGGTTTCAAATTACATTATTACAATTTGACTAAAAATTTATATAAAATAAAAAAAATAGAAGTAAATTTCATCTAAATTCACTCAAATTTAACTCTACCAACAAAAAAACTCATCAAAATCCAAAAAAATCGAAGTTGGTTTCTAATTACTTTATTACAATTTGACTAAAAATTTATATAAAATTAAAAACAATAGAAGTAAATTTCATCTAAATTCACTCAAATTTAACTCTACCAACAAAAAAACTCATCAAAATCCAAAAAAATCGAAGTTGGTTTCAAATTACTTTATTACAATTTGACTAAAAATTTATATAAAATTTAAAAAAATAGAAGTAAATTTCATCTAAATTCAATCAAATTTAACTCCTCCAACAAAAAAATTCATCAAAATCCAAAAAAATCGATGGTGGTTTCAAATTCCTTTATTACAATTTGACTAAAAATTTATATGAAATCAAAAAAAATAGAAGTAAGTTTCATCTAAATTCACTCAAATTTAACTCCTCCATCAAAAAAACTCTTCAAAATCCAAAAAAATCGAAGTTGGTTCAAATTCCTTTATTACAATTTGACTAAAAATTTATATAAAATCCATAAAAATAAAAGCAAATTTCATCTAAATTTACTCAAATTTAACTCCTCCAACAACCAAAATCATCAAAATCCAAAAAAATCGACGTTGGTTCAAATACCTTTATTACAATTTGACTAAAAATTTACATGAAATAAAAAAAAATAGAAGTAAATTTCATCTAAATTCACTCAAATTTAGCTCCCCCAACAAAAAAATTCATCAAAATCCAAAAAAATCGAAGTTGGTTTCAATTTCCTTTATTACAATTTGACTAAAAATTTATATAAAATCCAAAAAAAATTGAAGTAAATTTCATCTAAATTCACTCAAATTTAGCTCCTCCAACAAAAAAATTCATCAAAATCCAAAAAAATCGAAGGTGGTTTCAATTTCCTTTATTACAATTTGACTAAAAATTTATATGAAATCCAAAAAAATGAAAGTAAATTTCATCTAAATTCTCTCAAATTTAGCTCCTCCAACAAAAAAATTCATCAAAATCCAAAAAAATCGAAGGTGGTTTCAAATTACTTAATAACAATTTGACTAAAAATTTATATAAAATCAAAAAAAATAAAAGTAAATTTCATCTAAATTCACTCAAATTTAGCTCCACCAACAAAAAAATTCATCAAAATCCAAAAAAATCGAAGTTGGTTTCAAATTCCTTTATTACAATTTGACTAAAAATTTATATGAGTTCCAAAAAAAGGTGTTAATTTCTTCTAAATTTACTGAAATTTAACTCCTCCAACAACCAAAATCATCAAAATCCAAAAAAATCGAAGTTGGTTCAAATTCGTTTATTACAATTTGACTAAAAATTTATATGAAATCAAAAAAAATAGAAGTTTCATCTAAATTCACTCAAATTTAACTCCTCCATCAAAAAAACTCATCAAAATAAAAAAAAATCGAAGTTGGTTCAAATTCCTTTATTACAATTTGACTAAAAATTTATATAAAATCCAAAAAATAAAAGTAAATTTCATCTAAATTTACTCAAATTTAACTCCTCCAACAACCAAAATCATCGAAATCCAAAAAAATCGACGTTGGTCCAAATTCCTTTATTACAATTTGACTAAAAATTTATATGAAATCAAAAAAAATAGAAGTAAGTTTCATCTAAATTCACTCAAATTTAGCTCCTCCATCAAAAAAACTCTTCAAAATCCAAAAAAATCGAAGTTGGTTCAAATTCCTTTATTACAATTTGACTAAAAATTTATATAAAATCCATAAAAATAAAAGCAAATTTCATCTAAATTTACTCAAATTTAACTCCTCCAACAACCAAAATCATCAAAATCCAAAAAAATCGACGTTGGTTCAAATACCTTTATTACAATTTGACTAAAAATTTATATGAAATAAAAAAAAATAGAAGTAAATTTCATCTAAATTCACTCAAATTTAGCTCCCCCAACAAAAAAATTCATCAAAATCCAAAAAAATCGAAGTTGGTTTCAATTTCCTTTATTACAATTTGACTAAAAATTTATATAAAATCCAAAAAAAATTGAAGTAAATTTCATCTAAATTCACTCAAATTTAGCTCCTCCAACAAAAAAATTCATCAAAATCCAAAAAAATCGAAGGTGGTTTCAATTTCCTTTATTACAATTTGACTAAAAATTTATATGAAATCCAAAAAAATGAAAGTAAATTTCATCTAAATTCTCTCAAATTTAGCTCCTCCAACAAAAAAATTCATCAAAATCCAAAAAAATCGAAGGTGGTTTCAAATTACTTAATAACAATTTGACTAAAAATTTATATAAAATCCAAAAAAATAAAAGTAAATTTCATCTAAATTCACTCAAATTTAGCTCCTCCAACAAAAAAATTCATCAAAATCCAAAAAAATCGAAGGTGGTTTCAAATTACTTAATAACAATTTGACTAAAAATTTATATAAAATCCAAAAAAAATAAAAGTAAATTTCATCTAAATTCACTCAAATTTAGCTCCACCAACAAAAAAATTCATCAAAATCCAAAAAAATCGAAGTTGGTTTCAAATTCCTTTATTACAATTTGACTAAAAATTTATATAAGTTCCAAAAAAAGGTGTTAATTTCTTCTAAATTTACTGAAATTTAACTCCTCCAACAACCAAAATCATCAAAATCCAAAAAAATCGAATTTGGCTCAAATTCCTTTATTACAATTTGACTAAAAATTTATATGAAATCAAAAAAAATAGAAGTTTCATCTAAATTCACTCAAATTTAACTCCTCCATCAAAAAAACTCATCAAAATAAAAAAAAATCGAAGTTGGTTCAAATTCCTTTATTACAATTTGACTAAAAATTTATATAAAATCCAAAAAAATAAAAGTAAATTTCATCTAAATTTACTCAAATTTAACTCCTCCAACAACCAAAATCATCGAAATCCAAAAAAATCGACGTTGGTCCAAATTCCTTTATTACAATTTGACTAAAAATTTATATGAAATCAAAAAAAAATAGAAGTAAGTTTCATCTAAATTCACTCAAATTTAGCTCCTCCAACAAAAAAACTCATCAAAATCCAAAAAAATCGAAGTTGGTTTCAAATTCCTTTATTACAATTTGACTAAAAATTTATATAAAATCAAAAAAATAGCTGTTAATTTCAACTAAATTTACTCAAATTTAACTCCTCCAACAACCAAAATCATCAAAATCCCAAAAAATTGACGTTGGTTCAAATTCCTTTATTACAATTTGACTAAAAATTTATATGAAATCAAAAAAATACAAGTAAATTTCATCTAAATTCACTCAAATTTAGCTCCCCCAACAAACAAATTCATCAAAATCCAAAAAAATCGAAGTTGGTTTCAATTTCCTTTATTACAATTTGACTAAAAATTTATATAAAATCCAAAAAAAATTGAAGTAAATTTCATCTAAATTCACTCAAATTTAGCTCCTCCAACAAAAAAACTCATCAAAATCCAAAAAAATCGAAGTTGGTTCAAATTCCTTTATTACAATTTGACTAAAAATTTATATAAAATCCAAAAAAATGAAAGTAAATTTCATCTAAATTCACTCAAATTTTTCTCCTCCAACAAAAAAACTCATCAAAATCCAAAAAAATCGAAGTTGGTTTCAAATTACTTTATTACAATTTGACTTAAAATCTATATAAAATCCAAAAAAATGAAAGTAAATTTCATCTAAATTCTCTCAAATTTAGCTACTCCAACAAAAAAATTCATCAAAATCCAAAAAAATCGAAGGTGGTTTCAAATTACTTAATAACAATTTGACTAAAAATTTATATAAAATCCAAAAAAATAAAAGTAAATTTCATCTAAATTCACTCAAATTTAGCTCCACCAACAAAAAAATTCATCAAAATCCAAAAAAATTGAAGTTGGTTTCAAATTCCTTTATTACAATTTGTCTAAAAATTTATATGAAATCAAAAAAATAGAAGTTTCATCTAAATTCACTCAAATTTAACTCCTCCATCAAAAAAACTCTTCAAAATCCAAAAAAATCGAAGGTGGTTTCAAATTCCTTTATTACAATTTGACTAAAAATTTATATAAAATCCAAAAAAATGAAAGTAAATTTCATTAAGATTCACTCAAATTTAGCTCCTTCAACAAAAAAATTCATCAAAATCCACAAAAATCGAAGGTGGTTTCAAATTCCTTTATTACAATTTGACTAAAAATTTATATAAAATCCGAAAAAATAAAAGTAAATTTCATCTAAATTTACTCAAATTTAACTCCTCCAACAACCAAAATCATCGAAATCCAAATAAATCGACGTTGGTCCAAATTCCTTTATTACAATTTGACTAAAAATTTATATGAAATCAAAAAAAATAGAAGTAAGTTTCATCTAAATTCACTCAAATTTAGCTCCTCCAACAAAAAAACTCATCAAAATCCAAAAAAATCGAAGTTGGTTTCAAATTCCTTTATTACAATTTGACTAAAAATTTATATAAAATCCAATAAAATTGAAGTAAATTTCATCTAAATTCTCTCAAATTTAGATCCTCCAACAAAAAAATTCATCAAAATCCAAAAAAATCGAAGGTGGTTTCAAATTCCTTAATAACAATTTGACTAAAAATTTATATAAAATCCAAAAAAATAAAAGTAAATTTCATCTAAATTCACTCAAATTTAGCTCCACCAGCAAAAAAATTCATCAAAATCCAAAAAAATCGAAGTTGGTTTCAAATTCCTTTATTACAATTTGACTAAAAAATTATATGAGTTCCAAAAAAAGGTGTTAATTTCTTCTAAATTTACTGAAATTTAACTCCTCCAACAACCAAAATCATCAAAATCCAAAAAAATCGAAGTTGGTCCAAATTCCTTTATTACAATTTGACTAAAAATTTATATGAAATCAAAAAAAATAGAAGTAAGTTTCATCTAAATTCACTCAAATTTAGCTCCTCCATCAAAAAAACTCTTCAAAATCCAAAAAAATCGAAGTTGGTTCAAATTCCTTTATTACAATTTGACTAAAAATTTATATAAAATCCATAAAAATAAAAGCAAATTTCATCTAAATTTACTCAAATTTAACTCCTCCAACAACCAAAATCATCAAAATCCAAAAAAATCGACGTTGGTTCAAATACCTTTATTACAATTTGACTAAAAATTTATATGAAATAAAAAAAAATAGAAGTAAATTTCATCTAAATTCACTCAAATTTAGCTCCCCCAACAAAAAAATTCATCAAAATCCAAAAAAATCGAAGTTGGTTTCAATTTCCTTTATTACAATTTGACTAAAAATTTATATAAAATCCAAAAAAATGAAAGTAAATTTCATCTAAATTCACTCAAATTTAGCTCCTCCAACAAAAAAATTCTTCAAAATCCAAAAAAATCGAAGTTGGTTTCAATTTCCTTTATTACAATTTGACAAAAAATTTATATAAAATCCAAAAAAATTGAAGTAAATTTCATCTAAATTCACTCAAATTTAGCTCCTCCAACAAAAAAACTCATCAAAATCCAAAAAAATCGAAGTTGGTTTCAAATTACTTTATTACAATTTGACTTAAAATATATATAAAATCCAAAAAAATGAAAGTAAATTTCATCTAAATTCTCTCAAATTTAGCTCCTCCAACAAAAAAATTCATCAAAATCCAAAAAAATCGAAGGTGGTTTCAAATTACTTAATAACAATTTGACTAAAAATTTATATAAAATCCAAAAAAAATAAAAGTAAATTTCATCTAAATTCACTCAAATTTAGCTCCACCAACAAAAAAATTCATCAAAATCCAAAAAAATCGAAGTTGGTTTCAAATTCCTTTATTACAATTTGACTAAAAATTTATATAAGTTCCAAAAAAAGGTGTTAATTTCTTCTAAATTTACTGAAATTTAACTCCTCCAACAACCAAAATCATCAAAATCCAAAAAAATCGAATTTGGCTCAAATTCCTTTATTACAATTTGACTAAAAATTTATATGAAATCAAAAAAAAATAGAAGTTTCATCTAAATTCACTCAAATTTAACTCCTCCATCAAAAAAACTCATCAAAATAAAAAAAAATCGAAGTTGGTTCAAATTCCTTTATTACAATTTGACTAAAAATTTATATAAAATCCAAAAAAATAAAAGTAAATTTCATCTAAATTTACTCAAATTTAACTCCTCCAACAACCAAAATCATCGAAATCCAAAAAAATCGACGTTGGTCCAAATTCCTTTATTACAATTTGACTAAAAATTTATATGAAATCAAAAAAAAATAGAAGTAAGTTTCATCTAAATTCACTCAAATTTAGCTCCTCCAACAAAAAAACTCATCAAAATCCAAAAAAATCGAAGTTGGTTTCAAATTCCTTTATTACAATTTGACTAAAAATTTATATAAAATCAAAAAAATAGCTGTTAATTTCAACTAAATTTACTCAAATTTAACTCCTCCAACCACCAAAATCATCAAAATCCCAAAAAATTGACGTTGGTTCAAATTCCTTTATTACAATTTGACTAAAAATTTATATGAAATCAAAAAAATACAAGTAAATTTCATCTAAATTCACTCAAATTTAGCTCCCCCAACAAACAAATTCATCAAAATCCAAAAAAATCGAAGTTGGTTTCAATTTCCTTTATTACAATTTGACTAAAAATTTATATAAAATCCAAAAAAAATTGAAGTAAATTTCATCTAAATTCACTCAAATTTAGCTCCTCCAACAAAAAAACTCATCAAAATCCAAAAAAATCGAAGTTGGTTCAAATTCCTTTATTACAATTTGACTAAAAATTTATATAAAATCCAAAAAAATGAAAGTAAATTTCATCTAAATTCACTCAAATTTTTCTCCTCCAACAAAAAAACTCATCAAAATCCAAAAAAATCGAAGTTGGTTTAAAATTACTTTATTACAATTTGACTTAAAATCTATATAAAATCCAAAAAAATGAAAGTAAATTTCATCTAAATTCTCTCAAATTTAGCTACTCCAACAAAAAAATTCATCAAAATCCAAAAAAATCGAAGGTGGTTTCAAATTACTTAATAACAATTTGACTAAAAATTTATATAAAATCCAAAAAAATAAAAGTAAATTTCATCTAAATTCACTCAAATTTAGCTCCACCAACAAAAAAATTCATCAAAATCCAAAAAAATCGAAGTTGGTTTCAAATTCCTTTATTACAATTTGTCTAAAAATTTATATGAAATCAAAAAAATAGAAGTAAGTTTCATCTAAATTCACTCAAATTTAACTCCTCCATCAAAAAAACTCTTCAAAATCCAAAAAAATCGAAGGTGGTTTCAAATTCCTTTATTACAATTTGACTAAAAATTTATATAAAATCCAAAAAAATGAAAGTAAATTTTATTAAGATTCACTCAAATTTAGCTCCTTCAACAAAAAAATTCATCAAAATCCACAAAAATCGAAGGTGGTTTCAAATTCCTTTATTACAATTTGACTAAAAATTTATATAAAATCCAAAAAAATAAAAGTAAATTTCATCTAAATTTACTCAAATTTAACTCCTCCAACAACCAAAATCATCGAAATCCAAATAAATCGACGTTGGTCCAAATTCCTTTATTACAATTTGACTAAAAATTTATATGAAATCAAAAAAAATAGAAGTAAGTTTCATCTAAATTCACTCAAATTTAGCTCCTCCAACAAAAAAACTCATCAAAATCCAAAAAAATCGAAGTTGGTTTCAAATTCCTTTATTACAATTTGACTAAAAATTTATATAAAATCCAAAAAAATAGCTGTTAATTTCAACTAAATTTACTCAAATTTAACTCCTCCAACAACCAAAATCATCAAAATCCCAAAAAATTGACGTTGGTTTCAATTTCCTTTATTACAATTTGACTAAAAATTTATATAAAATCCAAAAAATAAAAGTAAATTTCATCTAAATTTACTCAAATTTAACTCCTCCAACAACCAAAATCATCGAAATCCAAAAAAATCGACGTTGGTCCAAATTCCTTTATTACAATTTGACTAAAAATTTATATGAAATAAAAAAAAATAGAAGTTTCATCTAAATTCACTCAAATTTAACTCCTCCATCAAAAAAACTCATCAAAATAAAAAAAAATCGAAGTTGGTTCAAATTCCTTTATTACAATTTGACTAAAAATTTATATAAAATCCAAAAAAATAAAAGTAAATTTCGTCTAAATTTACTCAAATTTAACTCCTCCAACAACCAAAATCATCGAAATCCAAAAAAATCGACGTTGGTCCAAATTCCTTTATTACAATTTGACTAAAAATTTATATGAAATCAAAAAAAAATAGAAGTAAGTTTCATCTAAATTCACTCAAATTTAGCTCCTCCAACAAAAAAACTCATCAAAATCCAAAAAAATCGAAGTTGGTTTCAAATTCCTTTATTACAATTTGACTAAAAATTTATATAAAATCAAAAAAATAGCTGTGAATTTCAACTAAATTTACTCAAATTTAACTCCTCCAACAACCAAAATCATGAAAATCCCAAAAAATTGACGTTGGTTCAAATTCCTTTATTACAATTTGACTAAAAATTTATATGAAATCAAAAAAAATGAAAGTAAATTTCATCTAAATTCACTCAAATTTAGCTCCTCCAACAAAAAAATTCATCAAAATCCAAAAAAATCGAAGTTGGTTTCAATTTCCTTTATTACAATTTGACAAAAAATTTATATAAAATCCAAAAAAATTGAAGCAAATTTCATCAAAATTCACTCAAATTTAGCTCCTTCAACAAAAAAATTCATCAAAATCCAAAAAAATCGATGGTGGTTTCAAATTACTTTATTACAATTTGACTAAAAATTTATATAAAATCCAAAAAAATAAATGTAAATTTCAACTAAATTTACTCAAATTTAACTCCTCCAACAACCAAAATCATCAAAATCCAAAAAAATCGACGTTGGTTCAAATTCCTTTATTACAATTTGACTAAAAATTTATATGAAATCAAAAAAAATAGAAGTAAATTTCATCTAAATTCACTCAAATTTAGCTCCTCCAACAAAAAAATTCATCAAAATCCAAAAAAATCGAAGTTGGTTCAAATTCCTTTATTACAATTTGACTAAAAATTTAAATGAAACCAAAAAAAAAATAGAAGTAAGTTTCATCTAAATTGACTCAAATTTAACTCCTCCATAAAAAAACTCATCAAAATCCAAAAAAATCGACGTTGGTTCAAATTCCTTTATTACAATTTGACTAAAAATTTATATGAAATCAAAAATAATAGAAGTAAATTTCATCTAAATTCACTCAAATTTAGCTCCTCCAACAAAAAAATTCATCAAAATCCAAAAAAATCGAAGTTGGTTCAAATTCCTTCATTACAATTTGTCTAAAAATTTAAATGAAATCAAAAAAAAATAGAAGTAAGTTTCATCTAAATTCACTCAAATTTAACTCCTCCATAAAAAAACTCATCAAAATCCAAAAAAATCGAAGTTGGTTAAAATTCCTTTATTACAATTTGCCTAAAAATTTATATAAAATCCAAAAAAATTAAAGTAAATTTCATCTAAATTCACTCAAATTTAGCTCCTCCAACAAAAAAACTCATCAAAATCCAAAAAAATCGAAGTTGGTTTCAAATTACTTTATTACAATTTGACTTAAAATATATATAAAATCCAAAAAAATGAAAGTAAATTTCATCTAAATTCTCTCAAATTTAGCTCCTCCAACAAAAAAATTCATCAAAATCCAAAAAAATCGAAGGTGGTTTCAAATTACTTAATAACAATTTGACTAAAAATTTATATAAAATCCAAAAAAATAAAAGTAAATTTCATCTAAATTCACTCAAATTTAGCTCCACCAACAAAAAAATTCATCAAAATCCAAAAAAATCGAAGTTGGTTCAAATTCCTTTATTACAATTTGACTAAAAATTTAAATGAAACCAAAAAAAAATAGAAGTAAGTTTCATCTAAATTCACTCAAATTTAACTCCTCCATAAAAAAACTCATCAAAATCCAAAAAAAACGAAGTTGGTTCAAATTCCTTTATTACAATTTGACTAAAAATTTATATAAAATCCAAAAAAATGAAAGTAAATTTCATCTAAATTCACTCAAATTTTTCTCCTCCAACAAAAAAACTCATCAAAATCCAAAAAAATCGAAGTTGGTTTCAAATTACTTTATTACAATTTGACTTAAAATCTATATAAAATCCAAAAAAATGAAAGTAAATTTCATCTAAATTCTCTCAAATTTAGCTACTCCAACAAAAAAATTCATCAAAATCCAAAAAAATCGAAGGTGGTTTTAAATTACTTAATAACAATTTGACTAAAAATTTATATAAAATCCAAAAAAATAAAAGTAAATTTCATCTAAATTCACTCAAATTTAGCTCCACCAACAAAAAAATTCATCAAAATCCAAAAAAATCGAAGTTGGTTTCAAATTGCTTTATTACAATTTGACTAAAAATTTATATGAAATCAAAAAAATAGAAGTAAGTTTCATCTAAATTCACTCAAATTTAACTCCTCCATCAAAAAAACTCTTCAAAATCCAAAAAAATCGAAGGTGGTTTCAAATTCCTTTATTACAATTTGACTAAAAATTTATATAAAATCCAAAAAAATAGCTGTTAATTTCAACTAAATTTACTCAAATTTAACTACTCCAACAACCAAAATCATCAAAATCCCAAAAAATTGACGTTGGTTTCAATTTCCTTTATTACAATTTGACTAAAAATTTATATAAAATCCACTAAAATTGAAGTAAATTTCATCTAAATTCTCTCAAATTTAGCTCCTCCAACAAAAAAATTCATCAAAATCCAAAAAAATCGAAGGTGGTTTCAAATTCCTTAATAACAATTTGACTAAAAATTTATATAAAATCCAAAAAAATGAAAGTAAATTTCATCTAAATTCACTCAAATTTTTCTCCTCCAACAAAAAAACTCATCAAAATCCAAAAAAATCGAAGTTGGTTTCAAATTACTTTATTACAATTTGACTTAAAATCTATATAAAATCCAAAAAAATGAAAGTAAATTTCATCTAAATTCTCTCAAATTTAGCTACTCCAACAAAAAAATTCATCAAAATCCAAAAAAATCGAAGGTGGTTTCAAATTACTTAATAACAATTTGACTAAAAATTTATATAAAATCCAACAAAATAAAAGTAAATTTCATCTAAATTCACTCAAATTTAGCTCCACCAACAAAAAAATTCATCAAAATCCAAAAAAATCGAAGTTGGTTTCAAATTGCTTTATTACAATTTGACTAAAAATTTATATAAAATCCAAAAAATAAAAGTAAATTTCATCTAAATTTACTCAAATTTAACTCCTCCAACAACCAAAATCATCGAAATCCAAAAAAATCGACGTTGGTCCAAATTCCTTTATTACAATTTGACTAAAAATTTATATGAAATCAAAAAAAATAGAAGTAAGTTTCATCTAAATTCACTCAAATTTAGCTCCTCCATCAAAAAAACTCTTCAAAATCCAAAAAAATCGAAGTTGGTTCAAATTCCTTTATTACAATTTGACTAAAAATTTATATAAAATCCATAAAAATAAAAGCAAATTTCATCTAAATTTACTCAAATTTAACTCCTCCAACAACCAAAATCATCAAAATCCAAAAAAATCGACGTTGGTTCAAATACCTTTATTACAATTTGACTAAAAATTTATATGAAATAAAAAAAAATAGAAGTAAATTTCATCTAAATTCACTCAAATTTAGCTCCTCCAACAAAAAAATTCATCAAAATCCAAAAAAATCGAAGTTGGTTTCAATTTCCTTTATTACAATTTGACAAAAAATTTATATAAAATCCAAAAAAATTGAAGCAAATTTCATCAAAATTCACTCAAATTTAGCTCCTTCAACAAAAAAATTCATCAAAATCCAAAAAAATCGATGGTGGTTTCAAATTACTTTATTACAATTTGACTAAAAATTTATATAAAATCCAAAAAAATAAATGTAAATTTCAACTAAATTTACTCAAATTTAACTCCTCCAACAACCAAAATCATCAAAATCCAAAAAAATCGACGTTGGTTCAAATTCCTTTATTACAATTTGACTAAAAATTTATATGAAATCAAAAAAAATAGAAGTAAATTTCATCTAAATTCACTCAAATTTAGCTCCTCCAACAAAAAAATTCATCAAAATCCAAAAAAATCGAAGTTGGTTCAAATTCCTTTATTACAATTTGACTAAAAATTTAAATGAAACCAAAAAAAAAATAGAAGTAAGTTTCATCTAAATTGACTCAAATTTAACTCCTCCATAAAAAAACTCATCAAAATCCAAAAAAATCGACGTTGGTTCAAATTCCTTTATTACAATTTGACTAAAAATTTATATGAAATCAAAAATAATAGAAGTAAATTTCATCTAAATTCACTCAAATTTAGCTCCTCCAACAAAAAAATTCATCAAAATCCAAAAAAATCGAAGTTGGTTCAAATTCCTTCATTACAATTTGTCTAAAAATTTAAATGAAATCAAAAAAAAATAGAAGTAAGTTTCATCTAAATTCACTCAAATTTAACTCCTCCATAAAAAAACTCATCAAAATCCAAAAAAATCGAAGTTGGTTAAAATTCCTTTATTACAATTTGCCTAAAAATTTATATAAAATCCAAAAAAATTAAAGTAAATTTCATCTAAATTCACTCAAATTTAGCTCCTCCAACAAAAAAACTCATCAAAATCCAAAAAAATCGAAGTTGGTTTCAAATTACTTTATTACAATTTGACTTAAAATATATATAAAATCCAAAAAAATGAAAGTAAATTTCATCTAAATTCTCTCAAATTTAGCTCCTCCAACAAAAAAATTCATCAAAATCCAAAAAAATCGAAGGTGGTTTCAAATTACTTAATAACAATTTGACTAAAAATTTATATAAAATCCAAAAAAATAAAAGTAAATTTCATCTAAATTCACTCAAATTTAGCTCCACCAACAAAAAAATTCATCAAAATCCAAAAAAATCGAAGTTGGTTCAAATTCCTTTATTACAATTTGACTAAAAATTTAAATGAAACCAAAAAAAAATAGAAGTAAGTTTCATCTAAATTCACTCAAATTTAACTCCTCCATAAAAAAACTCATCAAAATCCAAAAAAAACGAAGTTGGTTCAAATTCCTTTATTACAATTTGACTAAAAATTTATATAAAATCCAAAAAAATGAAAGTAAATTTCATCTAAATTCACTCAAATTTTTCTCCTCCAACAAAAAAACTCATCAAAATCCAAAAAAATCGAAGTTGGTTTCAAATTACTTTATTACAATTTGACTTAAAATCTATATAAAATCCAAAAAAATGAAAGTAAATTTCATCTAAATTCTCTCAAATTTAGCTACTCCAACAAAAAAATTCATCAAAATCCAAAAAAATCGAAGGTGGTTTTAAATTACTTAATAACAATTTGACTAAAAATTTATATAAAATCCAAAAAAATAAAAGTAAATTTCATCTAAATTCACTCAAATTTAGCTCCACCAACAAAAAAATTCATCAAAATCCAAAAAAATCGAAGTTGGTTTCAAATTGCTTTATTACAATTTGACTAAAAATTTATATGAAATCAAAAAAATAGAAGTAAGTTTCATCTAAATTCACTCAAATTTAACTCCTCCATCAAAAAAACTCTTCAAAATCCAAAAAAATCGAAGGTGGTTTCAAATTCCTTTATTACAATTTGACTAAAAATTTATATAAAATCCAAAAAAATAGCTGTTAATTTCAACTAAATTTACTCAAATTTAACTACTCCAACAACCAAAATCATCAAAATCCCAAAAAATTGACGTTGGTTTCAATTTCCTTTATTACAATTTGACTAAAAATTTATATAAAATCCACTAAAATTGAAGTAAATTTCATCTAAATTCTCTCAAATTTAGCTCCTCCAACAAAAAAATTCATCAAAATCCAAAAAAATCGAAGGTGGTTTCAAATTCCTTAATAACAATTTGACTAAAAATTTATATAAAATCCAAAAAAATGAAAGTAAATTTCATCTAAATTCACTCAAATTTTTCTCCTCCAACAAAAAAACTCATCAAAATCCAAAAAAATCGAAGTTGGTTTCAAATTACTTTATTACAATTTGACTTAAAATCTATATAAAATCCAAAAAAATGAAAGTAAATTTCATCTAAATTCTCTCAAATTTAGCTACTCCAACAAAAAAATTCATCAAAATCCAAAAAAATCGAAGGTGGTTTCAAATTACTTAATAACAATTTGACTAAAAATTTATATAAAATCCAACAAAATAAAAGTAAATTTCATCTAAATTCACTCAAATTTAGCTCCACCAACAAAAAAATTCATCAAAATCCAAAAAAATCGAAGTTGGTTTCAAATTGCTTTATTACAATTTGACTAAAAATTTATATAAAATCCAAAAAATAAAAGTAAATTTCATCTAAATTTACTCAAATTTAACTCCTCCAACAACCAAAATCATCGAAATCCAAAAAAATCGACGTTGGTCCAAATTCCTTTATTACAATTTGACTAAAAATTTATATGAAATCAAAAAAAATAGAAGTAAGTTTCATCTAAATTCACTCAAATTTAGCTCCTCCATCAAAAAAACTCTTCAAAATCCAAAAAAATCGAAGTTGGTTCAAATTCCTTTATTACAATTTGACTAAAAATTTATATAAAATCCATAAAAATAAAAGCAAATTTCATCTAAATTTACTCAAATTTAACTCCTCCAACAACCAAAATCATCAAAATCCAAAAAAATCGACGTTGGTTCAAATACCTTTATTACAATTTGACTAAAAATTTATATGAAATAAAAAAAAATAGAAGTAAATTTCATCTAAATTCACTCAAATTTAGCTCCCCCAACAAAAATATTCATCAAAATCCAAAAAAATCGAAGTTGGTTTCAAATTACTTTATTACAATTTGACTAAAAATTTATATAAAATAAAAAAAAATAGAAGTAAATTTCATCTAAATTCACTCAAATTTAACTCCTCCAACAAAAAAACTCATCAAAATCCAAAAAAATCGAAGTCGGTTTCAAATTACATTATTACAATTTGACTAAAAATTTATATAAAATAAAAAAAATAGAAGTAAATTTCATCTAAATTCACTCAAATTTAACTCTACCAACAAAAAAACTCATCAAAATCCAAAAAAATCGAAGTTGGTTTCTAATTACTTTATTACAATTTGACTAAAAATTTATATAAAATTAAAAACAATAGAAGTAAATTTCATCTAAATTCACTCAAATTTAACTCTACCAACAAAAAAACTCATCAAAATCCAAAAAAATCGAAGTTGGTTTCAAATTACATTATTACAATTTGACTAAAAATTTATATAAAATTTAAAAAAATAGAAGTAAATTTCATCTAAATTCAATCAAATTTAACTCCTCCAACAAAAAAATTCATCAAAATCCAAAAAAATCGATGGTGGTTTCAAATTCCTTTATTACAATTTGACTAAAAATTTATATGAAATCAAAAAAAATAGAAGTAAGTTTCATCTAAATTCACTCAAATTTAACTCCTCCATCAAAAAAACTCTTCAAAATCCAAAAAAATCGAAGTTGGTTCAAATTCCTTTATTACAATTTGACTAAAAATTTATATAAAATCCATAAAAATAAAAGCAAATTTCATCTAAATTTACTCAAATTTAACTCCTCCAACAACCAAAATCATCAAAATCCAAAAAAATCGACGTTGGTTCAAATACCTTTATTACAATTTGACTAAAAATTTACATGAAATAAAAAAAAATAGAAGTAAATTTCATCTAAATTCACTCAAATTTAGCTCCCCCAACAAAAAAATTCATCAAAATCCAAAAAAATCGAAGTTGGTTTCAATTTCCTTTATTACAATTTGACTAAAAATTTATATAAAATCCAAAAAAAATTGAAGTAAATTTCATCTAAATTCACTCAAATTTAGCTCCTCCAACAAAAAAATTCATCAAAATCCAAAAAAATCGAAGGTGGTTTCAATTTCCTTTATTACAATTTGACTAAAAATTTATATGAAATCCAAAAAAATGAAAGTAAATTTCATCTAAATTCTCTCAAATTTAGCTCCTCCAACAAAAAAATTCATCAAAATCCAAAAAAATCGAAGGTGGTTTCAAATTACTTAATAACAATTTGACTAAAAATTTATATAAAATCAAAAAAAATAAAAGTAAATTTCATCTAAATTCACTCAAATTTAGCTCCACCAACAAAAAAATTCATCAAAATCCAAAAAAATCGAAGTTGGTTTCAAATTCCTTTATTACAATTTGACTAAAAATTTATATGAGTTCCAAAAAAAGGTGTTAATTTCTTCTAAATTTACTGAAATTTAACTCCTCCAACAACCAAAATCATCAAAATCCAAAAAAATCGAAGTTGGTTCAAATTCGTTTATTACAATTTGACTAAAAATTTATATGAAATCAAAAAAAATAGAAGTTTCATCTAAATTCACTCAAATTTAACTCCTCCATCAAAAAAACTCATCAAAATAAAAAAAAATCGAAGTTGGTTCAAATTCCTTTATTACAATTTGACTAAAAATTTATATAAAATCCAAAAAATAAAAGTAAATTTCATCTAAATTTACTCAAATTTAACTCCTCCAACAACCAAAATCATCGAAATCCAAAAAAATCGACGTTGGTCCAAATTCCTTTATTACAATTTGACTAAAAATTTATATGAAATCAAAAAAAATAGAAGTAAGTTTCATCTAAATTCACTCAAATTTAGCTCCTCCATCAAAAAAACTCTTCAAAATCCAAAAAAATCGAAGTTGGTTCAAATTCCTTTATTACAATTTGACTAAAAATTTATATAAAATCCATAAAAATAAAAGCAAATTTCATCTAAATTTACTCAAATTTAACTCCTCCAACAACCAAAATCATCAAAATCCAAAAAAATCGACGTTGGTTCAAATACCTTTATTACAATTTGACTAAAAATTTATATGAAATAAAAAAAAATAGAAGTAAATTTCATCTAAATTCACTCAAATTTAGCTCCCCCAACAAAAAAATTCATCAAAATCCAAAAAAATCGAAGTTGGTTTCAATTTCCTTTATTACAATTTGACTAAAAATTTATATAAAATCCAAAAAAAATTGAAGTAAATTTCATCTAAATTCACTCAAATTTAGCTCCTCCAACAAAAAAATTCATCAAAATCCAAAAAAATCGAAGGTGGTTTCAATTTCCTTTATTACAATTTGACTAAAAATTTATATGAAATCCAAAAAAATGAAAGTAAATTTCATCTAAATTCTCTCAAATTTAGCTCCTCCAACAAAAAAATTCATCAAAATCCAAAAAAATCGAAGGTGGTTTCAAATTACTTAATAACAATTTGACTAAAAATTTATATAAAATCCAAAAAAATAAAAGTAAATTTCATCTAAATTCACTCAAATTTAGCTCCTCCAACAAAAAAATTCATCAAAATCCAAAAAAATCGAAGGTGGTTTCAAATTACTTAATAACAATTTGACTAAAAATTTATATAAAATCCAAAAAAAATAAAAGTAAATTTCATCTAAATTCACTCAAATTTAGCTCCACCAACAAAAAAATTCATCAAAATCCAAAAAAATCGAAGTTGGTTTCAAATTCCTTTATTACAATTTGACTAAAAATTTATATAAGTTCCAAAAAAAGGTGTTAATTTCTTCTAAATTTACTGAAATTTAACTCCTCCAACAACCAAAATCATCAAAATCCAAAAAAATCGAATTTGGCTCAAATTCCTTTATTACAATTTGACTAAAAATTTATATGAAATCAAAAAAAATAGAAGTTTCATCTAAATTCACTCAAATTTAACTCCTCCATCAAAAAAACTCATCAAAATAAAAAAAAATCGAAGTTGGTTCAAATTCCTTTATTACAATTTGACTAAAAATTTATATAAAATCCAAAAAAATAAAAGTAAATTTCATCTAAATTTACTCAAATTTAACTCCTCCAACAACCAAAATCATCGAAATCCAAAAAAATCGACGTTGGTCCAAATTCCTTTATTACAATTTGACTAAAAATTTATATGAAATCAAAAAAAAATAGAAGTAAGTTTCATCTAAATTCACTCAAATTTAGCTCCTCCAACAAAAAAACTCATCAAAATCCAAAAAAATCGAAGTTGGTTTCAAATTCCTTTATTACAATTTGACTAAAAATTTATATAAAATCAAAAAAATAGCTGTTAATTTCAACTAAATTTACTCAAATTTAACTCCTCCAACAACCAAAATCATCAAAATCCCAAAAAATTGACGTTGGTTCAAATTCCTTTATTACAATTTGACTAAAAATTTATATGAAATCAAAAAAATACAAGTAAATTTCATCTAAATTCACTCAAATTTAGCTCCCCCAACAAACAAATTCATCAAAATCCAAAAAAATCGAAGTTGGTTTCAATTTCCTTTATTACAATTTGACTAAAAATTTATATAAAATCCAAAAAAAATTGAAGTAAATTTCATCTAAATTCACTCAAATTTAGCTCCTCCAACAAAAAAACTCATCAAAATCCAAAAAAATCGAAGTTGGTTCAAATTCCTTTATTACAATTTGACTAAAAATTTATATAAAATCCAAAAAAATGAAAGTAAATTTCATCTAAATTCACTCAAATTTTTCTCCTCCAACAAAAAAACTCATCAAAATCCAAAAAAATCGAAGTTGGTTTCAAATTACTTTATTACAATTTGACT
Organism: Andrena chrysosceles; assembly: GCA_963855975.1. Lineage (NCBI taxonomy): Eukaryota > Metazoa > Arthropoda > Insecta > Hymenoptera > Andrenidae > Andrena > Andrena chrysosceles. The sequence goes on along the minus strand of CAWLCU010000217.1, from coordinate 310,603 downwards.
TAAAATCTATATAAAATCCAAAAAAATGAAAGTAAATTTCATCTAAATTCTCTCAAATTTAGCTACTCCAACAAAAAAATTCATCAAAATCCAAAAAAATCGAAGGTGGTTTCAAATTACTTAATAACAATTTGACTAAAAATTTATATAAAATCCAAAAAAATAAAAGTAAATTTCATCTAAATTCACTCAAATTTAGCTCCACCAACAAAAAAATTCATCAAAATCCAAAAAAATTGAAGTTGGTTTCAAATTCCTTTATTACAATTTGTCTAAAAATTTATATGAAATCAAAAAAATAGAAGTAAGTTTCATCTAAATTCACTCAAATTTAACTCCTCCATCAAAAAAACTCTTCAAAATCCAAAAAAATCGAAGGTGGTTTCAAATTCCTTTATTACAATTTGACTAAAAATTTATATAAAATCCAAAAAAATGAAAGTAAATTTCATTAAGATTCACTCAAATTTAGCTCCTTCAACAAAAAAATTCATCAAAATCCACAAAAATCGAAGGTGGTTTCAAATTCCTTTATTACAATTTGACTAAAAATTTATATAAAATCCGAAAAAATAAAAGTAAATTTCATCTAAATTTACTCAAATTTAACTCCTCCAACAACCAAAATCATCGAAATCCAAATAAATCGACGTTGGTCCAAATTCCTTTATTACAATTTGACTAAAAATTTATATGAAATCAAAAAAAATAGAAGTAAGTTTCATCTAAATTCACTCAAATTTAGCTCCTCCAACAAAAAAACTCATCAAAATCCAAAAAAATCGAAGTTGGTTTCAAATTCCTTTATTACAATTTGACTAAAAATTTATATAAAATCCAATAAAATTGAAGTAAATTTCATCTAAATTCTCTCAAATTTAGATCCTCCAACAAAAAAATTCATCAAAATCCAAAAAAATCGAAGGTGGTTTCAAATTCCTTAATAACAATTTGACTAAAAATTTATATAAAATCCAAAAAAATAAAAGTAAATTTCATCTAAATTCACTCAAATTTAGCTCCACCAGCAAAAAAATTCATCAAAATCCAAAAAAATCGAAGTTGGTTTCAAATTCCTTTATTACAATTTGACTAAAAAATTATATGAGTTCCAAAAAAAGGTGTTAATTTCTTCTAAATTTACTGAAATTTAACTCCTCCAACAACCAAAATCATCAAAATCCAAAAAAATCGAAGTTGGTCCAAATTCCTTTATTACAATTTGACTAAAAATTTATATGAAATCAAAAAAAATAGAAGTAAGTTTCATCTAAATTCACTCAAATTTAGCTCCTCCATCAAAAAAACTCTTCAAAATCCAAAAAAATCGAAGTTGGTTCAAATTCCTTTATTACAATTTGACTAAAAATTTATATAAAATCCATAAAAATAAAAGCAAATTTCATCTAAATTTACTCAAATTTAACTCCTCCAACCACCAAAATCATCAAAATCCAAAAAAATCGACGTTGGTTCAAATACCTTTATTACAATTTGACTAAAAATTTATATGAAATAAAAAAAAATAGAAGTAAATTTCATCTAAATTCACTCAAATTTAGCTCCCCCAACAAAAAAATTCATCAAAATCCAAAAAAATCGAAGTTGGTTTCAATTTCCTTTATTACAATTTGACTAAAAATTTATATAAAATCCAAAAAAATGAAAGTAAATTTCATCTAAATTCACTCAAATTTAGCTCCTCCAACAAAAAAATTCTTCAAAATCCAAAAAAATCGAAGTTGGTTTCAATTTCCTTTATTACAATTTGACAAAAAATTTATATAAAATCCAAAAAAATTGAAGTAAATTTCATCTAAATTCACTCAAATTTAGCTCCTCCAACAAAAAAACTCATCAAAATCCAAAAAAATCGAAGTTGGTTTCAAATTACTTTATTACAATTTGACTTAAAATATATATAAAATCCAAAAAAATGAAAGTAAATTTCATCTAAATTCTCTCAAATTTAGCTCCTCCAACAAAAAAATTCATCAAAATCCAAAAAAATCGAAGGTGGTTTCAAATTACTTAATAACAATTTGACTAAAAATTTATATAAAATCCAAAAAAAATAAAAGTAAATTTCATCTAAATTCACTCAAATTTAGCTCCACCAACAAAAAAATTCATCAAAATCCAAAAAAATCGAAGTTGGTTTCAAATTCCTTTATTACAATTTGACTAAAAATTTATATAAGTTCCAAAAAAAGGTGTTAATTTCTTCTAAATTTACTGAAATTTAACTCCTCCAACAACCAAAATCATCAAAATCCAAAAAAATCGAATTTGGCTCAAATTCCTTTATTACAATTTGACTAAAAATTTATATGAAATCAAAAAAAAATAGAAGTTTCATCTAAATTCACTCAAATTTAACTCCTCCATCAAAAAAACTCATCAAAATAAAAAAAAATCGAAGTTGGTTCAAATTCCTTTATTACAATTTGACTAAAAATTTATATAAAATCCAAAAAAATAAAAGTAAATTTCATCTAAATTTACTCAAATTTAACTCCTCCAACAACCAAAATCATCGAAATCCAAAAAAATCGACGTTGGTCCAAATTCCTTTATTACAATTTGACTAAAAATTTATATGAAATCAAAAAAAAATAGAAGTAAGTTTCATCTAAATTCACTCAAATTTAGCTCCTCCAACAAAAAAACTCATCAAAATCCAAAAAAATCGAAGTTGGTTTCAAATTCCTTTATTACAATTTGACTAAAAATTTATATAAAATCAAAAAAATAGCTGTTAATTTCAACTAAATTTACTCAAATTTAACTCCTCCAACCACCAAAATCATCAAAATCCCAAAAAATTGACGTTGGTTCAAATTCCTTTATTACAATTTGACTAAAAATTTATATGAAATCAAAAAAATACAAGTAAATTTCATCTAAATTCACTCAAATTTAGCTCCCCCAACAAACAAATTCATCAAAATCCAAAAAAATCGAAGTTGGTTTCAATTTCCTTTATTACAATTTGACTAAAAATTTATATAAAATCCAAAAAAAATTGAAGTAAATTTCATCTAAATTCACTCAAATTTAGCTCCTCCAACAAAAAAACTCATCAAAATCCAAAAAAATCGAAGTTGGTTCAAATTCCTTTATTACAATTTGACTAAAAATTTATATAAAATCCAAAAAAATGAAAGTAAATTTCATCTAAATTCACTCAAATTTTTCTCCTCCAACAAAAAAACTCATCAAAATCCAAAAAAATCGAAGTTGGTTTAAAATTACTTTATTACAATTTGACTTAAAATCTATATAAAATCCAAAAAAATGAAAGTAAATTTCATCTAAATTCTCTCAAATTTAGCTACTCCAACAAAAAAATTCATCAAAATCCAAAAAAATCGAAGGTGGTTTCAAATTACTTAATAACAATTTGACTAAAAATTTATATAAAATCCAAAAAAATAAAAGTAAATTTCATCTAAATTCACTCAAATTTAGCTCCACCAACAAAAAAATTCATCAAAATCCAAAAAAATCGAAGTTGGTTTCAAATTCCTTTATTACAATTTGTCTAAAAATTTATATGAAATCAAAAAAATAGAAGTAAGTTTCATCTAAATTCACTCAAATTTAACTCCTCCATCAAAAAAACTCTTCAAAATCCAAAAAAATCGAAGGTGGTTTCAAATTCCTTTATTACAATTTGACTAAAAATTTATATAAAATCCAAAAAAATGAAAGTAAATTTTATTAAGATTCACTCAAATTTAGCTCCTTCAACAAAAAAATTCATCAAAATCCACAAAAATCGAAGGTGGTTTCAAATTCCTTTATTACAATTTGACTAAAAATTTATATAAAATCCAAAAAAATAAAAGTAAATTTCATCTAAATTTACTCAAATTTAACTCCTCCAACAACCAAAATCATCGAAATCCAAATAAATCGACGTTGGTCCAAATTCCTTTATTACAATTTGACTAAAAATTTATATGAAATCAAAAAAAATAGAAGTAAGTTTCATCTAAATTCACTCAAATTTAGCTCCTCCAACAAAAAAACTCATCAAAATCCAAAAAAATCGAAGTTGGTTTCAAATTCCTTTATTACAATTTGACTAAAAATTTATATAAAATCCAAAAAAATAGCTGTTAATTTCAACTAAATTTACTCAAATTTAACTCCTCCAACAACCAAAATCATCAAAATCCCAAAAAATTGACGTTGGTTTCAATTTCCTTTATTACAATTTGACTAAAAATTTATATAAAATCCAAAAAATAAAAGTAAATTTCATCTAAATTTACTCAAATTTAACTCCTCCAACAACCAAAATCATCGAAATCCAAAAAAATCGACGTTGGTCCAAATTCCTTTATTACAATTTGACTAAAAATTTATATGAAATAAAAAAAAATAGAAGTTTCATCTAAATTCACTCAAATTTAACTCCTCCATCAAAAAAACTCATCAAAATAAAAAAAAATCGAAGTTGGTTCAAATTCCTTTATTACAATTTGACTAAAAATTTATATAAAATCCAAAAAAATAAAAGTAAATTTCGTCTAAATTTACTCAAATTTAACTCCTCCAACAACCAAAATCATCGAAATCCAAAAAAATCGACGTTGGTCCAAATTCCTTTATTACAATTTGACTAAAAATTTATATGAAATCAAAAAAAAATAGAAGTAAGTTTCATCTAAATTCACTCAAATTTAGCTCCTCCAACAAAAAAACTCATCAAAATCCAAAAAAATCGAAGTTGGTTTCAAATTCCTTTATTACAATTTGACTAAAAATTTATATAAAATCAAAAAAATAGCTGTGAATTTCAACTAAATTTACTCAAATTTAACTCCTCCAACAACCAAAATCATGAAAATCCCAAAAAATTGACGTTGGTTCAAATTCCTTTATTACAATTTGACTAAAAATTTATATGAAATCAAAAAAAATGAAAGTAAATTTCATCTAAATTCACTCAAATTTAGCTCCTCCAACAAAAAAATTCATCAAAATCCAAAAAAATCGAAGTTGGTTTCAATTTCCTTTATTACAATTTGACAAAAAATTTATATAAAATCCAAAAAAATTGAAGCAAATTTCATCAAAATTCACTCAAATTTAGCTCCTTCAACAAAAAAATTCATCAAAATCCAAAAAAATCGATGGTGGTTTCAAATTACTTTATTACAATTTGACTAAAAATTTATATAAAATCCAAAAAAATAAATGTAAATTTCAACTAAATTTACTCAAATTTAACTCCTCCAACAACCAAAATCATCAAAATCCAAAAAAATCGACGTTGGTTCAAATTCCTTTATTACAATTTGACTAAAAATTTATATGAAATCAAAAAAAATAGAAGTAAATTTCATCTAAATTCACTCAAATTTAGCTCCTCCAACAAAAAAATTCATCAAAATCCAAAAAAATCGAAGTTGGTTCAAATTCCTTTATTACAATTTGACTAAAAATTTAAATGAAACCAAAAAAAAAATAGAAGTAAGTTTCATCTAAATTGACTCAAATTTAACTCCTCCATAAAAAAACTCATCAAAATCCAAAAAAATCGACGTTGGTTCAAATTCCTTTATTACAATTTGACTAAAAATTTATATGAAATCAAAAATAATAGAAGTAAATTTCATCTAAATTCACTCAAATTTAGCTCCTCCAACAAAAAAATTCATCAAAATCCAAAAAAATCGAAGTTGGTTCAAATTCCTTCATTACAATTTGTCTAAAAATTTAAATGAAATCAAAAAAAAATAGAAGTAAGTTTCATCTAAATTCACTCAAATTTAACTCCTCCATAAAAAAACTCATCAAAATCCAAAAAAATCGAAGTTGGTTAAAATTCCTTTATTACAATTTGCCTAAAAATTTATATAAAATCCAAAAAAATTAAAGTAAATTTCATCTAAATTCACTCAAATTTAGCTCCTCCAACAAAAAAACTCATCAAAATCCAAAAAAATCGAAGTTGGTTTCAAATTACTTTATTACAATTTGACTTAAAATATATATAAAATCCAAAAAAATGAAAGTAAATTTCATCTAAATTCTCTCAAATTTAGCTCCTCCAACAAAAAAATTCATCAAAATCCAAAAAAATCGAAGGTGGTTTCAAATTACTTAATAACAATTTGACTAAAAATTTATATAAAATCCAAAAAAATAAAAGTAAATTTCATCTAAATTCACTCAAATTTAGCTCCACCAACAAAAAAATTCATCAAAATCCAAAAAAATCGAAGTTGGTTCAAATTCCTTTATTACAATTTGACTAAAAATTTAAATGAAACCAAAAAAAAATAGAAGTAAGTTTCATCTAAATTCACTCAAATTTAACTCCTCCATAAAAAAACTCATCAAAATCCAAAAAAAACGAAGTTGGTTCAAATTCCTTTATTACAATTTGACTAAAAATTTATATAAAATCCAAAAAAATGAAAGTAAATTTCATCTAAATTCACTCAAATTTTTCTCCTCCAACAAAAAAACTCATCAAAATCCAAAAAAATCGAAGTTGGTTTCAAATTACTTTATTACAATTTGACTTAAAATCTATATAAAATCCAAAAAAATGAAAGTAAATTTCATCTAAATTCTCTCAAATTTAGCTACTCCAACAAAAAAATTCATCAAAATCCAAAAAAATCGAAGGTGGTTTTAAATTACTTAATAACAATTTGACTAAAAATTTATATAAAATCCAAAAAAATAAAAGTAAATTTCATCTAAATTCACTCAAATTTAGCTCCACCAACAAAAAAATTCATCAAAATCCAAAAAAATCGAAGTTGGTTTCAAATTGCTTTATTACAATTTGACTAAAAATTTATATGAAATCAAAAAAATAGAAGTAAGTTTCATCTAAATTCACTCAAATTTAACTCCTCCATCAAAAAAACTCTTCAAAATCCAAAAAAATCGAAGGTGGTTTCAAATTCCTTTATTACAATTTGACTAAAAATTTATATAAAATCCAAAAAAATAGCTGTTAATTTCAACTAAATTTACTCAAATTTAACTACTCCAACAACCAAAATCATCAAAATCCCAAAAAATTGACGTTGGTTTCAATTTCCTTTATTACAATTTGACTAAAAATTTATATAAAATCCACTAAAATTGAAGTAAATTTCATCTAAATTCTCTCAAATTTAGCTCCTCCAACAAAAAAATTCATCAAAATCCAAAAAAATCGAAGGTGGTTTCAAATTCCTTAATAACAATTTGACTAAAAATTTATATAAAATCCAAAAAAATGAAAGTAAATTTCATCTAAATTCACTCAAATTTTTCTCCTCCAACAAAAAAACTCATCAAAATCCAAAAAAATCGAAGTTGGTTTCAAATTACTTTATTACAATTTGACTTAAAATCTATATAAAATCCAAAAAAATGAAAGTAAATTTCATCTAAATTCTCTCAAATTTAGCTACTCCAACAAAAAAATTCATCAAAATCCAAAAAAATCGAAGGTGGTTTTAAATTACTTAATAACAATTTGACTAAAAATTTATATAAAATCCAAAAAAATAAAAGTAAATTTCATCTAAATTCTCTCAAATTGAGCTCCTCCAACAAAAAAATTCATCAAAATCCAAAAAAATCGAAGGTGGTTTCAAATTACTTAATAACAATTTGACTAAAAATTTATATAAAATCCAAAAAAAATAAAAGTAAATTTCATCTAAATTCACTCAAATTTAGCTCCACCAACAAAAAAATTCATCAAAATCCAAAAAAATCGAAGTTGGTTTCAAATTCCTTTATTACAATTTGACTAAAAATTTATATAAGTTCCAAAAAAAGGTGTTAATTTCTTCTAAATTTACTGAAATTTAACTCCTCCAACAACCAAAATCATCAAAATCCAAAAAAATCGAATTTGGCTCAAATTCCTTTATTACAATTTGACTAAAAATTTATATGAAATCAAAAAAAAATAGAAGTTTCATCTAAATTCACTCAAATTTAACTCCTCCATCAAAAAAACTCATCAAAATAAAAAAAAATCGAAGTTGGTTCAAATTCCTTTATTACAATTTGACTAAAAATTTATATAAAATCCAAAAAAATAAAAGTAAATTTCGTCTAAATTTACTCAAATTTAACTCCTCCAACAACCAAAATCATCGAAATCCAAAAAAATCGACGTTGGTCCAAATTCCTTTATTACAATTTGACTAAAAATTTATATGAAATCAAAAAAAAATAGAAGTAAGTTTCATCTAAATTCACTCAAATTTAGCTCCTCCAACAAAAAAACTCATCAAAATCCAAAAAAATCGAAGTTGGTTTCAAATTCCTTTATTACAATTTGACTAAAAATTTATATAAAATCAAAAAAATAGCTGTGAATTTCAACTAAATTTACTCAAATTTAACTCCTCCAACAACCAAAATCATGAAAATCCCAAAAAATTGACGTTGGTTCAAATTCCTTTATTACAATTTGACTAAAAATTTATATGAAATCAAAAAAAATGAAAGTAAATTTCATCTAAATTCACTCAAATTTAGCTCCTCCAACAAAAAAATTCATCAAAATCCAAAAAAATCGAAGTTGGTTTCAATTTCCTTTATTACAATTTGACAAAAAATTTATATAAAATCCAAAAAAATTGAAGCAAATTTCATCAAAATTCACTCAAATTTAGCTCCTTCAACAAAAAAATTCATCAAAATCCAAAAAAATCGATGGTGGTTTCAAATTACTTTATTACAATTTGACTAAAAATTTATATAAAATCCAAAAAAATAAATGTAAATTTCAACTAAATTTACTCAAATTTAACTCCTCCAACAACCAAAATCATCAAAATCCAAAAAAATCGACGTTGGTTCAAATTCCTTTATTACAATTTGACTAAAAATTTATATGAAATCAAAAAAAATAGAAGTAAATTTCATCTAAATTCACTCAAATTTAGCTCCTCCAACAAAAAAATTCATCAAAATCCAAAAAAATCGAAGTTGGTTCAAATTCCTTTATTACAATTTGACTAAAAATTTAAATGAAACCAAAAAAAAAATAGAAGTAAGTTTCATCTAAATTGACTCAAATTTAACTCCTCCATAAAAAAACTCATCAAAATCCAAAAAAATCGACGTTGGGTCAAATTCCTTTATTACAATTTGACTAAAAATTTATATGAAATCAAAAATAATAGAAGTAAATTTCATCTAAATTCACTCAAATTTAGCTCCTCCAACAAAAAAATTCATCAAAATCCAAAAAAATCGAAGTTGGTTCAAATTCCTTCATTACAATTTGTCTAAAAATTTAAATGAAATCAAAAAAAAATAGAAGTAAGTTTCATCTAAATTCACTCAAATTTAACTCCTCCATAAAAAAACTCATCAAAATCCAAAAAAATCGAAGTTGGTTAAAATTCCTTTATTACAATTTGCCTAAAAATTTATATAAAATCCAAAAAAATTAAAGTAAATTTCATCTAAATTCACTCAAATTTAGCTCCTCCAACAAAAAAACTCATCAAAATCCAAAAAAATCGAAGTTGGTTTCAAATTACTTTATTACAATTTGACTTAAAATATATATAAAATCCAAAAAAATGAAAGTAAATTTCATCTAAATTCTCTCAAATTTAGCTCCTCCAACAAAAAAATTCATCAAAATCCAAAAAAATCGAAGGTGGTTTCAAATTACTTAATAACAATTTGACTAAAAATTTATATAAAATCCAAAAAAATAAAAGTAAATTTCATCTAAATTCACTCAAATTTAGCTCCACCAACAAAAAAATTCATCAAAATCCAAAAAAATCGAAGTTGGTTCAAATTCCTTTATTACAATTTGACTAAAAATTTAAATGAAACCAAAAAAAAATAGAAGTAAGTTTCATCTAAATTCACTCAAATTTAACTCCTCCATAAAAAAACTCATCAAAATCCAAAAAAAACGAAGTTGGTTCAAATTCCTTTATTACAATTTGACTAAAAATTTATATAAAATCCAAAAAAATGAAAGTAAATTTCATCTAAATTCACTCAAATTTTTCTCCTCCAACAAAAAAACTCATCAAAATCCAAAAAAATCGAAGTTGGTTTCAAATTACTTTATTACAATTTGACTTAAAATCTATATAAAATCCAAAAAAATGAAAGTAAATTTCATCTAAATTCTCTCAAATTTAGCTACTCCAACAAAAAAATTCATCAAAATCCAAAAAAATCGAAGGTGGTTTTAAATTACTTAATAACAATTTGACTAAAAATTTATATAAAATCCAAAAAAATAAAAGTAAATTTCATCTAAATTCACTCAAATTTAGCTCCACCAACAAAAAAATTCATCAAAATCCAAAAAAATCGAAGTTGGTTTCAAATTGCTTTATTACAATTTGACTAAAAATTTATATGAAATCAAAAAAATAGAAGTAAGTTTCATCTAAATTCACTCAAATTTAACTCCTCCATCAAAAAAACTCTTCAAAATCCAAAAAAATCGAAGGTGGTTTCAAATTCCTTTATTACAATTTGACTAAAAATTTATATAAAATCCAAAAAAATAGCTGTTAATTTCAACTAAATTTACTCAAATTTAACTACTCCAACAACCAAAATCATCAAAATCCCAAAAAATTGACGTTGGTTTCAATTTCCTTTATTACAATTTGACTAAAAATTTATATAAAATCCACTAAAATTGAAGTAAATTTCATCTAAATTCTCTCAAATTTAGCTCCTCCAACAAAAAAATTCATCAAAATCCAAAAAAATCGAAGGTGGTTTCAAATTCCTTAATAACAATTTGACTAAAAATTTATATAAAATCCAAAAAAATGAAAGTAAATTTCATCTAAATTCACTCAAATTTTTCTCCTCCAACAAAAAAACTCATCAAAATCCAAAAAAATCGAAGTTGGTTTCAAATTACTTTATTACAATTTGACTTAAAATCTATATAAAATCCAAAAAAATGAAAGTAAATTTCATCTAAATTCTCTCAAATTTAGCTACTCCAACAAAAAAATTCATCAAAATCCAAAAAAATCGAAGGTGGTTTTAAATTACTTAATAACAATTTGACTAAAAATTTATATAAAATCCAAAAAAATAAAAGTAAATTTCATCTAAATTCTCTCAAATTTAGCTCCTCCAACAAAAAAATTCATCAAAATCCAAAAAAATCGAAGGTGGTTTCAAATTACTTAATAACAATTTGACTAAAAATTTATATAAAATCCAAAAAAAATAAAAGTAAATTTCATCTAAATTCACTCAAATTTAGCTCCACCAACAAAAAAATTCATCAAAATCCAAAAAAATCGAAGTTGGTTTCAAATTCCTTTATTACAATTTGACTAAAAATTTATATAAGTTCCAAAAAAAGGTGTTAATTTCTTCTAAATTTACTGAAATTTAACTCCTCCAACAACCAAAATCATCAAAATCCAAAAAAATCGTATTTGGCTCAAATTCCTTTATTACAATTTGACTAAAAATTTATATGAAATCAAAAAAAAATAGAAGTTTCATCTAAATTCACTCAAATTTAACTCCTCCATCAAAAAAACTCATCAAAATAAAAAAAAATCGAAGTTGGTTCAAATTCCTTTATTACAATTTGACTAAAAATTTATATAAAATCCAAAAAAATAAAAGTAAATTTCATCTAAATTTACTCAAATTTAACTCCTCCAACAACCAAAATCATCGAAATCCAAAAAAATCGACGTTGGTCCAAATTCCTTTATTACAATTTGACTAAAAATTTATATGAAATCAAAAAAAAATAGAAGTAAGTTTCATCTAAATTCACTCAAATTTAGCTCCTCCAACAAAAAAACTCATCAAAATCCAAAAAAATCGAAGTTGGTTTCAAATTCCTTTATTACAATTTGACTAAAAATTTATATAAAATCAAAAAAATAGCTGTTAATTTCAACTAAATTTACTCAAATTTAACTCCTCCAACCACCAAAATCATCAAAATCCCAAAAAATTGACGTTGGTTCAAATTCCTTTATTACAATTTGACTAAAAATTTATATGAAATCAAAAAAATACAAGTAAATTTCATCTAAATTCACTCAAATTTAGCTCCCCCAACAAACAAATTCATCAAAATCCAAAAAAATCGAAGTTGGTTTCAATTTCCTTTATTACAATTTGACTAAAAATTTATATAAAATCCAAAAAAAATTGAAGTAAATTTCATCTAAATTCACTCAAATTTAGCTCCTCCAACAAAAAAACTCATCAAAATCCAAAAAAATCGAAGTTGGTTCAAATTCCTTTATTACAATTTGACTAAAAATTTATATAAAATCCAAAAAAATGAAAGTAAATTTCATCTAAATTCACTCAAATTTTTCTCCTCCAACAAAAAAACTCATCAAAATCCAAAAAAATCGAAGTTGGTTTAAAATTACTTTATTACAATTTGACTTAAAATCTATATAAAATCCAAAAAAATGAAAGTAAATTTCATCTAAATTCTCTCAAATTTAGCTACTCCAACAAAAAAATTCATCAAAATCCAAAAAAATCGAAGGTGGTTTCAAATTACTTAATAACAATTTGACTAAAAATTTATATAAAATCCAAAAAAATAAAAGTAAATTTCATCTAAATTCACTCAAATTTAGCTCCACCAACAAAAAAATTCATCAAAATCCAAAAAAATCGAAGTTGGTTTCAAATTCCTTTATTACAATTTGTCTAAAAATTTATATGAAATCAAAAAAATAGAAGTAAGTTTCATCTAAATTCACTCAAATTTAACTCCTCCATCAAAAAAACTCTTCAAAATCCAAAAAAATCGAAGGTGGTTTCAAATTCCTTTATTACAATTTGACTAAAAATTTATATAAAATCCAAAAAAATGAAAGTAAATTTTATTAAGATTCACTCAAATTTAGCTCCTTCAACAAAAAAATTCATCAAAATCCACAAAAATCGAAGGTGGTTTCAAATTCCTTTATTACAATTTGACTAAAAATTTATATAAAATCCAAAAAAATAAAAGTAAATTTCATCTAAATTTACTCAAATTTAACTCCTCCAACAACCAAAATCATCGAAATCCAAATAAATCGACGTTGGTCCAAATTCCTTTATTACAATTTGACTAAAAATTTATATGAAATCAAAAAAAATAGAAGTAAGTTTCATCTAAATTCACTCAAATTTAGCTCCTCCAACAAAAAAACTCATCAAAATCCAAAAAAATCGAAGTTGGTTTCAAATTCCTTTATTACAATTTGACTAAAAATTTATATAAAATCCAAAAAAATAGCTGTTAATTTCAACTAAATTTACTCAAATTTAACTCCTCCAACAACCAAAATCATCAAAATCCCAAAAAATTGACGTTGGTTTCAATTTCCTTTATTACAATTTGACTAAAAATTTATATAAAATCCAAAAAATAAAAGTAAATTTCATCTAAATTTACTCAAATTTAACTCCTCCAACAACCAAAATCATCGAAATCCAAAAAAATCGACGTTGGTCCAAATTCCTTTATTACAATTTGACTAAAAATTTATATGAAATAAAAAAAAATAGAAGTTTCATCTAAATTCACTCAAATTTAACTCCTCCATCAAAAAAACTCATCAAAATAAAAAAAAATCGAAGTTGGTTCAAATTCCTTTATTACAATTTGACTAAAAATTTATATAAAATCCAAAAAAATAAAAGTAAATTTCGTCTAAATTTACTCAAATTTAACTCCTCCAACAACCAAAATCATCGAAATCCAAAAAAATCGACGTTGGTCCAAATTCCTTTATTACAATTTGACTAAAAATTTATATGAAATCAAAAAAAAATAGAAGTAAGTTTCATCTAAATTCACTCAAATTTAGCTCCTCCAACAAAAAAACTCATCAAAATCCAAAAAAATCGAAGTTGGTTTCAAATTCCTTTATTACAATTTGACTAAAAATTTATATAAAATCAAAAAAATAGCTGTGAATTTCAACTAAATTTACTCAAATTTAACTCCTCCAACAACCAAAATCATGAAAATCCCAAAAAATTGACGTTGGTTCAAATTCCTTTATTACAATTTGACTAAAAATTTATATGAAATCAAAAAAAATGAAAGTAAATTTCATCTAAATTCACTCAAATTTAGCTCCTCCAACAAAAAAATTCATCAAAATCCAAAAAAATCGAAGTTGGTTTCAATTTCCTTTATTACAATTTGACAAAAAATTTATATAAAATCCAAAAAAATTGAAGCAAATTTCATCAAAATTCACTCAAATTTAGCTCCTTCAACAAAAAAATTCATCAAAATCCAAAAAAATCGATGGTGGTTTCAAATTACTTTATTACAATTTGACTAAAAATTTATATAAAATCCAAAAAAATAAATGTAAATTTCAACTAAATTTACTCAAATTTAACTCCTCCAACAACCAAAATCATCAAAATCCAAAAAAATCGACGTTGGTTCAAATTCCTTTATTACAATTTGACTAAAAATTTATATGAAATCAAAAAAAATAGAAGTAAATTTCATCTAAATTCACTCAAATTTAGCTCCTCCAACAAAAAAATTCATCAAAATCCAAAAAAATCGAAGTTGGTTCAAATTCCTTTATTACAATTTGACTAAAAATTTAAATGAAACCAAAAAAAAAATAGAAGTAAGTTTCATCTAAATTGACTCAAATTTAACTCCTCCATAAAAAAACTCATCAAAATCCAAAAAAATCGACGTTGGTTCAAATTCCTTTATTACAATTTGACTAAAAATTTATATGAAATCAAAAATAATAGAAGTAAATTTCATCTAAATTCACTCAAATTTAGCTCCTCCAACAAAAAAATTCATCAAAATCCAAAAAAATCGAAGTTGGTTCAAATTCCTTCATTACAATTTGTCTAAAAATTTAAATGAAATCAAAAAAAAATAGAAGTAAGTTTCATCTAAATTCACTCAAATTTAACTCCTCCATAAAAAAACTCATCAAAATCCAAAAAAATCGAAGTTGGTTAAAATTCCTTTATTACAATTTGCCTAAAAATTTATATAAAATCCAAAAAAATTAAAGTAAATTTCATCTAAATTTACTCAAATTTAACTCCTCCAACAACCAAAATCATCGAAATCCAAAAAAATCGACGTTGGTCCAAATTCCTTTATTACAATTTGACTAAAAATTTATATGAAATAAAAAAAAATAGAAGTTTCATCTAAATTCACTCAAATTTAACTCCTCCATCAAAAAAACTCATCAAAATAAAAAAAAATCGAAGTTGGTTCAAATTCCTTTATTACAATTTGACTAAAAATTTATATAAAATCCAAAAAAATAAAAGTAAATTTCGTCTAAATTTACTCAAATTTAACTCCTCCAACAACCAAAATCATCGAAATCCAAAAAAATCGACGTTGGTCCAAATTCCTTTATTACAATTTGACTAAAAATTTATATGAAATCAAAAAAAAATAGAAGTAAGTTTCATCTAAATTCACTCAAATTTAGCTCCTCCAACAAAAAAACTCATCAAAATCCAAAAAAATCGAAGTTGGTTTCAAATTCCTTTATTACAATTTGACTAAAAATTTATATAAAATCAAAAAAATAGCTGTGAATTTCAACTAAATTTACTCAAATTTAACTCCTCCAACAACCAAAATCATGAAAATCCCAAAAAATTGACGTTGGTTCAAATTCCTTTATTACAATTTGACTAAAAATTTATATGAAATCAAAAAAAATGAAAGTAAATTTCATCTAAATTCACTCAAATTTAGCTCCTCCAACAAAAAAATTCATCAAAATCCAAAAAAATCGAAGTTGGTTTCAATTTCCTTTATTACAATTTGACAAAAAATTTATATAAAATCCAAAAAAATTGAAGCAAATTTCATCAAAATTCACTCAAATTTAGCTCCTTCAACAAAAAAATTCATCAAAATCCAAAAAAATCGATGGTGGTTTCAAATTACTTTATTACAATTTGACTAAAAATTTATATAAAATCCAAAAAAATAAATGTAAATTTCAACTAAATTTACTCAAATTTAACTCCTCCAACAACCAAAATCATCAAAATCCAAAAAAATCGACGTTGGTTCAAATTCCTTTATTACAATTTGACTAAAAATTTATATGAAATCAAAAAAAATAGAAGTAAATTTCATCTAAATTCACTCAAATTTAGCTCCTCCAACAAAAAAATTCATCAAAATCCAAAAAAATCGAAGTTGGTTCAAATTCCTTTATTACAATTTGACTAAAAATTTAAATGAAACCAAAAAAAAAATAGAAGTAAGTTTCATCTAAATTGACTCAAATTTAACTCCTCCATAAAAAAACTCATCAAAATCCAAAAAAATCGACGTTGGTTCAAATTCCTTTATTACAATTTGACTAAAAATTTATATGAAATCAAAAATAATAGAAGTAAATTTCATCTAAATTCACTCAAATTTAGCTCCTCCAACAAAAAAATTCATCAAAATCCAAAAAAATCGAAGTTGGTTCAAATTCCTTCATTACAATTTGTCTAAAAATTTAAATGAAATCAAAAAAAAATAGAAGTAAGTTTCATCTAAATTCACTCAAATTTAACTCCTCCATAAAAAAACTCATCAAAATCCAAAAAAATCGAAGTTGGTTAAAATTCCTTTATTACAATTTGCCTAAAAATTTATATAAAATCCAAAAAAATTAAAGTAAATTTCATCTAAATTCACTCAAATTTAGCTCCTCCAACAAAAAAACTCATCAAAATCCAAAAAAATCGAAGTTGGTTTCAAATTACTTTATTACAATTTGACTTAAAATATATATAAAATCCAAAAAAATGAAAGTAAATTTCATCTAAATTCTCTCAAATTTAGCTCCTCCAACAAAAAAATTCATCAAAATCCAAAAAAATCGAAGGTGGTTTCAAATTACTTAATAACAATTTGACTAAAAATTTATATAAAATCCAAAAAAATAAAAGTAAATTTCATCTAAATTCACTCAAATTTAGCTCCACCAACAAAAAAATTCATCAAAATCCAAAAAAATCGAAGTTGGTTCAAATTCCTTTATTACAATTTGACTAAAAATTTAAATGAAACCAAAAAAAAATAGAAGTAAGTTTCATCTAAATTCACTCAAATTTAACTCCTCCATAAAAAAACTCATCAAAATCCAAAAAAAACGAAGTTGGTTCAAATTCCTTTATTACAATTTGACTAAAAATTTATATAAAATCCAAAAAAATGAAAGTAAATTTCATCTAAATTCACTCAAATTTTTCTCCTCCAACAAAAAAACTCATCAAAATCCAAAAAAATCGAAGTTGGTTTCAAATTACTTTATTACAATTTGGCTTAAAATCTATATAAAATCCAAAAAAATGAAAGTAAATTTCATCTAAATTCTCTCAAATTTAGCTACTCCAACAAAAAAATTCATCAAAATCCAAAAAAATCGAAGGTGGTTTTAAATTACTTAATAACAATTTGACTAAAAATTTATATAAAATCCAAAAAAATAAAAGTAAATTTCATCTAAATTCACTCAAATTTAGCTCCACCAACAAAAAAATTCATCAAAATCCAAAAAAATCGAAGTTGGTTTCAAATTGCTTTATTACAATTTGACTAAAAATTTATATGAAATCAAAAAAATAGAAGTAAGTTTCATCTAAATTCACTCAAATTTAACTCCTCCATCAAAAAAACTCTTCAAAATCCAAAAAAATCGAAGGTGGTTTCAAATTCCTTTATTACAATTTGACTAAAAATTTATATAAAATCCAAAAAAATAGCTGTTAATTTCAACTAAATTTACTCAAATTTAACTACTCCAACAACCAAAATCATCAAAATCCCAAAAAATTGACGTTGGTTTCAATTTCCTTTATTACAATTTGACTAAAAATTTATATAAAATCCACTAAAATTGAAGTAAATTTCATCTAAATTCTCTCAAATTTAGCTCCTCCAACAAAAAAATTCATCAAAATCCAAAAAAATCGAAGGTGGTTTCAAATTCCTTAATAACAATTTGACTAAAAATTTATATAAAATCCAAAAAAATGAAAGTAAATTTCATCTAAATTCACTCAAATTTTTCTCCTCCAACAAAAAAACTCATCAAAATCCAAAAAAATCGAAGTTGGTTTCAAATTACTTTATTACAATTTGACTTAAAATCTATATAAAATCCAAAAAAATGAAAGTAAATTTCATCTAAATTCTCTCAAATTTAGCTACTCCAACAAAAAAATTCATCAAAATCCAAAAAAATCGAAGGTGGTTTCAAATTACTTAATAACAATTTGACTAAAAATTTATATAAAATCCAACAAAATAAAAGTAAATTTCATCTAAATTCACTCAAATTTAGCTCCACCAACAAAAAAATTCATCAAAATCCAAAAAAATCGAAGTTGGTTTCAAATTGCTTTATTACAATTTGACTAAAAATTTATATGAAATCAAAAAAATAGAAGTAAGTTTCATCTAAATTCACTCAAATTTAACTCCTCCATCAAAAAAACTCTTCAAAATCCAAAAAAATCGAAGGTGGTTTCAAATTCCTTTATTACAATTTGACTAAAAATTTATATAAAATCCAAAAAAATGAAAGTAAATTTCATTAAGATTCACTCAAATTTAGCTCCTTCAACAAAAAAATTCATCAAAATCCACAAAAATCGAAGGTGGTTTCAAATTCCTTTATTACAATTTGACTAAAAATTTATATAAAATCCAAAAAAATAAAAGTAAATTTCATCTAAATTTACTCAAATTTAACTCCCCCAACAACCAAAATCATCTAAATCCCAAAAAATCGACGTTGGTTTCAAATTCCTTTATTACAATTTGACTAAAAATTTATATAAATTCCAAAAAAGGTGTTAATTTCTTCTAAATTTACTCAAATTTAACTCCTCCAACAACCAAAATCATCAAAATCCAAAAAAATCGAAGTTGGTTCAAATTCCTTTATTACAATTTGTCTAAAAATTTATATGAAATCAAAAAAAATAGAAGTAAGTTTCATCTAAATTCACTCAAATTTAACTCCTCCATCAAAAAAACTCATCAAAATCCAAAAAAATCGAAGTTGGTTCAAATTCCTTTATTACAATTTGTCTAAAAATTTATATGAAATCAAAAAAAATAGAAGTAAGTTTCATCTAAATTCACTCAAATTTAACTCCTCCATCAAAAAAACATCAAAATCCAAAAAAATCGAAGTTGGTTCAAATTCCTTTATTACAATTTGACTAAAAATTTATATAAAATCCAAAAAAATAAAAGTAAATTTCATCTAAATTTACTCAAATTTAACTCCTCCAACAACCAAAATCATCGAAATCCAAATAAATCGACGTTGGTCCAAATTCCTTTATTACAATTTGACTAAAAATTTATATGAAATCAAAAAAAATAGAAGTAAGTTTCATCTAAATTCACTCAAATTTAACTCCTCCATAAAAAAACTCATCAAAATCCAAAAAAATCGAAGTTGGTTCAAATTCCTTTATTACAATTTGACTAAAAATTTATATAAAATCCAAAAAAATGAAAGTAAATTTCATCTAAATTCACTCAAATTTTTCTCCTCCAACAAAAAAACTCATCAAAATCCAAAAAAATCGAAGTTGGTTTCAAATTACTTTATTACAATTTGACTTAAAATCTATATAAAATCCAAAAAAATGAAAGTAAATTTCATCTAAATTCTCTCAAATTTAGCTACTCCAACAAAAAAATTCATCAAAATCCAAAAAAATCGAAGGTGGTTTCAAATTGCTTTATTACAATTTGACTAAAAATTTATATGAAATCAAAAAAATAGAAGTAAGTTTCATCTAAATTCACTCAAATTTAACTCCTCCATCAAAAAAACTCTTCAAAATCCAAAAAAATCGAAGGTGGTTTCAAATTCCTTTATTACAATTTGACTAAAAATTTATATAAAATCCAAAAAAATGAAAGTAAATTTCATTAAGATTCACTCAAATTTAGCTCCTTCAACAAAAAAATTCATCAAAACCCACAAAAATCGAAGGTGGTTTCAAATTCCTTTATTACAATTTGACTAAAAATTTATATAAAATCCAAAAAAATAAAAGTAAATTTCATCTAAATTTACTCAAATTTAACTCCCCCAACAACCAAAATCATCTAAATCCCAAAAAATCGACGTTGGTTTCAAATTCCTTTATTACAATTTGACTAAAAATTTATATAAATTCCAAAAAAGGTGTTAATTTCTTCTAAATTTACTCAAATTTAACTCCTCCAACAACCAAAATCATCAAAATCCAAAAAAATCGACGTTGGTTCAAATTCCTTTATTACAATTTGACTAAAAATTTATATGAAATAAAAAAAAATAAAAGTAAATTTCATCTAAATTCACTCAAATTTAGCTCCTCCAACAAAAAAATTCATCAAAATCCAAAAAAATCGAAGTTGGTTCAAATTCCTTCATTACAATTTGTCTAAAAATTTAAATGAAACCAAAAAAAAAATAGAAGTAAGTTTCATCTAAATTCACTCAAATTTAACTCCTCCATAAAAAAACTCATCAAAATCCAAAAAAATCGAAGTTGGTTCAAATTCCTTTATTACAATTTGCCTAAAAATTTATATAAAATCCAAAAAAATGAAAGTAAATTTCATCTAAATTCACTCAAATTTAGCTCCTCCAACAAAAAAACTCATCAAAATCCAAAAAAATCGAAGTTGGTTTCAAATTACTTAATTACAATTTGACTTAAAATATATATAAAATCCAAAAAAATGAAAGTAAATTTCATCTAAATTCTCTCAAATTTAGCTCCTCCAACAAAAAAATTCATCAAAATTCAAAAAAATCGAAGGTGGTTTCAAATTACTTAATAACAATTTGACTAAAAATTTATATAAAATCCAAAAAAATAATAGTAAATTTCATCTAAATTCACTCAAATTTAGCTCCACCACCAAAAAAATTCATCAAAATCCAAAAAAATCGAAGTTGGTTTCAAATTCCTTTATTACAATTTGACTAAAAATTTATATGAGTTCCAAAAAAAGGTGTTAATTTCTTCTAAATTTACTGAAATTTAACTCCTCCAACAACCAAAATCATCAAAATCCAAAAAAATCGACGTTGGTCCAAATTCCTTTATTACAATTTGACTAAAAATTTATATGAAATCAAAAAAAATAGAAGTAAGTTTCATCTAAATTCACTCAAATTTAGCTCCTCCAACAAAAAAACTCATCAAAATCCAAAAAAATCGAAGTTGGTTTCAAATTCCTTTATTACAATTTGACTAAAAATTTATATAAAATCCAAAAAAATAGCTGTTAATTTCAACTAAATTTACTCAAATTTAACTACTCCAACAACCAAAATCATCAAAATCCCAAAAAATTGACGTTGGTTTCAATTTCCTTTATTACAATTTGACTAAAAATTTATATAAAATCCACTAAAATTGAAGTAAATTTCATCTAAATTCTCTCAAATTTAGCTCCTCCAACAAAAAAATTCATCAAAATCCAAAAAAATCGAAGGTGGTTTCAAATTCCTTAATAACAATTTGACTAAAAATTTATATAAAATCCAAAAAAATAAAAGTAAATTTCATCTAAATTCACTCAAATTTAGCTCCACCAGCAAAAAAATTCATCAAAATCCAAAAAAATCGAAGTTGGTTTCAAATTCCTTTATTACAATTTGACTAAAAAATTATATGAGTTCCAAAAAAAGGTGTTAATTTCTTCTAAATTTACTGAAATTTAACTCCTCCAACAACCAAAATCATCAAAATCCAAAAAAATCGAAGTTGGTTCAAATACCTTTATTACAATTTGACTAAAAATTTATATGAAATCAAAAAAAATAGAAGTTTCATCTAAATTCACTCAAATTTAACTCCTCCATCAAAAAAACTCATCAAAATAAAAAAAAATCGAAGTTGGTTCAAATTCCTTTATTACAATTTGACTAAAAATTTATATAAAATCCAAAAAAATAAAAGTAAATTTCATCTAAATTTACTCAAATTTAACTCCTCCAACAACCAAAATCATCGAAATCCAAAAAAATCGACGTTGGTCCAAATTCCTTTATTACAATTTGACTAAAAATTTATATGAAATCAAAAAAAATAGAAGTAAGTTTCATCTAAATTCACTCAAATTTAGCTCCTCCAACAAAAAAACTCATCAAAATCCAAAAAAATCGAAGTTGGTTTCAAATTCCTTTATTACAATTTGACTAAAAATTTATATAAAATCCACAAAAATAAATGTAAATTTCAACTAAATTTACTCAAATTTAACTCCTCCAACAACCAAAATCATCAAAATCCAAAAAAATCGACGTTGGTTCAAATTCCTTTATTACAATTTGACTAAAAATTTATATGAAATCAAAAAAAATAGAAGTAAATTTCATCTAAATTCACTCAAATTTAGCTCCTCCAACAAAAAAATTCATCAAAATCCAAAAAAATCGAAGTTGGATCAAATTCCTTTATTACAATTTGACTAAAAATTTAAATGAACCCAAAAAAAAATAGAAGTAAGTTTCATCTAAATTCACTCAAATTTAACTCCTCCATAAAAAAACTCATCAAAATCCAAAAAAATCGAAGGTGGTTTCAAATTCCTTTATTACAATTTGACTAAAAATTTATATAAAATCCAAAAAAATGAAAGTAAATTTTATTAAGATTCACTCAAATTTAGCTCCTTCAACAAAAAAATTCATCAAAATCCACAAAAATCGAAGGTGGTTTCAAATTCCTTTATTACAATTTGACTTAAAATCTATATAAAATCCAAAAAAATGAAAGTAAATTTCATCTAAATTCTCTCAAATTTAGCTACTCCAACAAAAAAATTCATCAAAATCCAAAAAAATCGAAGGTGGTTTCAAATTACTTAATAACAATTTGACTAAAAATTTATATAAAATCCAAAAAAATAAAAGTAAATTTCATCTAAATTCACTCAAATTTAGCTCCACCAACAAAAAAATTCATCAAAATCCAAAAAAATCGAAGTTGGTTTCAAATTCCTTTATTACAATTTGTCTAAAAATTTATATGAAATCAAAAAAATAGAAGTAAGTTTCATCTAAATTCACTCAAATTTAACTCCTCCATCAAAAAAACTCTTCAAAATCCAAAAAAATCGAAGGTGGTTTCAAATTCCTTTATTACAATTTGACTAAAAATTTATATAAAATCCAAAAAAATGAAAGTAAATTTTATTAAGATTCACTCAAATTTAGCTCCTTCAACAAAAAAATTCATCAAAATCCACAAAAATCGAAGGTGGTTTCAAATTCCTTTATTACAATTTGACTAAAAATTTATATAAAATCCAAAAAAATAAAAGTAAATTTCATCTAAATTTACTCAAATTTAACTCCTCCAACAACCAAAATCATCGAAATCCAAATAAATCGACGTTGGTCCAAATTCCTTTATTACAATTTGACTAAAAATTTATATGAAATCAAAAAAAATAGAAGTAAGTTTCATCTAAATTCACTCAAATTTAGCTCCTCCAACAAAAAAACTCATCAAAATCCAAAAAAATCGAAGTTGGTTTCAAATTCCTTTATTACAATTTGACTAAAAATTTATATAAAATCCAAAAAAATAGCTGTTAATTTCAACTAAATTTACTCAAATTTAACTCCTCCAACAACCAAAATCATCAAAATCCCAAAAAATTGACGTTGGTTTCAATTTCCTTTATTACAATTTGACTAAAAATTTATATAAAATCCAAAAAATAAAAGTAAATTTCATCTAAATTTACTCAAATTTAACTCCTCCAACAACCAAAATCATCGAAATCCAAAAAAATCGACGTTGGTCCAAATTCCTTTATTACAATTTGACTAAAAATTTATATGAAATAAAAAAAAATAGAAGTTTCATCTAAATTCACTCAAATTTAACTCCTCCATCAAAAAAACTCATCAAAATAAAAAAAAATCGAAGTTGGTTCAAATTCCTTTATTACAATTTGACTAAAAATTTATATAAAATCCAAAAAAATAAAAGTAAATTTCGTCTAAATTTACTCAAATTTAACTCCTCCAACAACCAAAATCATCGAAATCCAAAAAAATCGACGTTGGTCCAAATTCCTTTATTACAATTTGACTAAAAATTTATATGAAATCAAAAAAAAATAGAAGTAAGTTTCATCTAAATTCACTCAAATTTAGCTCCTCCAACAAAAAAACTCATCAAAATCCAAAAAAATCGAAGTTGGTTTCAAATTCCTTTATTACAATTTGACTAAAAATTTATATAAAATCAAAAAAATAGCTGTGAATTTCAACTAAATTTACTCAAATTTAACTCCTCCAACAACCAAAATCATGAAAATCCCAAAAAATTGACGTTGGTTCAAATTCCTTTATTACAATTTGACTAAAAATTTATATGAAATCAAAAAAAATGAAAGTAAATTTCATCTAAATTCACTCAAATTTAGCTCCTCCAACAAAAAAATTCATCAAAATCCAAAAAAATCGAAGTTGGTTTCAATTTCCTTTATTACAATTTGACAAAAAATTTATATAAAATCCAAAAAAATTGAAGCAAATTTCATCAAAATTCACTCAAATTTAGCTCCTTCAACAAAAAAATTCATCAAAATCCAAAAAAATCGATGGTGGTTTCAAATTACTTTATTACAATTTGACTAAAAATTTATATAAAATCCAAAAAAATAAATGTAAATTTCAACTAAATTTACTCAAATTTAACTCCTCCAACAACCAAAATCATCAAAATCCAAAAAAATCGACGTTGGTTCAAATTCCTTTATTACAATTTGACTAAAAATTTATATGAAATCAAAAAAAATAGAAGTAAATTTCATCTAAATTCACTCAAATTTAGCTCCTCCAACAAAAAAATTCATCAAAATCCAAAAAAATCGAAGTTGGTTCAAATTCCTTTATTACAATTTGACTAAAAATTTAAATGAAACCAAAAAAAAAATAGAAGTAAGTTTCATCTAAATTGACTCAAATTTAACTCCTCCATAAAAAAACTCATCAAAATCCAAAAAAATCGACGTTGGTTCAAATTCCTTTATTACAATTTGACTAAAAATTTATATGAAATCAAAAATAATAGAAGTAAATTTCATCTAAATTCACTCAAATTTAGCTCCTCCAACAAAAAAATTCATCAAAATCCAAAAAAATCGAAGTTGGTTCAAATTCCTTCATTACAATTTGTCTAAAAATTTAAATGAAATCAAAAAAAAATAGAAGTAAGTTTCATCTAAATTCACTCAAATTTAACTCCTCCATAAAAAAACTCATCAAAATCCAAAAAAATCGAAGTTGGTTAAAATTCCTTTATTACAATTTGCCTAAAAATTTATATAAAATCCAAAAAAATTAAAGTAAATTTCATCTAAATTTACTCAAATTTAACTCCTCCAACAACCAAAATCATCGAAATCCAAAAAAATCGACGTTGGTCCAAATTCCTTTATTACAATTTGACTAAAAATTTATATGAAATAAAAAAAAATAGAAGTTTCATCTAAATTCACTCAAATTTAACTCCTCCATCAAAAAAACTCATCAAAATAAAAAAAAATCGAAGTTGGTTCAAATTCCTTTATTACAATTTGACTAAAAATTTATATAAAATCCAAAAAAATAAAAGTAAATTTCGTCTAAATTTACTCAAATTTAACTCCTCCAACAACCAAAATCATCGAAATCCAAAAAAATCGACGTTGGTCCAAATTCCTTTATTACAATTTGACTAAAAATTTATATGAAATCAAAAAAAAATAGAAGTAAGTTTCATCTAAATTCACTCAAATTTAGCTCCTCCAACAAAAAAACTCATCAAAATCCAAAAAAATCGAAGTTGGTTTCAAATTCCTTTATTACAATTTGACTAAAAATTTATATAAAATCAAAAAAATAGCTGTGAATTTCAACTAAATTTACTCAAATTTAACTCCTCCAACAACCAAAATCATGAAAATCCCAAAAAATTGACGTTGGTTCAAATTCCTTTATTACAATTTGACTAAAAATTTATATGAAATCAAAAAAAATGAAAGTAAATTTCATCTAAATTCACTCAAATTTAGCTCCTCCAACAAAAAAATTCATCAAAATCCAAAAAAATCGAAGTTGGTTTCAATTTCCTTTATTACAATTTGACAAAAAATTTATATAAAATCCAAAAAAATTGAAGCAAATTTCATCAAAATTCACTCAAATTTAGCTCCTTCAACAAAAAAATTCATCAAAATCCAAAAAAATCGATGGTGGTTTCAAATTACTTTATTACAATTTGACTAAAAATTTATATAAAATCCAAAAAAATAAATGTAAATTTCAACTAAATTTACTCAAATTTAACTCCTCCAACAACCAAAATCATCAAAATCCAAAAAAATCGACGTTGGTTCAAATTCCTTTATTACAATTTGACTAAAAATTTATATGAAATCAAAAAAAATAGAAGTAAATTTCATCTAAATTCACTCAAATTTAGCTCCTCCAACAAAAAAATTCATCAAAATCCAAAAAAATCGAAGTTGGTTCAAATTCCTTTATTACAATTTGACTAAAAATTTAAATGAAACCAAAAAAAAAATAGAAGTAAGTTTCATCTAAATTGACTCAAATTTAACTCCTCCATAAAAAAACTCATCAAAATCCAAAAAAATCGACGTTGGTTCAAATTCCTTTATTACAATTTGACTAAAAATTTATATGAAATCAAAAATAATAGAAGTAAATTTCATCTAAATTCACTCAAATTTAGCTCCTCCAACAAAAAAATTCATCAAAATCCAAAAAAATCGAAGTTGGTTCAAATTCCTTCATTACAATTTGTCTAAAAATTTAAATGAAATCAAAAAAAAATAGAAGTAAGTTTCATCTAAATTCACTCAAATTTAACTCCTCCATAAAAAAACTCATCAAAATCCAAAAAAATCGAAGTTGGTTAAAATTCCTTTATTACAATTTGCCTAAAAATTTATATAAAATCCAAAAAAATTAAAGTAAATTTCATCTAAATTCACTCAAATTTAGCTCCTCCAACAAAAAAACTCATCAAAATCCAAAAAAATCGAAGTTGGTTTCAAATTACTTTATTACAATTTGACTTAAAATATATATAAAATCCAAAAAAATGAAAGTAAATTTCATCTAAATTCTCTCAAATTTAGCTCCTCCAACAAAAAAATTCATCAAAATCCAAAAAAATCGAAGGTGGTTTCAAATTACTTAATAACAATTTGACTAAAAATTTATATAAAATCCAAAAAAATAAAAGTAAATTTCATCTAAATTCACTCAAATTTAGCTCCACCAACAAAAAAATTCATCAAAATCCAAAAAAATCGAAGTTGGTTCAAATTCCTTTATTACAATTTGACTAAAAATTTAAATGAAACCAAAAAAAAATAGAAGTAAGTTTCATCTAAATTCACTCAAATTTAACTCCTCCATAAAAAAACTCATCAAAATCCAAAAAAAACGAAGTTGGTTCAAATTCCTTTATTACAATTTGACTAAAAATTTATATAAAATCCAAAAAAATGAAAGTAAATTTCATCTAAATTCACTCAAATTTTTCTCCTCCAACAAAAAAACTCATCAAAATCCAAAAAAATCGAAGTTGGTTTCAAATTACTTTATTACAATTTGGCTTAAAATCTATATAAAATCCAAAAAAATGAAAGTAAATTTCATCTAAATTCTCTCAAATTTAGCTACTCCAACAAAAAAATTCATCAAAATCCAAAAAAATCGAAGGTGGTTTTAAATTACTTAATAACAATTTGACTAAAAATTTATATAAAATCCAAAAAAATAAAAGTAAATTTCATCTAAATTCACTCAAATTTAGCTCCACCAACAAAAAAATTCATCAAAATCCAAAAAAATCGAAGTTGGTTTCAAATTGCTTTATTACAATTTGACTAAAAATTTATATGAAATCAAAAAAATAGAAGTAAGTTTCATCTAAATTCACTCAAATTTAACTCCTCCATCAAAAAAACTCTTCAAAATCCAAAAAAATCGAAGGTGGTTTCAAATTCCTTTATTACAATTTGACTAAAAATTTATATAAAATCCAAAAAAATAGCTGTTAATTTCAACTAAATTTACTCAAATTTAACTACTCCAACAACCAAAATCATCAAAATCCCAAAAAATTGACGTTGGTTTCAATTTCCTTTATTACAATTTGACTAAAAATTTATATAAAATCCACTAAAATTGAAGTAAATTTCATCTAAATTCTCTCAAATTTAGCTCCTCCAACAAAAAAATTCATCAAAATCCAAAAAAATCGAAGGTGGTTTCAAATTCCTTAATAACAATTTGACTAAAAATTTATATAAAATCCAAAAAAATGAAAGTAAATTTCATCTAAATTCACTCAAATTTTTCTCCTCCAACAAAAAAACTCATCAAAATCCAAAAAAATCGAAGTTGGTTTCAAATTACTTTATTACAATTTGACTTAAAATCTATATAAAATCCAAAAAAATGAAAGTAAATTTCATCTAAATTCTCTCAAATTTAGCTACTCCAACAAAAAAATTCATCAAAATCCAAAAAAATCGAAGGTGGTTTCAAATTACTTAATAACAATTTGACTAAAAATTTATATAAAATCCAACAAAATAAAAGTAAATTTCATCTAAATTCACTCAAATTTAGCTCCACCAACAAAAAAATTCATCAAAATCCAAAAAAATCGAAGTTGGTTTCAAATTGCTTTATTACAATTTGACTAAAAATTTATATGAAATCAAAAAAATAGAAGTAAGTTTCATCTAAATTCACTCAAATTTAACTCCTCCATCAAAAAAACTCTTCAAAATCCAAAAAAATCGAAGGTGGTTTCAAATTCCTTTATTACAATTTGACTAAAAATTTATATAAAATCCAAAAAAATGAAAGTAAATTTCATTAAGATTCACTCAAATTTAGCTCCTTCAACAAAAAAATTCATCAAAATCCACAAAAATCGAAGGTGGTTTCAAATTCCTTTATTACAATTTGACTAAAAATTTATATAAAATCCAAAAAAATAAAAGTAAATTTCATCTAAATTTACTCAAATTTAACTCCCCCAACAACCAAAATCATCTAAATCCCAAAAAATCGACGTTGGTTTCAAATTCCTTTATTACAATTTGACTAAAAATTTATATAAATTCCAAAAAAGGTGTTAATTTCTTCTAAATTTACTCAAATTTAACTCCTCCAACAACCAAAATCATCGAAATCCAAATAAATCGACGTTGGTCCAAATTCCTTTATTACAATTTGACTAAAAATTTATATGAAATCAAAAAAAATAGAAGTAAGTTTCATCTAAATTCACTCAAATTTAACTCCTCCATAAAAAAACTCATCAAAATCCAAAAAAATCGAAGTTGGTTCAAATTCCTTTATTACAATTTGACTAAAAATTTATATAAAATCCAAAAAAATGAAAGTAAATTTCATCTAAATTCACTCAAATTTTTCTCCTCCAACAAAAAAACTCATCAAAATCCAAAAAAATCGAAGTTGGTTTCAAATTACTTTATTACAATTTGACTTAAAATCTATATAAAATCCAAAAAAATGAAAGTAAATTTCATCTAAATTCTCTCAAATTTAGCTACTCCAACAAAAAAATTCATCAAAATCCAAAAAAATCGAAGGTGGTTTCAAATTGCTTTATTACAATTTGACTAAAAATTTATATGAAATCAAAAAAATAGAAGTAAGTTTCATCTAAATTCACTCAAATTTAACTCCTCCATCAAAAAAACTCTTCAAAATCCAAAAAAATCGAAGGTGGTTTCAAATTCCTTTATTACAATTTGACTAAAAATTTATATAAAATCCAAAAAAATGAAAGTAAATTTCATTAAGATTCACTCAAATTTAGCTCCTTCAACAAAAAAATTCATCAAAACCCACAAAAATCGAAGGTGGTTTCAAATTCCTTTATTACAATTTGACTAAAAATTTATATAAAATCCAAAAAAATAAAAGTAAATTTCATCTAAATTTACTCAAATTTAACTCCCCCAACAACCAAAATCATCTAAATCCCAAAAAATCGACGTTGGTTTCAAATTCCTTTATTACAATTTGACTAAAAATTTATATAAATTCCAAAAAAGGTGTTAATTTCTTCTAAATTTACTCAAATTTAACTCCTCCAACAACCAAAATCATCAAAATCCAAAAAAATCGACGTTGGTTCAAATTCCTTTATTACAATTTGACTAAAAATTTATATGAAATAAAAAAAAATAAAAGTAAATTTCATCTAAATTCACTCAAATTTAGCTCCTCCAACAAAAAAATTCATCAAAATCCAAAAAAATCGAAGTTGGTTCAAATTCCTTCATTACAATTTGTCTAAAAATTTAAATGAAACCAAAAAAAAAATAGAAGTAAGTTTCATCTAAATTCACTCAAATTTAACTCCTCCATAAAAAAACTCATCAAAATCCAAAAAAATCGAAGTTGGTTCAAATTCCTTTATTACAATTTGCCTAAAAATTTATATAAAATCCAAAAAAATGAAAGTAAATTTCATCTAAATTCACTCAAATTTAGCTCCTCCAACAAAAAAACTCATCAAAATCCAAAAAAATCGAAGTTGGTTTCAAATTACTTAATTACAATTTGACTTAAAATATATATAAAATCCAAAAAAATGAAAGTAAATTTCATCTAAATTCTCTCAAATTTAGCTCCTCCAACAAAAAAATTCATCAAAATTCAAAAAAATCGAAGGTGGTTTCAAATTACTTTATTACAATTTGACTAAAAATTTATATAAAATCCAAAAAAATAATAGTAAATTTCATCTAAATTCACTCAAATTTAGCTCCACCACCAAAAAAATTCATCAAAATCCAAAAAAATCGAAGTTGGTTTCAAATTCCTTTATTACAATTTGACTAAAAATTTATATGAGTTCCAAAAAAAGGTGTTAATTTCTTCTAAATTTACTGAAATTTAACTCCTCCAACAACCAAAATCATCAAAATCCAAAAAAATCGACGTTGGTCCAAATTCCTTTATTACAATTTGACTAAAAATTTATATGAAATCAAAAAAAATAGAAGTAAGTTTCATCTAAATTCACTCAAATTTAGCTCCTCCAACAAAAAAACTCATCAAAATCCAAAAAAATCGAAGTTGGTTTCAAATTCCTTTATTACAATTTGACTAAAAATTTATATAAAATCCAAAAAAATAGCTGTTAATTTCAACTAAATTTACTCAAATTTAACTACTCCAACAACCAAAATCATCAAAATCCCAAAAAATTGACGTTGGTTTCAATTTCCTTTATTACAATTTGACTAAAAATTTATATAAAATCCACTAAAATTGAAGTAAATTTCATCTAAATTCTCTCAAATTTAGCTCCTCCAACAAAAAAATTCATCAAAATCCAAAAAAATCGAAGGTGGTTTCAAATTCCTTAATAACAATTTGACTAAAAATTTATATAAAATCCAAAAAAATAAAAGTAAATTTCATCTAAATTCACTCAAATTTAGCTCCACCAGCAAAAAAATTCATCAAAATCCAAAAAAATCGAAGTTGGTTTCAAATTCCTTTATTACAATTTGACTAAAAAATTATATGAGTTCCAAAAAAAGGTGTTAATTTCTTCTAAATTTACTGAAATTTAACTCCTCCAACAACCAAAATCATCAAAATCCAAAAAAATCGAAGTTGGTTCAAATACCTTTATTACAATTTGACTAAAAATTTATATGAAATCAAAAAAAATAGAAGTTTCATCTAAATTCACTCAAATTTAACTCCTCCATCAAAAAAACTCATCAAAATAAAAAAAAATCGAAGTTGGTTCAAATTCCTTTATTACAATTTGACTAAAAATTTATATAAAATCCAAAAAAATAAAAGTAAATTTCATCTAAATTTACTCAAATTTAACTCCTCCAACAACCAAAATCATCGAAATCCAAAAAAATCGACGTTGGTCCAAATTCCTTTATTACAATTTGACTAAAAATTTATATGAAATCAAAAAAAATAGAAGTAAGTTTCATCTAAATTCACTCAAATTTAGCTCCTCCAACAAAAAAACTCATCAAAATCCAAAAAAATCGAAGTTGGTTTCAAATTCCTTTATTACAATTTGACTAAAAATTTATATAAAATCCACAAAAATAAATGTAAATTTCAACTAAATTTACTCAAATTTAACTCCTCCAACAACCAAAATCATCAAAATCCAAAAAAATCGACGTTGGTTCAAATTCCTTTATTACAATTTGACTAAAAATTTATATGAAATCAAAAAAAATAGAAGTAAATTTCATCTAAATTCACTCAAATTTAGCTCCTCCAACAAAAAAATTCATCAAAATCCAAAAAAATCGAAGTTGGATCAAATTCCTTTATTACAATTTGACTAAAAATTTAAATGAACCCAAAAAAAAATAGAAGTAAGTTTCATCTAAATTCACTCAAATTTAACTCCTCCATAAAAAAACTCATCAAAATCCAAAAAAATCGAAGTTGGTTCAAATTCCTTTATTACAATTTGACTAAAAATTTATATGAAATAAAAAAAAATAGAAGTAAATTTCATCTAAATTCACTCAAATTTAGCTCCCCCAACAAAAAAATTCATCAAAATCCAAAAAAAATCGAAGTTGGTTTCAATTTCCTTTATTACAATTTGACTAAAAATTTATATAAAATCCAAAAAAAATTGAAGTAAATTTCATCTAAATTCACTCAAATTTAGGTACTCCAACAAAAAAATTCATCAAAATCCAAAAAAATCGAAGGTGGTTTCAATTTCCTTTATTACAATTTGACTAAAAATTTATATGAAATCCAAAAAAATGAAAGTAAATTTCATCTAAATTCTCTCAAATTTAGCTCCTCCAACAAAAAAATTCATCAAAATCCAAAAAAATCGAAGGTGGTTTCAAATTACTTAATAACAATTTGACTAAAAATTTATATAAAATCCAAAAAAATAAAAGTAAATTTCATCTAAATTCACTCAAATTTAGCTCCACCAACAAAAAAATTCATCAAAATCCAAAAAAATCGAAGTTGGTTTCAAATTCCTTTATTACAATTTGACTAAAAATTTATATGAGTTCCAAAAAAAGGTGTTAATTTCTTCTAAATTTACTGAAATTTAACTCCTCCAACAACCAAAATCATCAAAATCCAAAAAAATCGAAGTTGGTTCAAATTCCTTTATTACAATTTGACTAAAAATTTATATGAAATCAAAAAAAATAGAAGTTTCATCTAAATTCACTCAAATTTAACTCCTCCATCAAAAAAACTCATCAAAATAAAAAAAAATCGAAGTTGGTTCAAATTCCTTTATTACAATTTGACTAAAAATTTATATAAAATCCAAAAAATAAAAGTAAATTTCATCTAAATTTACTCAAATTTAACTCCTCCAACAACCAAAATCATCGAAATCCAAAAAAATCGACGTTGGTCCAAATTCCTTTATTACAATTTGACTAAAAATTTATATGAAATCAAAAAAAATAGAAGTAAGTTTCATCTAAATTCACTCAAATTTAGCTCCTCCATCAAAAAAACTCTTCAAAATCCAAAAAAATCGAAGTTGGTTCAAATTCCTTTATTACAATTTGACTAAAAATTTATATAAAATCCATAAAAATAAAAGCAAATTTCATCTAAATTTACTCAAATTTAACTCCTCCAACAACCAAAATCATCAAAATCCAAAAAAATCGACGTTGGTTCAAATACCTTTATTACAATTTGACTAAAAATTTATATGAAATCAAAAAAAATAGAAGTAAGTTTCATCTAAATTCACTCAAATTTAACTCCTCCATCAAAAAAACTCATCAAAATCCAAAAAAATCGAAGTTGGTTCAAATTCCTTTATTACAATTTGTCTAAAAATTTATATGAAATAAAAAAAAATAGAAGTAAGTTTCATCTAAATTCACTCAAATTTAACTCCTCCATCAAAAAAACATCAAAATCCAAAAAAATCGAAGTTGGTTCAAATTCCTTTATTACAATTTGACTAAAAATTTATATAAAATCCAAAAAAATAAAAGTAAATTTCATCTAAATTTACTCAAATTTAACTCCTCCAACAACCAAAATCATCGAAATCCAAATAAATCGACGTTGGTCCAAATTCCATTATTACAATTTGACTAAAAATTTATATGAAATCAAAAAAAATAGAAGTAAGTTTCATCTAAATTCACTCAAATTTAACTCCTCCATAAAAAAACTCATCAAAATCCAAAAAAATCGAAGTTGGTTCAAATTCCTTTATTACAATTTGACTAAAAATTTATATAAAATCCAAAAAAATGAAAGTAAATTTCATCTAAATTCACTCAAATTTTTCTCCTCCAACAAAAAAACTCATCAAAATCCAAAAAAATCGAAGTTGGTTTCAAATTACTTTATTACAATTTGACTTAAAATCTATATAAAATCCAAAAAAATGAAAGTAAATTTCATCTAAATTCTCTCAAATTTAGCTACTCCAACAAAAAAATTCATCAAAATCCAAAAAAATCGAAGGTGGTTTCAAATTACTTAATAACAATTTGACTAAAAATTTATATAAAATCCAAAAAAATAAAAGTAAATTTCATCTAAATTCACTCAAATTTAGCTCCACCAACAAAAAAATTCATCAAAATCCAAAAAAATCGAAGTTGGTTTCAAATTGCTTTATTACAATTTGACTAAAAATTTATATGAAATCAAAAAAATAGAAGTAAGTTTCATCTAAATTCACTCAAATTTAACTCCTCCATCAAAAAAACTCTTCAAAATCCAAAAAAATCGAAGGTGGTTTCAAATTCCTTTATTACAATTTGACTAAAAATTTATATAAAAACCAAAAAAATGAAAGTAAATTTCATTAAGATTCACTCAAATTTAGCTCCTTCAACAAAAAAATTCATCAAAATCCACAAAAATCGAAGGTGGTTTCAAATTCCTTTATTACAATTTGACTAAAAATTTATATAAAATCCAAAAAAATAAAAGTAAATTTCATCTAAATTTACTGAAATTTAACTCCCCCAACAACCAAAATCATCTAAATCCCAAAAAATCGACGTTGGTTTCAAATTCCTTTATTACAATTTGACTAAAAATTTATATAAATTCCAAAAAAGGTGTTAATTTCTTCTAAATTTACTCAAATTTAACTCCTCCAACAACCAAAATCATCAAAATCCAAAAAAATCGACGTTGGTTCAAATTCCTTTATTACAATTTGACTAAAAATTTATATGAAATAAAAAAAAATAGAAGTAAATTTCATCTAAATTCACTCAAATTTAGCTCCTCCAACAAAAAAACTCATCAAAATCCAAAAAAATCGAAGTTGGTTCAAATTCCTTTATTACAATTTGCCTAAAAATTTATATAAAATAAAAAAAAATAGAAGTAAATTTCATCTAAATTCACTCAAATTTAACTCCTCCAACAAAAAAACTCATCAAAATCCAAAAAAATCGAAGTCGGTTTCAAATTACATTATTACAATTTGACTAAAAATTTATATAAAATAAAAAAAATAGAAGTAAATTTCATCTAAATTCACTCAAATTTAACTCTACCAACAAAAAAACTCATCAAAATCCAAAAAAATCGAAGTTGGTTTCTAATTACTTTATTACAATTTGACTAAAAATTTATATAAAATTAAAAACAATAGAAGTAAATTTCATCTAAATTCACTCAAATTTAACTCTACCAACAAAAAAACTCATCAAAATCCAAAAAAATCGAAGTTGGTTTCAAATTACTTTATTACAATTTGACTAAAAATTTATATGAAATCAAAAAAAATAGAAGTAAGTTTCATCTAAATTCACTCAAATTTAACTCCTCCATCAAAAAAACTCTTCAAAATCCAAAAAAATCGAAGTTGGTTCAAATTCCTTTATTACAATTTGACTAAAAATTTATATAAAATCCATAAAAATAAAAGCAAATTTCATCTAAATTTACTCAAATTTAACTCCTCCAACAACCAAAATCATCAAAATCCAAAAAAATCGACGTTGGTTCAAATACCTTTATTACAATTTGACTAAAAATTTATATGAAATAAAAAAAAATAGAAGTAAATTTCATCTAAATTCACTCAAATTTAGCTCCCCCAACAAAAAAATTCATCAAAATCCAAAAAAAATCGAAGTTGGTTTCAATTTCCTTTATTACAATTTGACTAAAAATTTATATAAAATCCAAAAAAATTGAAGTATATTTCATCTAAATTCACTCAAATTTAGCTACTCCAACAAAAAAATTCATCAAAATCCAAAAAAATCGAAGGTGGTTTCAATTTCCTTTATTACAATTTGACTAAAAATTTATATGAAATCCAAAAAAATGAAAGTAAATTTCATCTAAATTCTCTCAAATTTAGCTCCTCCAACAAAAAAATTCATCAAAATCCAAAAAAATCGAAGGTGGTTTCAAATTACTTAATAACAATTTGACTAAAAATTTATATAAAATCCAAAAAAATAGAAGTAAATTTCATCTAAATTCACTCAAATTTAGCTCCACCAACAAAAAAATTCATCAAAATCCAAAAAAATCGAAGTTGGTTTCAAATTCCTTTATTACAATTTGACTAAAAATTTATATGAGTTCCAAAAAAAGGTGTTAATTTCTTCTAAATTTACTGAAATTTAACTCCTCCAACAACCAAAATCATCAAAATCCAAAAAAATCGAAGTTGGTTCAAATTCCTTTATTACAATTTGACTAAAAATTTATATGAAATAAAAAAAAATAGAAGTAAATTTCATCTAAATTCACTCAAATTTAGCTCCCCCAACAAAAAAATTCATCAAAATCAAAAAAAAATCGAAGTTGGTTTCAATTTCCTTTATTACAATTTGACTAAAAATTTATATAAAATCCAAAAAAAATTGAAGTAAATTTCATCTAAATTCACTCAAATTTAGGTACTCCAACAAAAAAATTCATCAAAATCCAAAAAAATCGAAGGTGGTTTCAATTTCCTTTATTACAATTTGACTAAAAATTTATATGAAATCCAAAAAAATGAAAGTAAATTTCATCTAAATTCTCTCAAATTTAGCTCCTCCAACAAAAAAATTCATCAAAATCCAAAAAAATCGAAGGTGGTTTCAAATTACTTAATAACAATTTGACTAAAAATTTATATAAAATCCAAAAAAATAAAAGTAAATTTCATCTAAATTCACTCAAATTTAGCTCCACCAACAAAAAAATTCATCAAAATCCAAAAAAATCGAAGTTGGTTTCAAATTCCTTTATTACAATTTGACTAAAAATTTATATGAGTTCCAAAAAAAGGTGTTAATTTCTTCTAAATTTACTGAAATTTAACTCCTCCAACAACCAAAATCATCAAAATCCAAAAAAATCGAAGTTGGTTCAAATTCCTTTATTACAATTTGACTAAAAATTTATATGAAATCAAAAAAAATAGAAGTTTCATCTAAATTCACTCAAATTTAACTCCTCCATCAAAAAAACTCATCAAAATAAAAAAAAATCGAAGTTGGTTCAAATTCCTTTATTACAATTTGACTAAAAATTTATATAAAATCCAAAAAATAAAAGTAAATTTCATCTAAATTTACTCAAATTTAACTCCTCCAACAACCAAAATCATCGAAATCCAAAAAAATCGACGTTGGTCCAAATTCCTTTATTACAATTTGACTAAAAATTTATATGAAATCAAAAAAAATAGAAGTAAGTTTCATCTAAATTCACTCAAATTTAGCTCCTCCATCAAAAAAACTCTTCAAAATCCAAAAAAATCGAAGTTGGTTCAAATTCCTTTATTACAATTTGACTAAAAATTTATATAAAATCCATAAAAATAAAAGCAAATTTCATCTAAATTTACTCAAATTTAACTCCTCCAACAACCAAAATCATCAAAATCCAAAAAAATCGACGTTGGTTCAAATACCTTTATTACAATTTGACTAAAAATTTATATGAAATCAAAAAAAATAGAAGTAAGTTTCATCTAAATTCACTCAAATTTAACTCCTCCATCAAAAAAACTCATCAAAATCCAAAAAAATCGAAGTTGGTTCAAATTCCTTTATTACAATTTGTCTAAAAATTTATATGAAATAAAAAAAAATAGAAGTAAGTTTCATCTAAATTCACTCAAATTTAACTCCTCCATCAAAAAAACATCAAAATCCAAAAAAATCGAAGTTGGTTCAAATTCCTTTATTACAATTTGACTAAAAATTTATATAAAATCCAAAAAAATAAAAGTAAATTTCATCTAAATTTACTCAAATTTAACTCCTCCAACAACCAAAATCATCGAAATCCAAATAAATCGACGTTGGTCCAAATTCCATTATTACAATTTGACTAAAAATTTATATGAAATCAAAAAAAATAGAAGTAAGTTTCATCTAAATTCACTCAAATTTAACTCCTCCATAAAAAAACTCATCAAAATCCAAAAAAATCGAAGTTGGTTCAAATTCCTTTATTACAATTTGACTAAAAATTTATATAAAATCCAAAAAAATGAAAGTAAATTTCATCTAAATTCACTCAAATTTTTCTCCTCCAACAAAAAAACTCATCAAAATCCAAAAAAATCGAAGTTGGTTTCAAATTACTTTATTACAATTTGACTTAAAATCTATATAAAATCCAAAAAAATGAAAGTAAATTTCATCTAAATTCTCTCAAATTTAGCTACTCCAACAAAAAAATTCATCAAAATCCAAAAAAATCGAAGGTGGTTTCAAATTACTTAATAACAATTTGACTAAAAATTTATATAAAATCCAAAAAAATAAAAGTAAATTTCATCTAAATTCACTCAAATTTAGCTCCACCAACAAAAAAATTCATCAAAATCCAAAAAAATCGAAGTTGGTTTCAAATTGCTTTATTACAATTTGACTAAAAATTTATATGAAATCAAAAAAATAGAAGTAAGTTTCATCTAAATTCACTCAAATTTAACTCCTCCATCAAAAAAACTCTTCAAAATCCAAAAAAATCGAAGGTGGTTTCAAATTCCTTTATTACAATTTGACTAAAAATTTATATAAAAACCAAAAAAATGAAAGTAAATTTCATTAAGATTCACTCAAATTTAGCTCCTTCAACAAAAAAATTCATCAAAATCCACAAAAATCGAAGGTGGTTTCAAATTCCTTTATTACAATTTGACTAAAAATTTATATAAAATCCAAAAAAATAAAAGTAAATTTCATCTAAATTTACTGAAATTTAACTCCCCCAACAACCAAAATCATCTAAATCCCAAAAAATCGACGTTGGTTTCAAATTCCTTTATTACAATTTGACTAAAAATTTATATAAATTCCAAAAAAGGTGTTAATTTCTTCTAAATTTACTCAAATTTAACTCCTCCAACAACCAAAATCATCAAAATCCAAAAAAATCGACGTTGGTTCAAATTCCTTTATTACAATTTGACTAAAAATTTATATGAAATAAAAAAAAATAGAAGTAAATTTCATCTAAATTCACTCAAATTTAGCTCCTCCAACAAAAAAACTCATCAAAATCCAAAAAAATCGAAGTTGGTTCAAATTCCTTTATTACAATTTGCCTAAAAATTTATATAAAATAAAAAAAAATAGAAGTAAATTTCATCTAAATTCACTCAAATTTAACTCCTCCAACAAAAAAACTCATCAAAATCCAAAAAAATCGAAGTCGGTTTCAAATTACATTATTACAATTTGACTAAAAATTTATATAAAATAAAAAAAATAGAAGTAAATTTCATCTAAATTCACTCAAATTTAACTCTACCAACAAAAAAACTCATCAAAATCCAAAAAAATCGAAGTTGGTTTCTAATTACTTTATTACAATTTGACTAAAAATTTATATAAAATTAAAAACAATAGAAGTAAATTTCATCTAAATTCACTCAAATTTAACTCTACCAACAAAAAAACTCATCAAAATCCAAAAAAATCGAAGTTGGTTTCAAATTACTTTATTACAATTTGACTAAAAATTTATATGAAATCAAAAAAAATAGAAGTAAGTTTCATCTAAATTCACTCAAATTTAACTCCTCCATCAAAAAAACTCTTCAAAATCCAAAAAAATCGAAGTTGGTTCAAATTCCTTTATTACAATTTGACTAAAAATTTATATAAAATCCATAAAAATAAAAGCAAATTTCATCTAAATTTACTCAAATTTAACTCCTCCAACAACCAAAATCATCAAAATCCAAAAAAATCGACGTTGGTTCAAATACCTTTATTACAATTTGACTAAAAATTTATATGAAATAAAAAAAAATAGAAGTAAATTTCATCTAAATTCACTCAAATTTAGCTCCCCCAACAAAAAAATTCATCAAAATCCAAAAAAAATCGAAGTTGGTTTCAATTTCCTTTATTACAATTTGACTAAAAATTTATATAAAATCCAAAAAAATTGAAGTATATTTCATCTAAATTCACTCAAATTTAGCTACTCCAACAAAAAAATTCATCAAAATCCAAAAAAATCGAAGGTGGTTTCAATTTCCTTTATTACAATTTGACTAAAAATTTATATGAAATCCAAAAAAATGAAAGTAAATTTCATCTAAATTCTCTCAAATTTAGCTCCTCCAACAAAAAAATTCATCAAAATCCAAAAAAATCGAAGGTGGTTTCAAATTACTTAATAACAATTTGACTAAAAATTTATATAAAATCCAAAAAAATAGAAGTAAATTTCATCTAAATTCACTCAAATTTAGCTCCACCAACAAAAAAATTCATCAAAATCCAAAAAAATCGAAGTTGGTTTCAAATTCCTTTATTACAATTTGACTAAAAATTTATATGAGTTCCAAAAAAAGGTGTTAATTTCTTCTAAATTTACTGAAATTTAACTCCTCCAACAACCAAAATCATCAAAATCCAAAAAAATCGAAGTTGGTTCAAATTCCTTTATTACAATTTGACTAAAAATTTATATGAAATAAAAAAAAATAGAAGTAAATTTCATCTAAATTCACTCAAATTTAGCTCCCCCAACAAAAAAATTCATCAAAATCCAAAAAAAATCGAAGTTGGTTTCAATTTCCTTTATTACAATTTGACTAAAAATTTATATAAAATCCAAAAAAAATTGAAGTAAATTTCATCTAAATTCACTCAAATTTAGGTACTCCAACAAAAAAATTCATCAAAATCCAAAAAAATCGAAGGTGGTTTCAATTTCCTTTATTACAATTTGACTAAAAATTTATATGAAATCCAAAAAAATGAAAGTAAATTTCATCTAAATTCTCTCAAATTTAGCTCCTCCAACAAAAAAATTCATCAAAATCCAAAAAAATCGAAGGTGGTTTCAAATTACTTAATAACAATTTGACTAAAAATTTATATAAAATCCAAAAAAATAAAAGTAAATTTCATCTAAATTCACTCAAATTTAGCTCCACCAACAAAAAAATTCATCAAAATCCAAAAAAATCGAAGTTGGTTTCAAATTCCTTTATTACAATTTGACTAAAAATTTATATGAGTTCCAAAAAAAGGTGTTAATTTCTTCTAAATTTACTGAAATTTAACTCCTCCAACAACCAAAATCATCAAAATCCAAAAAAATCGAAGTTGGTTCAAATTCCTTTATTACAATTTGACTAAAAATTTATATGAAATCAAAAAAAATAGAAGTTTCATCTAAATTCACTCAAATTTAACTCCTCCATCAAAAAAACTCATCAAAATAAAAAAAAATCGAAGTTGGTTCAAATTCCTTTATTACAATTTGACTAAAAATTTATATAAAATCCAAAAAATAAAAGTAAATTTCATCTAAATTTACTCAAATTTAACTCCTCCAACAACCAAAATCATCGAAATCCAAAAAAATCGACGTTGGTCCAAATTCCTTTATTACAATTTGACTAAAAATTTATATGAAATCAAAAAAAATAGAAGTAAGTTTCATCTAAATTCACTCAAATTTAGCTCCTCCATCAAAAAAACTCTTCAAAATCCAAAAAAATCGAAGTTGGTTCAAATTCCTTTATTACAATTTGACTAAAAATTTATATAAAATCCATAAAAATAAAAGCAAATTTCATCTAAATTTACTCAAATTTAACTCCTCCAACAACCAAAATCATCAAAATCCAAAAAAATCGACGTTGGTTCAAATACCTTTATTACAATTTGACTAAAAATTTATATGAAATCAAAAAAAATAGAAGTAAGTTTCATCTAAATTCACTCAAATTTAACTCCTCCATCAAAAAAACTCATCAAAATCCAAAAAAATCGAAGTTGGTTCAAATTCCTTTATTACAATTTGTCTAAAAATTTATATGAAATCAAAAAAAATAGAAGTAAGTTTCATCTAAATTCACTCAAATTTAACTCCTCCATCAAAAAAACATCAAAATCCAAAAAAATCGAAGTTGGTTCAAATTCCTTTATTACAATTTGACTAAAAATTTATATAAAATCCAAAAAAATAAAAGTAAATTTCATCTAAATTTACTCAAATTTAACTCCTCCAACAACCAAAATCATCGAAATCCAAATAAATCGACGTTGGTCCAAATTCCATTATTACAATTTGACTAAAAATTTATATGAAATCAAAAAAAATAGAAGTAAGTTTCATCTAAATTCACTCAAATTTAACTCCTCCATAAAAAAACTCATCAAAATCCAAAAAAATCGAAGTTGGTTCAAATTCCTTTATTACAATTTGACTAAAAATTTATATAAAATCCAAAAAAATGAAAGTAAATTTCATCTAAATTCACTCAAATTTTTCTCCTCCAACAAAAAAACTCATCAAAATCCAAAAAAATCGAAGTTGGTTTCAAATTACTTTATTACAATTTGACTTAAAATCTATATAAAATCCAAAAAAATGAAAGTAAATTTCATCTAAATTCTCTCAAATTTAGCTACTCCAACAAAAAAATTCATCAAAATCCAAAAAAATCGAAGGTGGTTTCAAATTACTTAATAACAATTTGACTAAAAATTTATATAAAATCCAAAAAAATAAAAGTAAATTTCATCTAAATTCACTCAAATTTAGCTCCACCAACAAAAAAATTCATCAAAATCCAAAAAAATCGAAGTTGGTTTCAAATTGCTTTATTACAATTTGACTAAAAATTTATATGAAATCAAAAAAATAGAAGTAAGTTTCATCTAAATTCACTCAAATTTAACTCCTCCATCAAAAAAACTCTTCAAAATCCAAAAAAATCGAAGGTGGTTTCAAATTCCTTTATTACAATTTGACTAAAAATTTATATAAAAACCAAAAAAATGAAAGTAAATTTCATTAAGATTCACTCAAATTTAGCTCCTTCAACAAAAAAATTCATCAAAATCCACAAAAATCGAAGGTGGTTTCAAATTCCTTTATTACAATTTGACTAAAAATTTATATAAAATCCAAAAAAATAAAAGTAAATTTCATCTAAATTTACTGAAATTTAACTCCCCCAACAACCAAAATCATCTAAATCCCAAAAAATCGACGTTGGTTTCAAATTCCTTTATTACAATTTGACTAAAAATTTATATAAATTCCAAAAAAGGTGTTAATTTCTTCTAAATTTACTCAAATTTAACTCCTCCAACAACCAAAATCATCAAAATCCAAAAAAATCGACGTTGGTTCAAATTCCTTTATTACAATTTGACTAAAAATTTATATGAAATAAAAAAAAATAGAAGTAAATTTCATCTAAATTCACTCAAATTTAGCTCCTCCAACAAAAAAACTCATCAAAATCCAAAAAAATCGAAGTTGGTTCAAATTCCTTTATTACAATTTGCCTAAA
Organism: Andrena chrysosceles; assembly: GCA_963855975.1. Classification (NCBI taxonomy): domain Eukaryota; kingdom Metazoa; phylum Arthropoda; class Insecta; order Hymenoptera; family Andrenidae; genus Andrena; species Andrena chrysosceles. The sequence continues at coordinate 266,743 of CAWLCU010000217.1, read as the reverse complement.
AATTTATATAAAATAAAAAAAAATAGAAGTAAATTTCATCTAAATTCACTCAAATTTAACTCCTCCAACAAAAAAACTCATCAAAATCCAAAAAAATCGAAGTCGGTTTCAAATTACATTATTACAATTTGACTAAAAATTTATATAAAATAAAAAAAATAGAAGTAAATTTCATCTAAATTCACTCAAATTTAACTCTACCAACAAAAAAACTCATCAAAATCCAAAAAAATCGAAGTTGGTTTCTAATTACTTTATTACAATTTGACTAAAAATTTATATAAAATTAAAAACAATAGAAGTAAATTTCATCTAAATTCACTCAAATTTAACTCTACCAACAAAAAAACTCATCAAAATCCAAAAAAATCGAAGTTGGTTTCAAATTACTTTATTACAATTTGACTAAAAATTTATATGAAATCAAAAAAAATAGAAGTAAGTTTCATCTAAATTCACTCAAATTTAACTCCTCCATCAAAAAAACTCTTCAAAATCCAAAAAAATCGAAGTTGGTTCAAATTCCTTTATTACAATTTGACTAAAAATTTATATAAAATCCATAAAAATAAAAGCAAATTTCATCTAAATTTACTCAAATTTAACTCCTCCAACAACCAAAATCATCAAAATCCAAAAAAATCGACGTTGGTTCAAATACCTTTATTACAATTTGACTAAAAATTTATATGAAATAAAAAAAAATAGAAGTAAATTTCATCTAAATTCACTCAAATTTAGCTCCCCCAACAAAAAAATTCATCAAAATCCAAAAAAAATCGAAGTTGGTTTCAATTTCCTTTATTACAATTTGACTAAAAATTTATATAAAATCCAAAAAAATTGAAGTATATTTCATCTAAATTCACTCAAATTTAGCTACTCCAACAAAAAAATTCATCAAAATCCAAAAAAATCGAAGGTGGTTTCAATTTCCTTTATTACAATTTGACTAAAAATTTATATGAAATCCAAAAAAATGAAAGTAAATTTCATCTAAATTCTCTCAAATTTAGCTCCTCCAACAAAAAAATTCATCAAAATCCAAAAAAATCGAAGGTGGTTTCAAATTACTTAATAACAATTTGACTAAAAATTTATATAAAATCCAAAAAAATAGAAGTAAATTTCATCTAAATTCACTCAAATTTAGCTCCACCAACAAAAAAATTCATCAAAATCCAAAAAAATCGAAGTTGGTTTCAAATTCCTTTATTACAATTTGACTAAAAATTTATATGAGTTCCAAAAAAAGGTGTTAATTTCTTCTAAATTTACTGAAATTTAACTCCTCCAACAACCAAAATCATCAAAATCCAAAAAAATCGAAGTTGGTTCAAATTCCTTTATTACAATTTGACTAAAAATTTATATGAAATCAAAAAAAATAGAAGTTTCATCTAAATTCACTCAAATTTAACTCCTCCATCAAAAAAACTCATCAAAATAAAAAAAAATCGAAGTTGGTTCAAATTCCTTTATTACAATTTGACTAAAAATTTATATAAAATCCAAAAAATAAAAGTAAATTTCATCTAAATTTACTCAAATTTAACTCCTCCAACAACCAAAATCATCGAAATCCAAAAAAATCGACGTTGGTCCAAATTCCTTTATTACAATTTGACTAAAAATTTATATGAAATCAAAAAAAATAGAAGTAAGTTTCATCTAAATTCACTCAAATTTAGCTCCTCCATCAAAAAAACTCTTCAAAATCCAAAAAAATCGAAGTTGGTTCAAATTCCTTTATTACAATTTGACTAAAAATTTATATAAAATCCATAAAAATAAAAGCAAATTTCATCTAAATTTACTCAAATTTAACTCCTCCAACAACCAAAATCATCAAAATCCAAAAAAATCGACGTTGGTTCAAATACCTTTATTACAATTTGACTAAAAATTTATATGAAATCAAAAAAAATAGAAGTAAGTTTCATCTAAATTCACTCAAATTTAACTCCTCCATCAAAAAAACTCATCAAAATCCAAAAAAATCGAAGTTGGTTCAAATTCCTTTATTACAATTTGCCTAAAAATTTATATAAATTCCAAAAAAGGTGTTAATTTCTTCTAAATTTACTCAAATTTAACTCCTCCAACAACCAAAATCATCAAAATCCAAAAAAATCGACGTTGGTTCAAATTCCTTTATTACAATTTGACTAAAAATTTATATGAAATAAAAAAAAATAGAAGTAAATTTCATCTAAATTCACTCAAATTTAGCTCCTCCAACAAAAAAACTCATCAAAATCCAAAAAAATCGAAGTTGGTTCAAATTCCTTTATTACAATTTGCCTAAAAATTTATATAAAATAAAAAAAAATAGAAGTAAATTTCATCTAAATTCACTCAAATTTAACTCCTCCAACAAAAAAACTCATCAAAATCCAAAAAAATCGAAGTCGGTTTCAAATTACATTATTACAATTTGACTAAAAATTTATATAAAATAAAAAAAATAGAAGTAAATTTCATCTAAATTCACTCAAATTTAACTCTACCAACAAAAAAACTCATCAAAATCCAAAAAAATCGAAGTTGGTTTCTAATTACTTTATTACAATTTGACTAAAAATTTATATAAAATTAAAAACAATAGAAGTAAATTTCATCTAAATTCACTCAAATTTAACTCTACCAACAAAAAAACTCATCAAAATCCAAAAAAATCGAAGTTGGTTTCAAATTACTTTATTACAATTTGACTAAAAATTTATATGAAATCAAAAAAAATAGAAGTAAGTTTCATCTAAATTCACTCAAATTTAACTCCTCCATCAAAAAAACTCTTCAAAATCCAAAAAAATCGAAGTTGGTTCAAATTCCTTTATTACAATTTGACTAAAAATTTATATAAAATCCATAAAAATAAAAGCAAATTTCATCTAAATTTACTCAAATTTAACTCCTCCAACAACCAAAATCATCAAAATCCAAAAAAATCGACGTTGGTTCAAATACCTTTATTACAATTTGACTAAAAATTTATATGAAATAAAAAAAAATAGAAGTAAATTTCATCTAAATTCACTCAAATTTAGCTCCCCCAACAAAAAAATTCATCAAAATCCAAAAAAAATCGAAGTTGGTTTCAATTTCCTTTATTACAATTTGACTAAAAATTTATATAAAATCCAAAAAAATTGAAGTATATTTCATCTAAATTCACTCAAATTTAGCTACTCCAACAAAAAAATTCATCAAAATCCAAAAAAATCGAAGGTGGTTTCAATTTCCTTTATTACAATTTGACTAAAAATTTATATGAAATCCAAAAAAATGAAAGTAAATTTCATCTAAATTCTCTCAAATTTAGCTCCTCCAACAAAAAAATTCATCAAAATCCAAAAAAATCGAAGGTGGTTTCAAATTACTTAATAACAATTTGACTAAAAATTTATATAAAATCCAAAAAAATAGAAGTAAATTTCATCTAAATTCACTCAAATTTAGCTCCACCAACAAAAAAATTCATCAAAATCCAAAAAAATCGAAGTTGGTTTCAAATTCCTTTATTACAATTTGACTAAAAATTTATATGAGTTCCAAAAAAAGGTGTTAATTTCTTCTAAATTTACTGAAATTTAACTCCTCCAACAACCAAAATCATCAAAATCCAAAAAAATCGAAGTTGGTTCAAATTCCTTTATTACAATTTGACTAAAAATTTATATGAAATCAAAGAAAATAGAAGTTTCATCTAAATTCACTCAAATTTAACTCCTCCATCAAAAAAACTCATCAAAATAAAAAAAAATCGAAGTTGGTTCAAATTCCTTTATTACAATTTGACTAAAAATTTATATAAAATCCAAAAAATAAAAGTAAATTTCATCTAAATTTACTCAAATTTAACTCCTCCAACAACCAAAATCATCGAAATCCAAAAAAATCGACGTTGGTCCAAATTCCTTTATTACAATTTGACTAAAAATTTATATGAAATCAAAAAAAATAGAAGTAAGTTTCATCTAAATTCACTCAAATTTAGCTCCTCCATCAAAAAAACTCTTCAAAATCCAAAAAAATCGAAGTTGGTTCAAATTCCTTTATTACAATTTGACTAAAAATTTATATAAAATCCATAAAAATAAAAGCAAATTTCATCTAAATTTACTCAAATTTAACTCCTCCAACAACCAAAATCATCAAAATCCAAAAAAATCGACGTTGGTTCAAATACCTTTATTACAATTTGACTAAAAATTTATATGAAATCAAAAAAAATAGAAGTAAGTTTCATCTAAATTCACTCAAATTTAACTCCTCCATCAAAAAAACTCATCAAAATCCAAAAAAATCGAAGTTGGTTCAAATTCCTTTATTACAATTTGTCTAAAAATTTATATGAAATCAAAAAAAATAGAAGTAAGTTTCATCTAAATTCACTCAAATTTAACTCCTCCATCAAAAAAACATCAAAATCCAAAAAAATCGAAGTTGGTTCAAATTCCTTTATTACAATTTGACTAAAAATTTATATAAAATCCAAAAAAATAAAAGTAAATTTCATCTAAATTTACTCAAATTTAACTCCTCCAACAACCAAAATCATCGAAATCCAAATAAATCGACGTTGGTCCAAATTCCTTTATTACAATTTGACTAAAAATTTATATGAAATCAAAAAAAATAGAAGTAAGTTTCATCTAAATTCACTCAAATTTAACTCCTCCATAAAAAAACTCATCAAAATCCAAAAAAATCGAAGTTGGTTCAAATTCCTTTATTACAATTTGACTAAAAATTTATATAAAATCCAAAAAAATGAAAGTAAATTTCATCTAAATTCACTCAAATTTAACTCCTCCAACAAAAAAACTCATCAAAATCCAAAAAAATCGAAGGTGGTTTCAAATTCCTTTATTACAATTTGACTAAAAATTTATATAAAATCCAAAAAAATGAAAGTAAATTTCATTAAGATTCACTCAAATTTAGCTCCTTCAACAAAAAAATTCATCAAAATCCACAAAAATCGAAGGTGGTTTCAAATTCCTTTATTACAATTTGACTAAAAATTTATATATATATAAACTTTATTAATCCCCTCGGGGTTATAATCTTCCATCACCTTACACTTACATTTACTCTTACAACTACCTTATCCTATGCCTTCTCCTTTTCCTTAAATCTACCTTAGCCTATTCTTATTTCTATCCTCTCCTCCACCGCTCGCTCGCTCGCCGCTCGCACGTTTTCTCGCACGCTCGCTCGCCCGTCTCCTCTCCCCCCTGGACCTCCGCTTCCGCTCGCCGCCCTCTCACTCCCATCTCCTCATTCATTTCTCATCTCCTCCCTCCTCTCAACCATACCCCTCCCTCCTTTCCTCTATTTTCCTTAACCATTCCTCCCCTTCCCCCTCATCCCCCAATACCTCGCCCACCATCTCCTGCCATCCTCTCTCCACTCCCCACCCCATACATACCTCCCACACATGCTCCCAAGACTCTTCCTCCCCCCCACATACCCTACACCTTCTTTTTTCCTCCTCCTCCCAATATCTCCCCCCTCTTACGCCATTCCCCAATCTAAATTTAGCCACCCTTTGCCACCTACTCTCCCCCCAACCCTTCTTCAAATATCCCGGTACCCCCGGCCCCTTCACCCTCCCATACCACCTATTATACCCCGACTCTCCAATCTTTCCCCACCTCTCCTCCTCCTGCAACTTCCTTTCCCTGTCCACTATCTCCTCCCCCCTTATCCCCCCCCTTTCCCTCTCTCTTTCTACCTCCTCCACTGTCCATCCTCTTTCCCCAAAGAACTGCTCCCTTTCCTTTTCCCATCCCTCCAAGACCCTTCCCCTCCTCAATCTCCCCTTCAACTCCTCCCAACACAACCTCGCCAGCTCCCCTCCTTCTCCTTCTTCCAATTTTTTCTCATATCCCCACGCCCTCATCCCTGCCCTACCCCTCAACATCCCCCTTTGCAGTTCCTCCCTAACCATGTATCCCGGTGTCTCCCTGCTCACCCCTAACACCCACTTTAAAAATCTCTCGTGCAGCGCCTCCACTTTCCCCCTTTCCCTCCATCCCCACACCTCTACCCCATATCCCACCACCGCCCAAACCAACCTATCGAACAACCATATTCTTCTGCCCCAGTCTTTCCCGAATAATCCTTTCCCCAACCCCCATACCTTCCCCATTACCGCCGCCCCCTTCCTCACTCTCTCCTCAACATGTTCCTCCTGCCCGCCATTCCTCATTATAATGTATCCTAGATATTTAAAACTCCTCACCTCCTCCAGCTCTTTACCCTTCCATCTCCATTTCATTTTCTTCCACCTCCCCCCACCCCTCCTACACCTCATTATCTTCGTCTTCTCTACGTTTACCTGCAGACCTTTCCCATCCATATATTTCTCCAGCTTTCCTATCATTCCTCTCATCCCCTCCTCATCCTCCGCTAGCACCGCCACGTCATCGGCATATGCCAGCGTGTATATTTTCCTCCCCCCTACTCTCACTCCCCCCCATCCTCCCCTCTCCAGCTCCTCGTCCATATCTGCTATGAGCAGCGTGAATAAGCTTGGGCTTAGGGGACACCCTTGCCTCACCCCCCTCGCTGTCCAAAACTTCTCCCCTACCTCCTCCCCCACCCTCACCCTACACACTGTCTCCTGCAACACCTCTCCGCACCTCTCCACCAAACCTTCCCTCACCCCCCTCTTCCTCATCGCCTTTATCAACACCCCCCTGTCCACCGAGTCAAACGCAGCCTTTAGGTCCAGGAACAAGATTATCATTTTTCTTTCCTTTCTTACCACCTGCCTATTCACTATATAGTTTAACACATAAATGTTATCCATACAGCCAACCCCCCTTCTGAACCCCGTTTGACTCGGTGGCAGCAGGCCCCCCCCCCTCCACATCCTCCCTTAGCCTTTCAGCCAACACAGAGGCGTAAACCTTGTACGCCGTCTGCGTTAGCGTAACTCCCCTATAATCCTCTACTTTTTCCCCCGCTCCTTTTTTTAACACCGGCACTACCACCCCTTCTTTCCATTCTTCTGGCCACCCCTCCCCCCTCCATACTCTATTACATATCACCCATAGCCCCTCCATCACCTCCTCTCCCCCATACTTCCATACTTCATTTTGAATCCCATCCCCTCCCCCTGCCTTCCCACCCTTTAAATTCCTCACCACCCTTTCTATTTCCTCCCGCCCCAACTCCCCCTCTTCATCCGCTTCCCTCCTTCTCTCCCCTCCCATTCTCACCCTCCATTCCACTCCTCCTAACAATCCCCTAAAATACTCGTCCCATTCCCTTATTTCTATTCTTTCATTTATCCTCCTTTTCTTCTTCCTAGCCATGTTCACCACCTTCCATACCTGCCCTTCCGTTCTTACATCTTCTATTTCCTTTTCCCACCTCTCCACCTCCTTCTTCTTCTTTTCCTCACACAACTTTCCATATTCTCTCTTCCTTGTCCTATATATACTTCCATCCCCTCCTTCCCTTCTCCACCTCCTCAACTCCCTCCTCACCTTACCCTTTTCCTCTCTACATTCCTCATCCCACCAACCTCCCTTCTTTTCCCCCGTCCCCGTCTTACTCACTGCCTCCTTTATTCTACTGCTCAGCTCCCCCCATTCCTCCTCTACCCCCATCTCCCTTACCTCCCTTTTCCCAAATCTCCTCCTAAATTCCAATCTACCTTCTTCTGTCCAATTACCCCTCCCCCATTCCGCCCTACTACTTTTTTCCCAGTCACTCCCTCCCCCCTTCCTCCCCCATTTACCCATATCACCACCGGGTGGTGATCTGAGTCGACCCTCTCTCCTATCTCTAACCTCTCCACCATCTCCCTAGTCTCCTCATTCCCTAACACGTAATCTATTACCGATATCCCCCTCCCTCCGGTAAACGTCCATTCCCCCTCCTCGTCCCCTTCTACGCTCCCATTCAAAATCCCCCACCCCCTTTCCTCCAGGTATTTACACAATTTCCTCCCTTCCCCGTTCATCTCCTTATCCTTTGATCTCCTGCTATTCACACTTTCTCCCTCCCCCTCACCCCCCTCCCCTACCTCCCCTCCTTCCTCTCCTGTCCTAGCATTAAAGTCCCCCCCTATTACTTTTCTCACTCCCCCCTCCCTCTCCTCCGTCCATTCCCCTAGCTCGACTAGCTTCCTATCTATATCCTTGTTCACATAAACTCCTACTATCCTCCACCACTCTCTCCCCATTTTCACTTCCTTCGCCAACACCCCTTCTATTTCTACCCTTCCCTCCCCTCTCGTCTCCAACCCCTTTCTCACTCCCATCAACATCCCACCCATTGCTCTCCCCTTCTTATTCTCCCTCTTGGCCCATTGTCTTTCCCAAACATACCCCCTGGGTATTTTCCTCTCCACCCACTCCCACTCCCTCTCCTCCAACCACGTTTCGCTCAGCACAAACACATCCCACTCCTCCAGCCCCTTCCAAAAATCCCCATCCTTTCTCCTTAGCCCTGCCACATTCCAAAACGCTATTTTAAATCTCCTCCCTTTGCTCCTTCCTTCCTTCCTATTACTATCTTCCCCCTTTCCCCCTGCCACGTTCCCCCGTTTCCCTGCTCCTCACTCCATTTTTCCCCCAACTCATCCCAAATCTTTACCTTCCCGTCCACCCACATCTTCATATACCCCACTTGTACTTTCCTTCCTCTCTCCCTCTCAACTTCTGCCTCTCTTTCTATCCTCCACCTCGTCTTTCTCTCCTCCTCCGTGAGGTCATCCTCTATTCTTTCCCTCCTACCCCTCAACTTTTTCTTCGCCTCCATCACCCTCCTTTTTTCCTCCCTCCCCGCCAGTTTTACCAACACCATACCACTCCCATCTCTCCCCGCTCTACCTATCCTCACAACCTCTTTTATTCCCTCCTCCTCAACCCCCATCCTTTCCCATAACTTTTTCACTTCCCCCTTCACATCCTTTCCCTCTATATCTATCCCCCTTATCACCACATTATTTTTTCTTCCCTCTCTCTCCTTTTTATCCTGCTTTATCTCCATTCTTCTCACCCTCATTTTCCAATCCTCCCCTACCTTTCCCTCCACCCCTACTTTATCCCCTCCGCTACTTTTTTCCTTCTCCCATCCCTCTACCCTCCCCATCACTTCCACCATCCTCCTGTCCCTATCTATCATCCTTTTCTCCATCTCTTCTCTCCTTGCCTTTTCTTCTCTCATCTCCTCCTCCCACCTTCGCCTTTCCTTTCTCCATATTTCCTCTTCCCCCCTTCTTTCCTCCCTTTCCCTCCTCATCTCCTCCTCCACCCTTCTTCTCTCCTCCCTGTCCTCCCTCATCTCCTCTCTCATTTCCCTCATCTCCCGCATCATTTCCCTCAATACTCCTTCTAACCCTCCCATACCTTCCTCTTTCCCTTCTCTTCCCCCTTTACTCCCTCCCACTGGTGATCTCGCCGTTTTGCCGCTCCTTTTGAATTCCTTCATCTGTTTATCTTCCCCTCCCTCTTCCTCATCCCTATCCTTCCTCTTTTTACCCCACATACTTTCCAAACTACTCACACTCCCTACACTACTTCCACTATCCTTCCTTCCTCTTTCTACTTTTTGGCCCCTTTCCCCCATTTCCCTAACTTTTCCTTCTTCCTTCCCTCCTTCCCTCTCCTCCTTTTCCCTTACCCCTTTCCCTCTTCTCTATACCCTTTTGCTCTTCTCTTCCCACGCTCCTTTCACTTCCCTAACCGTTTAAAATTCCCTCCTTTCTGTCACCTGTCCTACTTCCTCCTATCTTCCGTAAGAGCGCGCCACCCGCCAATTGCCTCTCTTCCCGCCTCACACCACTATTGCCGTACCGCCCTAACCTCCAAATCTTTCTCTCTCTCACTATCTCACCTCTAGCCCCTCACCGTTCGCCCTTTCCCTTCTCCCTCTTCCCTTCAACCCTAGCACTTTCCCTTCTCCACTCCTCCCCACACTCTCCTCACACTTTCACCACACTATCCTCTCGCTCACCTACACCGCTCCTTTCGCACAACAATCTTCCACGCGACCGGAAACGGAAGTCCGACTAAAAATTTATATAAAATCCAAAAAAATAAAAGTAAATTTCATCTAAATTTACTGAAATTTAACTCCCCCAACAACCAAAATCATCTAAATCCCAAAAAATCGACGTTGGTTTCAAATTCCTTTATTACAATTTGACTAAAAATTTATATAAATTCCAAAAAAGGTGTTAATTTCTTCTAAATTTACTCAAATTTAACTCCTCCAACAACCAAAATCATCAAAATCCAAAAAAATCGACGTTGGTTCAAATTCCTTTATTACAATTTGACTAAAAATTTATATGAAATAAAAAAAAATAGAAGTAAATTTCATCTAAATTCACTCAAATTTAGCTCCTCCAACAAAAAAACTCATCAAAATCCAAAAAAATCGAAGTTGGTTCAAATTCCTTTATTACAATTTGCCTAAAAATTTATATAAAATCCAAAAAAATGAAAGTAAATTTCATCTAAATTCACTCAAATTTAGCTCCTCCAACAAAAAAACTCATCAAAATCCAAAAAAATCGAAGTTGGTTTCAAATTACTTAATTACAATTTGACTTAAAATTTATATAAAATCCAAAAAAATAATAGTAAATTTCATCTAAATTCACTCAAATTTAGCTCCACCAACAAAAAAATTCATCAAAATCCAAAAAAATCGAAGTTGGTTTCAAATTCCTTTATTACAATTTGACTAAAAATTTATATGAGTTCCAAAAAAAGGTGTTAATTTCTTCTAAATTTACTGAAATTTAACTCCTCCAACAACCAAAATCATCAAAATCCAAAAAAATCGACGTTGGTCCAAATTCCTTTATTACAATTTGACTAAAAATTTATATGAAATCAAAAAAAATAGAAGTAAGTTTCATCTAAATTCACTCAAATTTAGCTCCTCCAACAAAAAAACTCATCAAAATCCAAAAAAATCGAAGTTGGTTTCAAATTCCTTTATTACAATTTGACTAAAAATTTATATAAAATCCAAAAAAATAGCTGTTAATTTCAACTAAATTTACTCAAATTTAACTACTCCAACAACCAAAATCATCAAAATCCCAAAAAATTGACGTTGGTTTCAATTTCCTTTATTACAATTTGACTAAAAATTTATATAAAATCCACTAAAATTGAAGTAAATTTCATCTAAATTCTCTCAAATTTAGCTCCTCCAACAAAAAAATTCATCAAAATCCAAAAAAATCGAAGGTGGTTTCAAATTCCTTAATAACAATTTGACTAAAAATTTATATAAAATCCAAAAAAATAAAAGTAAATTTCATCTAAATTCACTCAAATTTAGCTCCACCAGCAAAAAAATTCATCAAAATCCAAAAAAATCGAAGTTGGTTTCAAATTCCTTTATTACAATTTGACTAAAAAATTATATGAGTTCCAAAAAAAGGTGTTAATTTCTTCTAAATTTACTGAAATTTAACTCCTCCAACAACCAAAATCATCAAAATCCAAAAAAATCGAAGTTGGTTCAAATACCTTTATTACAATTTGACTAAAAATTTATATGAAATCAAAAAAAATAGAAGTTTCATCTAAATTCACTCAAATTTAACTCCTCCATCAAAAAAACTCATCAAAATAAAAAAAAATCGAAGTTGGTTCAAATTCCTTTATTACAATTTGACTAAAAATTTATATAAAATCCAAAAAAATAAAAGTAAATTTCATCTAAATTTACTCAAATTTAACTCCTCCAACAACCAAAATCTTCGAAATCCAAAAAAATCGACGTTGGTCCAAATTCCTTTATTACAATTTGACTAAAAATTTATATGAAATCAAAAAAAATAGAAGTAAGTTTCATCTAAATTCACTCAAATTTAGCTCCTCCAACAAAAAAACTCATCAAAATCCAAAAAAATCGAAGTTGGTTTCAAATTCCTTTATTACAATTTGACTAAAAATTTATATAAAATCCACAAAAATAAATGTAAATTTCAACTAAATTTACTCAAATTTAACTCCTCCAACAACCAAAATCATCAAAATCCAAAAAAATCGACGTTGGTTCAAATACCTTTATTACAATTTGACTAAAAATTTATATGAAATAAAAAAAAATAGAAGTAAATTTCATCTAAATTCACTCAAATTTAGCTCCCCCAACAAAAAAATTCATCAAAATCCAAAAAAATCGAAGTTGGTTTCAATTTCCTTTATTACAATTTGACTAAAAATTTATATAAAATCCAAAAAAAATTGAAGTAAATTTCATCTAAATTCACTCAAATTTAGCTCCTCCAACAAAAAAATTCATCAAAATCCAAAAAAATCGAAGGTGGTTTCAATTTCCTTTATTACAATTTGACTAAAAATTTATATGAAATCCAAAAAAATGAAAGTAAATTTCATCTAAATTCTCTCAAATTTAGCTCCTCCAACAAAAAAATTCATCAAAATCCAAAAAAATCGAAGGTGGTTTCAAATTACTTAATAACAATTTGACTAAAAATTTATATAAAATCCAAAAAAATAAAAGTAAATTTCATCTAAATTCACTCAAATTTAGCTCCACCAACAAAAAAATTCATCAAAATCCAAAAAAATCGAAGTTGGTTTCAAATTCCTTTATTACAATTTGACTAAAAATTTATATGAGTTCCAAAAAAAGGTGTTAATTTCTTCTAAATTTACTGAAATTTAACTCCTCCAACAACCAAAATCATCAAAATCCAAAAAAATCGAAGTTGGTTCAAATTCCTTTATTACAATTTGACTAAAAATTTAAATGAAATAAAAAAAAATAGAAGTTTCATCTAAATTCACTCAAATTTAACTCCTCCATCAAAAAAACTCATCAAAATAAAAAAAAATCGAAGTTGGTTCAAATTCCTTTATTACAATTTGACTAAAAATTTATATAAAATCCAAAAAATAAAAGTAAATTTCATCTAAATTTACTCAAATTTAACTCCTCCAACAACCAAAATCATCGAAATCCAAAAAAATCGACGTTGGTCCAAATTCCTTTATTACAATTTGACTAAAAATTTATATGAAATCAAAAAAAATAGAAGTAAGTTTCATCTAAATTCACTCAAATTTAGCTCCTCCAACAAAAAAACTCATCAAAATCCAAAAAAATCGAAGTTGGTTTCAAATTCCTTTATTACAATTTGACTAAAAATTTATATAAAATCAAAAAAAATAGCTGTTAATTTCAACTAAATTTACTCAAATTTAACTCCTCCAACAACCAAAATCATCAAAATCCCAAAAAATTGACGTTGGTTCAAATTCCTTTATTACAATTTGACTAAAAATTTATATGAAATCAAAAAAATACAAGTAAATTTCATCTGAATTCACTCAAATTTAGCTCCTCCAACAAAAAAATTCATCCAAATCCAAAAAAAATCGAAGTTGGTTTCAATTTCCTTTATTACAATTTGACTAAAAATTTATATAAAATCCAAAAAAATGAAAGTAAATTTCATCTAAATTCACTCAAATTTAGCTCCTCCAACAAAAAAATTCTTCAAAATCCAAAAAAATCGAAGTTGGTTTCAATTTCCTTTATTACAATTTGACAAAAAATTTATATAAAATCCAAAAAAATTGAAGTAAATTTCATCTAAATTCACTCAAATTTAGCTCCTCCAACAAAAAAACTCATCAAAATCCAAAAAATCGAAGTTGGTTTCAAATTACTTTATTACAATTTGACTTAAAATATATATAAAATCCAAAAAAATGAAAGTAAATTTCATCTAAATTCTCTCAAATTTAGCTCCTCCAACAAAAAAATTCATCAAAATCCAAAAAAATCGAAGGTGGTTTCAAATTACTTAATAACAATTTGACTAAAAATTTATATAAAATCCAAAAAAAATAAAAGTAAATTTCATCTAAATTCACTCAAATTTAGCTCCACCAACAAAAAAATTCATCAAAATCCAAAAAAATCGAAGTTGGTTTCAAATTCCTTTATTACAATTTGACTAAAAATTTATATAAGTTCCAAAAAAAGGTGTTATTTTCTTCTAAATTTACTGAAATTTAACTCCTCCAACAACCAAAATCATCAAAATCCAAAAAAATCGAATTTGGCTCAAATTCCTTTATTACAATTTGACTAAAAATTTATATGAAATCAAAAAAAATAGAAGTTTCATCTAAATTCACTCAAATTTAACTCCTCCATCAAAAAAACTCATCAAAATAAAAAAAAATCGAAGTTGGTTCAAATTCCTTTATTACAATTTGACTAAAAATTTATATAAAATCCAAAAAAATAAAAGTAAATTTCATCTAAATTTACTCAAATTTAGCTCCTCCAACAAAAAAATTCATCAAAATCCAAAAAAATCGAAGTTGGTTTCAATTTCCTTTATTACAATTTGACAAAAAATTTATATAAAATCCAAAAAAATTGAAGTAAATTTCATCAAAATTCACTCAAATTTAGCTCCTTCAACAAAAAAATTCATCAAAATCCAAAAAAATCGATGGTGGTTTCAAATTACTTTATTACAATTTGACTAAAAATTTATATAAAATCCAAAAAAATAAATGTAAATTTCAACTAAATTTACTCAAATTTAACTCCTCCAACAACCAAAATCATCAAAATCCAAAAAAATCGACGTTGGTTCAAATTCCTTTATTACAATTTGACTAAAAATTTATATGAAATCAAAAAAAATAGAAGTAAATTTCATCTAAATTCACTCAAATTTAGCTCCTCCAACAAAAAAATTCATCAAAATCCAAAAAAATCGAAGTTGGTTCAAATTCCTTTATTACAATTTGACTAAAAATTTAAATGAAACCAAAAAAAAATAGAAGTAAGTTTCATCTAAATTGACTCAAATTTAACTCCTCCATAAAAAAACTCATCAAAATCCAAAAAAATCGAAGTTGGTTCAAATTCCTTTATTACAATTTGACTAAAAATTTATATAAAATCCAAAAAAATGAAAGTAAATTTCATCTAAATTCACTCAAATTTTTCTCCTCCAACAAAAAAACTCATCAAAATCCAAAAAAATCGAAGTTGGTTTCAAATTACTTTATTACAATTTGACTTAAAATCTATATAAAATCCAAAAAAATGAAAGTAAATTTCATCTAAATTCTCTCAAGTTTAGCTACTCCAACAAAAAAAAATCAAAATCCAAAAAAATCGAAGGTGGTTTCAAATTACTTAATAACAATTTGACTAAAAATTTATATAAAATCCAAAAAAATAAAAGTAAATTTCATCTAAATTCACTCAAATTTAGCTCCACCAACAAAAAAATTCATCAAAATCCAAAAAAATCGAAGTTGGTTTCATATTCCTTTATTACAATTTGTCTAAAAATTTATATGAAATCAAAAAAATAGAAGTAAGTTTCATCTAAATTCACTCAAATTTAACTCCTCCATCAAAAAAACTCTTCAAAATCCAAAAAAATCGAAGGTGGTTTCAAATTCCTTTATTACAATTTGACTAAAAATTTATATAAAATCCAAAAAAATGAAAGTAAATTTCATTAAGATTCACTCAAATTTAGCTCCTTCAACAAAAAAATTCATCAAAATCCACAAAAATCGAAGGTGGTTTCAAATTCCTTTATTACAATTTGACTAAAAATTTATATAAAATCCAAAAAAATAAAAGTAAATTTCATCTAAATTTACTCAAATTTAACTCCTCCAACAACCAAAATCATCAAAATCCAAAAAAATCGAAGTTGGTTCAAATTCCTTTATTACAATTTGTCTAAAAATTTATATGAAATCAAAAAAAATAGAAGTAAGTTTCATCTAAATTCACTCAAATTTAACTCCTCCATCAAAAAAACTCATCAAAATCCAAAAAAATCGAAGTTGGTTCAAATTCCTTTATTACAATTTGACTAAAAATTTATATAAAATCCAAAAAAATAAAAGTAAATTTCATCTAAATTTACTCAAATTTAACTCCTCCAACAACCAAAATCATCGAAATCCAAATAAATCGACGTTGGTCCAAATTCCTTTATTACAATTTGACTAAAAATTTATATGAAATAAAAAAAAATAGAAGTAAGTTTCATCTAAATTCACTCAAATTTAGCTCCTCCAACAAAAAAACTCATCAAAATCCAAAAAAATCGAAGTTGGTTTCAAATTCCTTTATTACAATTTGACTAAAAATTTATATAAAATCCAAAAAAATAGCTGTTAATTTCAACTAAATTTACTCAAATTTAACTCCTCCAACAACCAAAATCATCAAAATCCCAAAAAATTGACGTTGGTTTCAATTTCCTTTATTACAATTTGACTAAAAATTTATATAAAATCCAATAAAATTGAAGTAAATTTCATCTAAATTCACTCAAATTTAGCTTCTCCAACAAAAAAATTCATCAAAATCCAAAAAAATCGAAGGTGGTTTCAAATTCCTTTATTATAATTTGACTAAAAATTTATATAAAATCCAAAAAAATGAAAGTAAATTTCATCTAAATTCACTCAAATTTAGCTCTTCCAACAAAAAAATTCATCAAAATCCAAAAAAATCGAAGTTGGTTTCAATTTCCTTTATTACAATTTGACAAAAAATTTATATAAAATCCAAAAAAATTGAAGTAAATTTCATCTAAATTCACTCAAATTTAGGTCCTCCAACAAAAATATTCATCAAAATCCAAAAAAATCGGAGGTGGTTTCAAATTCCTTTATTACAATTTGACTAAAAATTTATATAAAATCCAAAAAAATGAAAGTAAATTTCATCTAAATTCACTCAAATTTAACTCCTCCAACAAAAAAACTCATCAAAATCCAAAAAAATCGATGTTGGTTTCAAATTACTTTATTACAATTTGACTAAAAATTTATATAAAATCCAAAAAAATGAAAGTAAATTTCATTAAGATTCACTCAAATTTAGCTCCTTCAACAAAAAAATTCATCAAAATCCACAAAAATCGAAGGTGGTTTCAAATTCCTTTATTACAATTTGACTAAAAATTTATATATATATAAACTTTATTAATCCCCTCGGGGTTATAATCTTCCATCACCTTACACTTACATTTACTCTTACAACTACCTTATCCTATGCCTTCTCCTTTTCCTTAAATCTACCTTAGCCTATTCTTATTTCTATCCTCTCCTCCACCGCTCGCTCGCTCGCCGCTCGCACGTTTTCTCGCACGCTCGCTCGCCCGTCTCCTCTCCCCCCTGGACCTCCGCTTCCGCTCGCCGCCCTCTCACTCCCATCTCCTCATTCATTTCTCATCTCCTCCCTCCTCTCAACCATACCCCTCCCTCCTTTCCTCTATTTTCCTTAACCATTCCTCCCCTTCCCCCTCATCCCCCAATACCTCGCCCACCATCTCCTGCCATCCTCTCTCCACTCCCCACCCCATACATACCTCCCACACATGCTCCCAAGACTCTTCCTCCCCCCCACATACCCTACACCTTCTTTTTTCCTCCTCCTCCCAATATCTCCCCCCTCTTACGCCATTCCCCAATCTAAATTTAGCCACCCTTTGCCACCTACTCTCCCCCCAACCCTTCTTCAAATATCCCGGTACCCCCGGCCCCTTCACCCTCCCATACCACCTATTATACCCCGACTCTCCAATCTTTCCCCACCTCTCCTCCTCCTGCAACTTCCTTTCCCTGTCCACTATCTCCTCCCCCCTTATCCCCCCCCTTTCCCTCTCTCTTTCTACCTCCTCCACTGTCCATCCTCTTTCCCCAAAGAACTGCTCCCTTTCCTTTTCCCATCCCTCCAAGACCCTTCCCCTCCTCAATCTCCCCTTCAACTCCTCCCAACACAACCTCGCCAGCTCCCCTCCTTCTCCTTCTTCCAATTTTTTCTCATATCCCCACGCCCTCATCCCTGCCCTACCCCTCAACATCCCCCTTTGCAGTTCCTCCCTAACCATGTATCCCGGTGTCTCCCTGCTCACCCCTAACACCCACTTTAAAAATCTCTCGTGCAGCGCCTCCACTTTCCCCCTTTCCCTCCATCCCCACACCTCTACCCCATATCCCACCACCGCCCAAACCAACCTATCGAACAACCATATTCTTCTGCCCCAGTCTTTCCCGAATAATCCTTTCCCCAACCCCCATACCTTCCCCATTACCGCCGCCCCCTTCCTCACTCTCTCCTCAACATGTTCCTCCTGCCCGCCATTCCTCATTATAATGTATCCTAGATATTTAAAACTCCTCACCTCCTCCAGCTCTTTACCCTTCCATCTCCATTTCATTTTCTTCCACCTCCCCCCACCCCTCCTACACCTCATTATCTTCGTCTTCTCTACGTTTACCTGCAGACCTTTCCCATCCATATATTTCTCCAGCTTTCCTATCATTCCTCTCATCCCCTCCTCATCCTCCGCTAGCACCGCCACGTCATCGGCATATGCCAGCGTGTATATTTTCCTCCCCCCTACTCTCACTCCCCCCCATCCTCCCCTCTCCAGCTCCTCGTCCATATCTGCTATGAGCAGCGTGAATAAGCTTGGGCTTAGGGGACACCCTTGCCTCACCCCCCTCGCTGTCCAAAACTTCTCCCCTACCTCCTCCCCCACCCTCACCCTACACACTGTCTCCTGCAACACCTCTCCGCACCTCTCCACCAAACCTTCCCTCACCCCCCTCTTCCTCATCGCCTTTATCAACACCCCCCTGTCCACCGAGTCAAACGCAGCCTTTAGGTCCAGGAACAAGATTATCATTTTTCTTTCCTTTCTTACCACCTGCCTATTCACTATATAGTTTAACACATAAATGTTATCCATACAGCCAACCCCCCTTCTGAACCCCGTTTGACTCGGTGGCAGCAGGCCCCCCCCCCTCCACATCCTCCCTTAGCCTTTCAGCCAACACAGAGGCGTAAACCTTGTACGCCGTCTGCGTTAGCGTAACTCCCCTATAATCCTCTACTTTTTCCCCCGCTCCTTTTTTTAACACCGGCACTACCACCCCTTCTTTCCATTCTTCTGGCCACCCCTCCCCCCTCCATACTCTATTACATATCACCCATAGCCCCTCCATCACCTCCTCTCCCCCATACTTCCATACTTCATTTTGAATCCCATCCCCTCCCCCTGCCTTCCCACCCTTTAAATTCCTCACCACCCTTTCTATTTCCTCCCGCCCCAACTCCCCCTCTTCATCCGCTTCCCTCCTTCTCTCCCCTCCCATTCTCACCCTCCATTCCACTCCTCCTAACAATCCCCTAAAATACTCGTCCCATTCCCTTATTTCTATTCTTTCATTTATCCTCCTTTTCTTCTTCCTAGCCATGTTCACCACCTTCCATACCTGCCCTTCCGTTCTTACATCTTCTATTTCCTTTTCCCACCTCTCCACCTCCTTCTTCTTCTTTTCCTCACACAACTTTCCATATTCTCTCTTCCTTGTCCTATATATACTTCCATCCCCTCCTTCCCTTCTCCACCTCCTCAACTCCCTCCTCACCTTACCCTTTTCCTCTCTACATTCCTCATCCCACCAACCTCCCTTCTTTTCCCCCGTCCCCGTCTTACTCACTGCCTCCTTTATTCTACTGCTCAGCTCCCCCCATTCCTCCTCTACCCCCATCTCCCTTACCTCCCTTTTCCCAAATCTCCTCCTAAATTCCAATCTACCTTCTTCTGTCCAATTACCCCTCCCCCATTCCGCCCTACTACTTTTTTCCCAGTCACTCCCTCCCCCCTTCCTCCCCCATTTACCCATATCACCACCGGGTGGTGATCTGAGTCGACCCTCTCTCCTATCTCTAACCTCTCCACCATCTCCCTAGTCTCCTCATTCCCTAACACGTAATCTATTACCGATATCCCCCTCCCTCCGGTAAACGTCCATTCCCCCTCCTCGTCCCCTTCTACGCTCCCATTCAAAATCCCCCACCCCCTTTCCTCCAGGTATTTACACAATTTCCTCCCTTCCCCGTTCATCTCCTTATCCTTTGATCTCCTGCTATTCACACTTTCTCCCTCCCCCTCACCCCCCTCCCCTACCTCCCCTCCTTCCTCTCCTGTCCTAGCATTAAAGTCCCCCCCTATTACTTTTCTCACTCCCCCCTCCCTCTCCTCCGTCCATTCCCCTAGCTCGACTAGCTTCCTATCTATATCCTTGTTCACATAAACTCCTACTATCCTCCACCACTCTCTCCCCATTTTCACTTCCTTCGCCAACACCCCTTCTATTTCTACCCTTCCCTCCCCTCTCGTCTCCAACCCCTTTCTCACTCCCATCAACATCCCACCCATTGCTCTCCCCTTCTTATTCTCCCTCTTGGCCCATTGTCTTTCCCAAACATACCCCCTGGGTATTTTCCTCTCCACCCACTCCCACTCCCTCTCCTCCAACCACGTTTCGCTCAGCACAAACACATCCCACTCCTCCAGCCCCTTCCAAAAATCCCCATCCTTTCTCCTTAGCCCTGCCACATTCCAAAACGCTATTTTAAATCTCCTCCCTTTGCTCCTTCCTTCCTTCCTATTACTATCTTCCCCCTTTCCCCCTGCCACGTTCCCCCGTTTCCCTGCTCCTCACTCCATTTTTCCCCCAACTCATCCCAAATCTTTACCTTCCCGTCCACCCACATCTTCATATACCCCACTTGTACTTTCCTTCCTCTCTCCCTCTCAACTTCTGCCTCTCTTTCTATCCTCCACCTCGTCTTTCTCTCCTCCTCCGTGAGGTCATCCTCTATTCTTTCCCTCCTACCCCTCAACTTTTTCTTCGCCTCCATCACCCTCCTTTTTTCCTCCCTCCCCGCCAGTTTTACCAACACCATACCACTCCCATCTCTCCCCGCTCTACCTATCCTCACAACCTCTTTTATTCCCTCCTCCTCAACCCCCATCCTTTCCCATAACTTTTTCACTTCCCCCTTCACATCCTTTCCCTCTATATCTATCCCCCTTATCACCACATTATTTTTTCTTCCCTCTCTCTCCTTTTTATCCTGCTTTATCTCCATTCTTCTCACCCTCATTTTCCAATCCTCCCCTACCTTTCCCTCCACCCCTACTTTATCCCCTCCGCTACTTTTTTCCTTCTCCCATCCCTCTACCCTCCCCATCACTTCCACCATCCTCCTGTCCCTATCTATCATCCTTTTCTCCATCTCTTCTCTCCTTGCCTTTTCTTCTCTCATCTCCTCCTCCCACCTTCGCCTTTCCTTTCTCCATATTTCCTCTTCCCCCCTTCTTTCCTCCCTTTCCCTCCTCATCTCCTCCTCCACCCTTCTTCTCTCCTCCCTGTCCTCCCTCATCTCCTCTCTCATTTCCCTCATCTCCCGCATCATTTCCCTCAATACTCCTTCTAACCCTCCCATACCTTCCTCTTTCCCTTCTCTTCCCCCTTTACTCCCTCCCACTGGTGATCTCGCCGTTTTGCCGCTCCTTTTGAATTCCTTCATCTGTTTATCTTCCCCTCCCTCTTCCTCATCCCTATCCTTCCTCTTTTTACCCCACATACTTTCCAAACTACTCACACTCCCTACACTACTTCCACTATCCTTCCTTCCTCTTTCTACTTTTTGGCCCCTTTCCCCCATTTCCCTAACTTTTCCTTCTTCCTTCCCTCCTTCCCTCTCCTCCTTTTCCCTTACCCCTTTCCCTCTTCTCTATACCCTTTTGCTCTTCTCTTCCCACGCTCCTTTCACTTCCCTAACCGTTTAAAATTCCCTCCTTTCTGTCACCTGTCCTACTTCCTCCTATCTTCCGTAAGAGCGCGCCACCCGCCAATTGCCTCTCTTCCCGCCTCACACCACTATTGCCGTACCGCCCTAACCTCCAAATCTTTCTCTCTCTCACTATCTCACCTCTAGCCCCTCACCGTTCGCCCTTTCCCTTCTCCCTCTTCCCTTCAACCCTAGCACTTTCCCTTCTCCACTCCTCCCCACACTCTCCTCACACTTTCACCACACTATCCTCTCGCTCACCTACACCGCTCCTTTCGCACAACAATCTTCCACGCGACCGGAAACGGAAGTCCGACTAAAAATTTATATAAAATCCAAAAAAATAAAAGTAAATTTCATCTAAATTTACTGAAATTTAACTCCCCCAACAACCAAAATCATCTAAATCCCAAAAAATCGACGTTGGTTTCAAATTCCTTTATTACAATTTGACTAAAAATTTATATAAATTCCAAAAAAGGTGTTAATTTCTTCTAAATTTACTCAAATTTAACTCCTCCAACAACCAAAATCATCAAAATCCAAAAAAATCGACGTTGGTTCAAATTCCTTTATTACAATTTGACTAAAAATTTATATGAAATAAAAAAAAATAGAAGTAAATTTCATCTAAATTCACTCAAATTTAGCTCCTCCAACAAAAAAACTCATCAAAATCCAAAAAAATCGAAGTTGGTTCAAATTCCTTTATTACAATTTGCCTAAAAATTTATATAAAATCCAAAAAAATGAAAGTAAATTTCATCTAAATTCACTCAAATTTAGCTCCTCCAACAAAAAAACTCATCAAAATCCAAAAAAATCGAAGTTGGTTTCAAATTACTTAATTACAATTTGACTTAAAATTTATATAAAATCCAAAAAAATAATAGTAAATTTCATCTAAATTCACTCAAATTTAGCTCCACCAACAAAAAAATTCATCAAAATCCAAAAAAATCGAAGTTGGTTTCAAATTCCTTTATTACAATTTGACTAAAAATTTATATGAGTTCCAAAAAAAGGTGTTAATTTCTTCTAAATTTACTGAAATTTAACTCCTCCAACAACCAAAATCATCAAAATCCAAAAAAATCGACGTTGGTCCAAATTCCTTTATTACAATTTGACTAAAAATTTATATGAAATCAAAAAAAATAGAAGTAAGTTTCATCTAAATTCACTCAAATTTAGCTCCTCCAACAAAAAAACTCATCAAAATCCAAAAAAATCGAAGTTGGTTTCAAATTCCTTTATTACAATTTGACTAAAAATTTATATAAAATCCAAAAAAATAGCTGTTAATTTCAACTAAATTTACTCAAATTTAACTACTCCAACAACCAAAATCATCAAAATCCCAAAAAATTGACGTTGGTTTCAATTTCCTTTATTACAATTTGACTAAAAATTTATATAAAATCCACTAAAATTGAAGTAAATTTCATCTAAATTCTCTCAAATTTAGCTCCTCCAACAAAAAAATTCATCAAAATCCAAAAAAATCGAAGGTGGTTTCAAATTCCTTAATAACAATTTGACTAAAAATTTATATAAAATCCAAAAAAATAAAAGTAAATTTCATCTAAATTCACTCAAATTTAGCTCCACCAGCAAAAAAATTCATCAAAATCCAAAAAAATCGAAGTTGGTTTCAAATTCCTTTATTACAATTTGACTAAAAAATTATATGAGTTCCAAAAAAAGGTGTTAATTTCTTCTAAATTTACTGAAATTTAACTCCTCCAACAACCAAAATCATCAAAATCCAAAAAAATCGAAGTTGGTTCAAATACCTTTATTACAATTTGACTAAAAATTTATATGAAATCAAAAAAAATAGAAGTTTCATCTAAATTCACTCAAATTTAACTCCTCCATCAAAAAAACTCATCAAAATAAAAAAAAATCGAAGTTGGTTCAAATTCCTTTATTACAATTTGACTAAAAATTTATATAAAATCCAAAAAAATAAAAGTAAATTTCATCTAAATTTACTCAAATTTAACTCCTCCAACAACCAAAATCTTCGAAATCCAAAAAAATCGACGTTGGTCCAAATTCCTTTATTACAATTTGACTAAAAATTTATATGAAATCAAAAAAAATAGAAGTAAGTTTCATCTAAATTCACTCAAATTTAGCTCCTCCAACAAAAAAACTCATCAAAATCCAAAAAAATCGAAGTTGGTTTCAAATTCCTTTATTACAATTTGACTAAAAATTTATATAAAATCCACAAAAATAAATGTAAATTTCAACTAAATTTACTCAAATTTAACTCCTCCAACAACCAAAATCATCAAAATCCAAAAAAATCGACGTTGGTTCAAATACCTTTATTACAATTTGACTAAAAATTTATATGAAATAAAAAAAAATAGAAGTAAATTTCATCTAAATTCACTCAAATTTAGCTCCCCCAACAAAAAAA
This sequence comes from Andrena chrysosceles, assembly GCA_963855975.1. Classification (NCBI taxonomy): domain Eukaryota; kingdom Metazoa; phylum Arthropoda; class Insecta; order Hymenoptera; family Andrenidae; genus Andrena; species Andrena chrysosceles. The sequence continues at coordinate 242,634 of CAWLCU010000217.1, read as the reverse complement.
TTCATCAAAATCCAAAAAAATCGAAGTTGGTTTCAATTTCCTTTATTACAATTTGACTAAAAATTTATATAAAATCCAAAAAAAATTGAAGTAAATTTCATCTAAATTCACTCAAATTTAGCTCCTCCAACAAAAAAATTCATCAAAATCCAAAAAAATCGAAGGTGGTTTCAATTTCCTTTATTACAATTTGACTAAAAATTTATATGAAATCCAAAAAAATGAAAGTAAATTTCATCTAAATTCTCTCAAATTTAGCTCCTCCAACAAAAAAATTCATCAAAATCCAAAAAAATCGAAGGTGGTTTCAAATTACTTAATAACAATTTGACTAAAAATTTATATAAAATCCAAAAAAATAAAAGTAAATTTCATCTAAATTCACTCAAATTTAGCTCCACCAACAAAAAAATTCATCAAAATCCAAAAAAATCGAAGTTGGTTTCAAATTCCTTTATTACAATTTGACTAAAAATTTATATGAGTTCCAAAAAAAGGTGTTAATTTCTTCTAAATTTACTGAAATTTAACTCCTCCAACAACCAAAATCATCAAAATCCAAAAAAATCGAAGTTGGTTCAAATTCCTTTATTACAATTTGACTAAAAATTTAAATGAAATAAAAAAAAATAGAAGTTTCATCTAAATTCACTCAAATTTAACTCCTCCATCAAAAAAACTCATCAAAATAAAAAAAAATCGAAGTTGGTTCAAATTCCTTTATTACAATTTGACTAAAAATTTATATAAAATCCAAAAAATAAAAGTAAATTTCATCTAAATTTACTCAAATTTAACTCCTCCAACAACCAAAATCATCGAAATCCAAAAAAATCGACGTTGGTCCAAATTCCTTTATTACAATTTGACTAAAAATTTATATGAAATCAAAAAAAATAGAAGTAAGTTTCATCTAAATTCACTCAAATTTAGCTCCTCCAACAAAAAAACTCATCAAAATCCAAAAAAATCGAAGTTGGTTTCAAATTCCTTTATTACAATTTGACTAAAAATTTATATAAAATCAAAAAAAATAGCTGTTAATTTCAACTAAATTTACTCAAATTTAACTCCTCCAACAACCAAAATCATCAAAATCCCAAAAAATTGACGTTGGTTCAAATTCCTTTATTACAATTTGACTAAAAATTTATATGAAATCAAAAAAATACAAGTAAATTTCATCTGAATTCACTCAAATTTAGCTCCTCCAACAAAAAAATTCATCCAAATCCAAAAAAAATCGAAGTTGGTTTCAATTTCCTTTATTACAATTTGACTAAAAATTTATATAAAATCCAAAAAAATGAAAGTAAATTTCATCTAAATTCACTCAAATTTAGCTCCTCCAACAAAAAAATTCTTCAAAATCCAAAAAAATCGAAGTTGGTTTCAATTTCCTTTATTACAATTTGACAAAAAATTTATATAAAATCCAAAAAAATTGAAGTAAATTTCATCTAAATTCACTCAAATTTAGCTCCTCCAACAAAAAAACTCATCAAAATCCAAAAAATCGAAGTTGGTTTCAAATTACTTTATTACAATTTGACTTAAAATATATATAAAATCCAAAAAAATGAAAGTAAATTTCATCTAAATTCTCTCAAATTTAGCTCCTCCAACAAAAAAATTCATCAAAATCCAAAAAAATCGAAGGTGGTTTCAAATTACTTAATAACAATTTGACTAAAAATTTATATAAAATCCAAAAAAAATAAAAGTAAATTTCATCTAAATTCACTCAAATTTAGCTCCACCAACAAAAAAATTCATCAAAATCCAAAAAAATCGAAGTTGGTTTCAAATTCCTTTATTACAATTTGACTAAAAATTTATATAAGTTCCAAAAAAAGGTGTTATTTTCTTCTAAATTTACTGAAATTTAACTCCTCCAACAACCAAAATCATCAAAATCCAAAAAAATCGAATTTGGCTCAAATTCCTTTATTACAATTTGACTAAAAATTTATATGAAATCAAAAAAAATAGAAGTTTCATCTAAATTCACTCAAATTTAACTCCTCCATCAAAAAAACTCATCAAAATAAAAAAAAATCGAAGTTGGTTCAAATTCCTTTATTACAATTTGACTAAAAATTTATATAAAATCCAAAAAAATAAAAGTAAATTTCATCTAAATTTACTCAAATTTAGCTCCTCCAACAAAAAAATTCATCAAAATCCAAAAAAATCGAAGTTGGTTTCAATTTCCTTTATTACAATTTGACAAAAAATTTATATAAAATCCAAAAAAATTGAAGTAAATTTCATCAAAATTCACTCAAATTTAGCTCCTTCAACAAAAAAATTCATCAAAATCCAAAAAAATCGATGGTGGTTTCAAATTACTTTATTACAATTTGACTAAAAATTTATATAAAATCCAAAAAAATAAATGTAAATTTCAACTAAATTTACTCAAATTTAACTCCTCCAACAACCAAAATCATCAAAATCCAAAAAAATCGACGTTGGTTCAAATTCCTTTATTACAATTTGACTAAAAATTTATATGAAATCAAAAAAAATAGAAGTAAATTTCATCTAAATTCACTCAAATTTAGCTCCTCCAACAAAAAAATTCATCAAAATCCAAAAAAATCGAAGTTGGTTCAAATTCCTTTATTACAATTTGACTAAAAATTTAAATGAAACCAAAAAAAAATAGAAGTAAGTTTCATCTAAATTGACTCAAATTTAACTCCTCCATAAAAAAACTCATCAAAATCCAAAAAAATCGAAGTTGGTTCAAATTCCTTTATTACAATTTGACTAAAAATTTATATAAAATCCAAAAAAATGAAAGTAAATTTCATCTAAATTCACTCAAATTTTTCTCCTCCAACAAAAAAACTCATCAAAATCCAAAAAAATCGAAGTTGGTTTCAAATTACTTAATAACAATTTGACTAAAAATTTATATAAAATCCAAAAAAATAAAAGTAAATTTCATCTAAATTCACTCAAATTTAGCTCCACCAACAAAAAAATTCATCAAAATCCAAAAAAATCGAAGTTGGTTTCATATTCCTTTATTACAATTTGTCTAAAAATTTATATGAAATCAAAAAAATAGAAGTAAGTTTCATCTAAATTCACTCAAATTTAACTCCTCCATCAAAAAAACTCTTCAAAATCCAAAAAAATCGAAGGTGGTTTCAAATTCCTTTATTACAATTTGACTAAAAATTTATATAAAATCCAAAAAAATGAAAGTAAATTTCATTAAGATTCACTCAAATTTAGCTCCTTCAACAAAAAAATTCATCAAAATCCACAAAAATCGAAGGTGGTTTCAAATTCCTTTATTACAATTTGACTAAAAATTTATATAAAATCCAAAAAAATAAAAGTAAATTTCATCTAAATTTACTCAAATTTAACTCCTCCAACAACCAAAATCATCAAAATCCAAAAAAATCGAAGTTGGTTCAAATTCCTTTATTACAATTTGTCTAAAAATTTATATGAAATCAAAAAAAATAGAAGTAAGTTTCATCTAAATTCACTCAAATTTAACTCCTCCATCAAAAAAACTCATCAAAATCCAAAAAAATCGAAGTTGGTTCAAATTCCTTTATTACAATTTGACTAAAAATTTATATAAAATCCAAAAAAATAAAAGTAAATTTCATCTAAATTTACTCAAATTTAACTCCTCCAACAACCAAAATCATCGAAATCCAAATAAATCGACGTTGGTCCAAATTCCTTTATTACAATTTGACTAAAAATTTATATGAAATAAAAAAAAATAGAAGTAAGTTTCATCTAAATTCACTCAAATTTAGCTCCTCCAACAAAAAAACTCATCAAAATCCAAAAAAATCGAAGTTGGTTTCAAATTCCTTTATTACAATTTGACTAAAAATTTATATAAAATCCAAAAAAATAGCTGTTAATTTCAACTAAATTTACTCAAATTTAACTCCTCCAACAACCAAAATCATCAAAATCCCAAAAAATTGACGTTGGTTTCAATTTCCTTTATTACAATTTGACTAAAAATTTATATAAAATCCAATAAAATTGAAGTAAATTTCATCTAAATTCACTCAAATTTAGCTTCTCCAACAAAAAAATTCATCAAAATCCAAAAAAATCGAAGGTGGTTTCAAATTCCTTTATTATAATTTGACTAAAAATTTATATAAAATCCAAAAAAATGAAAGTAAATTTCATCTAAATTCACTCAAATTTAGCTCTTCCAACAAAAAAATTCATCAAAATCCAAAAAAATCGAAGTTGGTTTCAATTTCCTTTATTACAATTTGACAAAAAATTTATATAAAATCCAAAAAAATTGAAGTAAATTTCATCTAAATTCACTCAAATTTAGGTCCTCCAACAAAAATATTCATCAAAATCCAAAAAAATCGGAGGTGGTTTCAAATTCCTTTATTACAATTTGACTAAAAATTTTTATAAAATCCAAAAAAATGAAAGTAAATTTCATCCAAATTCACTCAAATTTAGCTCCTTCAACAAAAAAATTCATCAAAATCCAAAAAAATCGATGTTGGTTTCAAATTACTTTATTACAATTTGACTAAAAATTTATATAAAATCCAAAAAAATAAATGTAAATTTCAACTAAATTTACTCAAATTTAACTCCTCCAACAACCAAAATCATCAAAATCCAAAAAAATCGACGTTGGTTCAAATTCCTTTATTACTATTTGACTAAAAATTTATATGAAATAAAAAAAATAGAAGTAAATTTCATCTAAATTCACTCAAATTTAGCTCCTCCAACAAAAAAATTCATCAAAATCCAAAAAAATCGAAGTTGGTTCAAATTCCTTCATTACAATTTGTCTAAAAATTTAAATGAAATCAAAAAAAAATAGAAGTAAGTTTCATCTAAATTCACTCAAATTTAACTCCTCCATAAAAAAACTCATCAAAATCCAAAAAAATCGAAGTTGGTTAAAATTCCTTTATTACAATTTGCCTAAAAATTTATATAAAATCCAAAAAAATTAAAGTAAATTTCATCTAAATTCACTCAAATTTAGCTCCTCCAACAAAAAAACTCATCAAAATCCAAAAAAATCGAAGTTGGTTTCAAATTACTTTATTACAATTTGACTTAAAATATATATAAAATCCAAAAAAATGAAAGTAAATTTCATCTAAATTCTCTCAAATTTAGCTCCTCCAACAAAAAAATTCATCAAAATCCAAAAAAATCGAAGGTGGTTTCAAATTACTTAATAACAATTTGACTAAAAATTTATATAAAATCCAAAAAAATAAAAGTAAATTTCATCTAAATTCACTCAAATTTAGCTCCACCAACAAAAAAATTCATCAAAATCCAAAAAAATCGAAGTTGGTTTCAAATTCCTTTATTACAATTTGACTAAAAATTTATATAAAATCCAAAAAAATAGCTGTTAATTTCAACTAAATTTACTCAAATTTAACTCCTCCAACAACCAAAATCATCAAAATCCCAAAAAATTGACGTTGGTTTCAATTTCCTTTATTACAATTTGACTAAAAATTTATATAAAATCCAATAAAATTGAAGTAAATTTCATCTAAATTCTCTCAAATTTAGCTCCTCCAACAAAAAAATTCATCAAAATCCAAAAAAATCGAAGGTGGTTTCAAATTCCTTAATAACAATTTGACTAAAAATTTATATAAAATCCAAAAAAATAAAAGTAAATTTCATCTAAATTCACTCAAATTTAGCTCCTCCAACAAAAAAATTCATCAAAATCCAAAAAAATCGAAGTTGGTTCAAATTCCTTTATTACAATTTGACTAAAAATTTAAATGAAACCAAAAAAAAATAGAAGTAAGTTTCATCTAAATTCACTCAAATTTAACTCCTCCATAAAAAAACTCATCAAAATCCAAAAAAATCGAAGTTGGTTCAATTTCCTTTATTACAATTTGACTAAAAATTTATATAAAATCCAAAAAAATGAAAGTAAATTTCATCTAAATTCACTCAAATTTTTCTCCTCCAACAAAAAAACTCATCAAAATCCAAAAAAATCGAAGTTGGTTTCAAATTACTTTATTACAATTTGACTTAAAATCTATATAAAATCCAAAAAAATGAAAGTAAATTTCATCTAAATTCTCTCAAATTTAGCTACTCCAACAAAAAAATTCATCAAAATCCAAAAAAATCGAAGGTGGTTTCAAATTACTTAATAACAATTTGACTAAAAATTTTTATAAAATCCAAAAAAATAAAAGTAAATTTCATCTAAATTCACTCAAATTTAGCTCCACCAACAAAAAAATTCATCAAAATCCAAAAAAATCGAAGTTGGTTTCAAATTGCTTTATTACAATTTGACTAAAAATTTATATGAAATCAAAAAAATAGAAGTAAGTTTCATCTAAATTCACTCAAATTTAACTCCTCCATCAAAAAAACTCTTCAAAATCCAAAAAAATCGAAGGTGGTTTCAAATTCCTTTATTACAATTTGACTAAAAATTTATATAAAATCCAAAAAAATGAAAGTAAATTTCATTAAGATTCACTCAAATTCAGCTCCTTCAACAAAAAAATTCATCAAAATCCACAAAAATCGAAGGTGGTTTCAAATTCCTTTATTACAATTTGACTAAAAATTTATATAAAATCCAAAAAAATAAAAGTAAATTTCATCTAAATTTACTCAAATTTAACTCCCCCAACAACCAAAATCATCTAAATCCCAAAAAATCGACGTTGGTTTCAAATTCCTTTATTACAATTTGACTAAAAATTTATATAAATTCCAAAAAAGGTGTTAATTTCTTCTAAATTTACTCAAATTTAACTCCTCCAACAACCAAAATCATCAAAATCCAAAAAAATCGAAGTTGGTTCAAATTCCTTTATTACAATTTGTCTAAAAATTTATATGAAATCAAAAAAAATAGAAGTAAGTTTCATCTAAATTCACTCAAATTTAACTCCTCCATCAAAAAAACTCATCAAAATCCAAAAAAATCGAAGTTGGTTCAAATTCCTTTATTACAATTTGTCTAAAAATTTATATGAAATCAAAAAAAATAGAAGTAAGTTTCATCTAAATTCACTCAAATTTAACTCCTCCATCAAAAAAACTCATCAAAATCCAAAAAAATCGAAGTTGGTTCAAATTCCTTTATTACAATTTGACTAAAAATTTATATAAAATCCAAAAAAATGAAAGTAAATTTCATTAAGATTCACTCAAATTCAGCTCCTTCAACAAAAAAATTCATCAAAATCCACAAAAATCGAAGGTGGTTTCAAATTCCTTTATTACAATTTGACTAAAAATTTATATAAAATCCAAAAAAATAAAAGTAAATTTCATCTAAATTTACTCAAATTTAACTCCCCCAACAACCAAAATCATCTAAATCCCAAAAAATCGACGTTGGTTTCAAATTCCTTTATTACAATTTGACTAAAAATTTATATAAAATCCAAAAAAATGAAAGTAAATTTCATCTAAATTCACTCAAATTTTTCTCCTCCAACAAAAAAACTCATCAAAATCCAAAAAAATCGAAGTTGGTTTCAAATTACTTTATTACAATTTGACTTAAAATCTATATAAAATCCAAAAAAATGAAAGTAAATTTCATCTAAATTCTCTCAAATTTAGCTACTCCAACAAAAAAATTCATCAAAATCCAAAAAAATCGAAGGTGGTTTCAAATTACTTAATAACAATTTGACTAAAAATTTATATAAAATCCAAAAAAATAAAAGTAAATTTCATCTAAATTCACTCAAATTTAGCTCCACCAACAAAAAAATTCATCAAAATCCAAAAAAATCGAAGTTGGTTTCAAATTGCTTTATTACAATTTGACTAAAAATTTAAATGAAATCAAAAAAAATAGAAGTAAGTTTCATCTAAATTCACTCAAATTTAACTCCTCCATAAAAAAACTCATCAAAATCCAAAAAAATCGAAGGTGGTTTCAAATTCCTTAATAACAATTTGACTAAAAATTTATATAAAATCCAAAAAAATAAAAGTAAATTTCATCTAAATTCACTCAAATTTAGCTCCACCAGCAAAAAAATTCATCAAAATCCAAAAAAATCGAAGTTGGTTTCAAATTCCTTTATTACAATTTGACTAAAAAATTATATGAGTTCCAAAAAAAGGTTTTAATTTCTTCTAAATTTACTGAAATTTAACTCCTCCAACAACCAAAATCATCAAAATCCAAAAAAATCGAAGTTGGTTCAAATTCCTTTATTACAATTTGACTAAAAATTTATATGAAATCAAAAAAAATAGAAGTTTCATCTAAATTCACTCAAATTTAACTCCTCCATAAAAAAACTCATCAAAATCCAAAAAAATCGAAGTTGGTTCAATTTCCTTTATTACAATTTGACTAAAAATTTATATAAAATCCAAAAAAATGAAAGTAAATTTCATCTAAATTCACTCAAATTTTTCTCCTCCAACAAAAAAACTCATCAAAATCCAAAAAAATCGAAGTTGGTTTCAAATTACTTTATTACAATTTGACTTAAAATCTATATAAAATCCAAAAAAATGAAAGTAAATTTCATCTAAATTCTCTCAAATTTAGCTACTCCAACAAAAAAATTCATCAAAATCCAAAAAAATCGAAGGTGGTTTCAAATTACTTAATAACAATTTGACTAAAAATTTTTATAAAATCCAAAAAAATAAAAGTAAATTTCATCTAAATTCACTCAAATTTAGCTCCACCAACAAAAAAATTCATCAAAATCCAAAAAAATCGAAGTTGGTTTCAAATTGCTTTATTACAATTTGACTAAAAATTTATATGAAATCAAAAAAATAGAAGTAAGTTTCATCTAAATTCACTCAAATTTAACTCCTCCATCAAAAAAACTCTTCAAAATCCAAAAAAATCGAAGGTGGTTTCAAATTCCTTTATTACAATTTGACTAAAAATTTATATAAAATCCAAAAAAATGAAAGTAAATTTCATTAAGATTCACTCAAATTTAGCTCCTTCAACAAAAAAATTCATCAAAATCCACAAAAATCGAAGGTGGTTTCAAATTCCTTTATTACAATTTGACTAAAAATTTATATAAAATCCAAAAAAATAAAAGTAAATTTCATCTAAATTTACTCAAATTTAACTCCCCCAACAACCAAAATCATCTAAATCCCAAAAAATCGACGTTGGTTTCAAATTCCTTTATTACAATTTGACTAAAAATTTATATAAATTCCAAAAAAGGTGTTAATTTCTTCTAAATTTACTCAAATTTAACTCCTCCAACAACCAAAATCATCAAAATCCAAAAAAATCGAAGTTGGTTCAAATTCCTTTATTACAATTTGTCTAAAAATTTATATGAAATCAAAAAAAATAGAAGTAAGTTTCATCTAAATTCACTCAAATTTAACTCCTCCATCAAAAAAACTCATCAAAATCCAAAAAAATCGAAGTTGGTTCAAATTCCTTTATTACAATTTGACTAAAAATTTATATAAAATCCAAAAAAATGAAAGTAAATTTCATCTAAATTCACTCAAATTTTTCTCCTCCAACAAAAAAACTCATCAAAATCCAAAAAAATCGAAGTTGGTTTCAAATTACTTTATTACAATTTGACTTAAAATCTATATAAAATCCAAAAAAATGAAAGTAAATTTCATCTAAATTCTCTCAAATTTAGCTACTCCAACAAAAAAATTCATCAAAATCCAAAAAAATCGAAGGTGGTTTCAAATTACTTAATAACAATTTGACTAAAAATTTATATAAAATCCAAAAAAATAAAAGTAAATTTCATCTAAATTCACTCAAATTTAGCTCCACCAACAAAAAAATTCATCAAAATCCAAAAAAATCGAAGTTGGTTTCAAATTGCTTTATTACAATTTGACTAAAAATTTATATGAAATCAAAAAAATAGAAGTAAGTTTCATCTAAATTCACTCAAATTTAACTCCTCCATCAAAAAAACTCTTCAAAATCCAAAAAAATCGAAGGTGGTTTCAAATTCCTTTATTACAATTTGACTAAAAATTTATATAAAATCCAAAAAAATGAAAGTAAATTTCATTAAGATTCACTCAAATTCAGCTCCTTCAACAAAAAAATTCATCAAAATCCACAAAAATCGAAGGTGGTTTCAAATTCCTTTATTACAATTTGACTAAAAATTTATATAAAATCCAAAAAAATAAAAGTAAATTTCATCTAAATTTACTCAAATTTAACTCCCCCAACAACCAAAATCATCTAAATCCCAAAAAATCGACGTTGGTTTCAAATTCCTTTATTACAATTTGACTAAAAATTTATATAAATTCCAAAAAAGGTGTTAATTTCTTCTAAATTTACTCAAATTTAACTCCTCCAACAACCAAAATCATCAAAATCCAAAAAAATCGAAGTTGGTTCAAATTCCTTTATTACAATTTGTCTAAAAATTTATATGAAATCAAAAAAAATAGAAGTAAGTTTCATCTAAATTCACTCAAATTTAACTCCTCCATCAAAAAAACTCATCAAAATCCAAAAAAATCGAAGTTGGTTCAAATTCCTTTATTACAATTTGTCTAAAAATTTATATGAAATCAAAAAAAATAGAAGTAAGTTTCATCTAAATTCACTCAAATTTAACTCCTCCATCAAAAAAACTCATCAAAATCCAAAAAAATCGAAGTTGGTTCAAATTCCTTTATTACAATTTGACTAAAAATTTATATAAAATCCAAAAAAATGAAAGTAAATTTCATTAAGATTCACTCAAATTCAGCTCCTTCAACAAAAAAATTCATCAAAATCCACAAAAATCGAAGGTGGTTTCAAATTCCTTTATTACAATTTGACTAAAAATTTATATAAAATCCAAAAAAATAAAAGTAAATTTCATCTAAATTTACTCAAATTTAACTCCCCCAACAACCAAAATCATCTAAATCCCAAAAAATCGACGTTGGTTTCAAATTCCTTTATTACAATTTGACTAAAAATTTATATAAAATCCAAAAAAATGAAAGTAAATTTCATCTAAATTCACTCAAATTTTTCTCCTCCAACAAAAAAACTCATCAAAATCCAAAAAAATCGAAGTTGGTTTCAAATTACTTTATTACAATTTGACTTAAAATCTATATAAAATCCAAAAAAATGAAAGTAAATTTCATCTAAATTCTCTCAAATTTAGCTACTCCAACAAAAAAATTCATCAAAATCCAAAAAAATCGAAGGTGGTTTCAAATTACTTAATAACAATTTGACTAAAAATTTATATAAAATCCAAAAAAATAAAAGTAAATTTCATCTAAATTCACTCAAATTTAGCTCCACCAACAAAAAAATTCATCAAAATCCAAAAAAATCGAAGTTGGTTTCAAATTGCTTTATTACAATTTGACTAAAAATTTAAATGAAATCAAAAAAAATAGAAGTAAGTTTCATCTAAATTCACTCAAATTTAACTCCTCCATAAAAAAACTCATCAAAATCCAAAAAAATCGAAGGTGGTTTCAAATTCCTTAATAACAATTTGACTAAAAATTTATATAAAATCCAAAAAAATAAAAGTAAATTTCATCTAAATTCACTCAAATTTAGCTCCACCAGCAAAAAAATTCATCAAAATCCAAAAAAATCGAAGTTGGTTTCAAATTCCTTTATTACAATTTGACTAAAAAATTATATGAGTTCCAAAAAAAGGTTTTAATTTCTTCTAAATTTACTGAAATTTAACTCCTCCAACAACCAAAATCATCAAAATCCAAAAAAATCGAAGTTGGTTCAAATTCCTTTATTACAATTTGACTAAAAATTTATATGAAATCAAAAAAAATAGAAGTTTCATCTAAATTCACTCAAATTTAACTCCTCCATAAAAAAACTCATCAAAATCCAAAAAAATCGAAGTTGGTTCAATTTCCTTTATTACAATTTGACTAAAAATTTATATAAAATCCAAAAAAATGAAAGTAAATTTCATCTAAATTCACTCAAATTTTTCTCCTCCAACAAAAAAACTCATCAAAATCCAAAAAAATCGAAGTTGGTTTCAAATTACTTTATTACAATTTGACTTAAAATCTATATAAAATCCAAAAAAATGAAAGTAAATTTCATCTAAATTCTCTCAAATTTAGCTACTCCAACAAAAAAATTCATCAAAATCCAAAAAAATCGAAGGTGGTTTCAAATTACTTAATAACAATTTGACTAAAAATTTTTATAAAATCCAAAAAAATAAAAGTAAATTTCATCTAAATTCACTCAAATTTAGCTCCACCAACAAAAAAATTCATCAAAATCCAAAAAAATCGAAGTTGGTTTCAAATTGCTTTATTACAATTTGACTAAAAATTTATATGAAATCAAAAAAATAGAAGTAAGTTTCATCTAAATTCACTCAAATTTAACTCCTCCATCAAAAAAACTCTTCAAAATCCAAAAAAATCGAAGGTGGTTTCAAATTCCTTTATTACAATTTGACTAAAAATTTATATAAAATCCAAAAAAATGAAAGTAAATTTCATTAAGATTCACTCAAATTTAGCTCCTTCAACAAAAAAATTCATCAAAATCCACAAAAATCGAAGGTGGTTTCAAATTCCTTTATTACAATTTGACTAAAAATTTATATAAAATCCAAAAAAATAAAAGTAAATTTCATCTAAATTTACTCAAATTTAACTCCCCCAACAACCAAAATCATCTAAATCCCAAAAAATCGACGTTGGTTTCAAATTCCTTTATTACAATTTGACTAAAAATTTATATAAATTCCAAAAAAGGTGTTAATTTCTTCTAAATTTACTCAAATTTAACTCCTCCAACAACCAAAATCATCAAAATCCAAAAAAATCGAAGTTGGTTCAAATTCCTTTATTACAATTTGTCTAAAAATTTATATGAAATCAAAAAAAATAGAAGTAAGTTTCATCTAAATTCACTCAAATTTAACTCCTCCATCAAAAAAACTCATCAAAATCCAAAAAAATCGAAGTTGGTTCAAATTCCTTTATTACAATTTGACTAAAAATTTATATAAAATCCAAAAAAATGAAAGTAAATTTCATCTAAATTCACTCAAATTTTTCTCCTCCAACAAAAAAACTCATCAAAATCCAAAAAAATCGAAGTTGGTTTCAAATTACTTTATTACAATTTGACTTAAAATCTATATAAAATCCAAAAAAATGAAAGTAAATTTCATCTAAATTCTCTCAAATTTAGCTACTCCAACAAAAAAATTCATCAAAATCCAAAAAAATCGAAGGTGGTTTCAAATTACTTAATAACAATTTGACTAAAAATTTATATAAAATCCAAAAAAATAAAAGTAAATTTCATCTAAATTCACTCAAATTTAGCTCCACCAACAAAAAAATTCATCAAAATCCAAAAAAATCGAAGTTGGTTTCAAATTGCTTTATTACAATTTGACTAAAAATTTAAATGAAATCAAAAAAAATAGAAGTAAGTTTCATCTAAATTCACTCAAATTTAACTCCTCCATAAAAAAACTCATCAAAATCCAAAAAAATCGAAGGTGGTTTCAAATTCCTTAATAACAATTTGACTAAAAATTTATATAAAATCCAAAAAAATAAAAGTAAATTTCATCTAAATTCACTCAAATTTAGCTCCACCAGCAAAAAAATTCATCAAAATCCAAAAAAATCGAAGTTGGTTTCAAATTCCTTTATTACAATTTGACTAAAAAATTATATGAGTTCCAAAAAAAGGTGTTAATTTCTTCTAAATTTACTGAAATTTAACTCCTCCAACAACCAAAATCATCAAAATCCAAAAAAATCGAAGTTGGTTCAAATTCCTTTATTACAATTTGACTAAAAATTTATATGAAATCAAAAAAAATAGAAGTTTCATCTAAATTCACTCAAATTTAACTCCTCCATCAAAAAAACTCATCAAAATAAAAAAAAATCGAAGTTGGTTCAAATTCCTTTATTACAATTTGACTAAAAATTTATATAAAATCCAAAAAAATAAAAGTAAATTTCATCTAAATTTACTCAAATTTAACTCCTCCAACAACCAAAATCATCGAAATCCAAAAAAATCGACGTTGGTCCAAATTCCTTTATTACAATTTGACTAAAAATTTATATGAAATCAAAAAAAATAGAAGTAAGTTTCATCTAAATTCACTCAAATTTAGCTCCTCCAACAAAAAAACTCATCATAATCCAAAAAAATCGAAGTTGGTTTCAAATTCCTTTATTACAATTTGACTAAAAATTTATATAAAATCCACAAAAATAAATGTAAATTTCAACTAAATTTACTCAAATTTAACTCCTCCAACAACCAAAATCATCAAAATCCAAAAAAATCGACGTTGGTTCAAATTCCTTTATTACAATTTGACTAAAAATTTATATGAAATCAAAAAAAATAGAAGTAAATTTCATCTAAATTCACTCAAATTTAGCTCCTCCAACAAAAAAATTCATCAAAATCCAAAAAAATCGAAGTTGGTTCAAATTCCTTTATTACAATTTGACTAAAAATTTAAATGAACCCAAAAAAAAATAGAAGTAAGTTTCATCTAAATTCACTCAAATTTAACTCCTCCATAAAAAAACTCACCAAAATCCAAAAAAATCGAAGTTGGTTCAAATTCCTTTATTACAAATTGACTAAAAATTTATATAAAATCCAAAAAAATGAAAGTAAATTTCATCTAAATTCACTCAAATTTTTCTCCTCCAACAAAAAAACTCATCAAAATCCAAAAAAATCGAAGTTGGTTTCAAATTACTTTATTACAATTTGACTTAAAATCTATATAAAATCCAAAAAAAATGAAAGTAAATTTCATCTAAATTCTCTCAAATTTAGCTACTCCAACAAAAAATTCATCAAAATCCAAAAAAATCGAAGGTGGTTTCAATTTCCTTTATTACAATTTGACAAAAAATTTATATAAAATCCAAAAAAATTGAAGTAAATTTCATCTAAATTCACTCAAATTTAACTCCTCCATAAAAAAACTCATCAAAATCCAAAAAAATCGAAGTTGGTTAAAATTCCTTTATTACAATTTGCCTAAAAATTTATATAAAATCCAAAAAAATTAAAGTAAATTTCATCTAAATTCACTCAAATTTAGCTCCTCCAACAAAAAAACTCATCAAAATCCAAAAAAATCGAAGTTGGTTTCAAATTACTTTATTACAATTTGACTTAAAATATATATAAAATCCAAAAAAATGAAAGTAAATTTCATCTAAATTCTCTCAAATTTAGCTCCTCCAACAAAAAAATTCATCAAAATCCAAAAAAATCGAAGGTGGTTTCAAATTACTTAATAACAATTTGACTAAAAATTTATATAAAATCCAAAAAAATAAAAGTAAATTTCATCTAAATTCACTCAAATTTAGCTCCACCAACAAAAAAATTCATCAAAATCCAAAAAAATCGAAGTTGGTTTCAAATTCCTTTATTACAATTTGACTAAAAATTTATATAAAATCCAAAAAAATAGCTGTTAATTTCAACTAAATTTACTCAAATTTAACTCCTCCAACAACCAAAATCATCAAAATCCCAAAAAATTGACGTTGGTTTCAATTTCCTTTATTACAATTTGACTAAAAATTTATATAAAATCCAATAAAATTGAAGTAAATTTCATCTAAATTCTCTCAAATTTAGCTCCTCCAACAAAAAAATTCATCAAAATCCAAAAAAATCGAAGGTGGTTTCAAATTCCTTAATAACAATTTGACTAAAAATTTATATAAAATCCAAAAAAATAAAAGTAAATTTCATCTAAATTCACTCAAATTTAGCTCCTCCAACAAAAAAATTCATCAAAATCCAAAAAAATCGAAGTTGGTTCAAATTCCTTTATTACAATTTGACTAAAAATTTAAATGAAACCAAAAAAAAATAGAAGTAAGTTTCATCTAAATTCACTCAAATTTAACTCCTCCATAAAAAAACTCATCAAAATCCAAAAAAATCGAAGTTGGTTCAATTTCCTTTATTACAATTTGACTAAAAATTTATATAAAATCCAAAAAAATGAAAGTAAATTTCATCTAAATTCACTCAAATTTTTCTCCTCCAACAAAAAAACTCATCAAAATCCAAAAAAATCGAAGTTGGTTTCAAATTACTTTATTACAATTTGACTTAAAATCTATATAAAATCCAAAAAAATGAAAGTAAATTTCATCTAAATTCTCTCAAATTTAGCTACTCCAACAAAAAAATTCATCAAAATCCAAAAAAATCGAAGGTGGTTTCAAATTACTTAATAACAATTTGACTAAAAATTTTTATAAAATCCAAAAAAATAAAAGTAAATTTCATCTAAATTCACTCAAATTTAGCTCCACCAACAAAAAAATTCATCAAAATCCAAAAAAATCGAAGTTGGTTTCAAATTGCTTTATTACAATTTGACTAAAAATTTATATGAAATCAAAAAAATAGAAGTAAGTTTCATCTAAATTCACTCAAATTTAACTCCTCCATCAAAAAAACTCTTCAAAATCCAAAAAAATCGAAGGTGGTTTCAAATTCCTTTATTACAATTTGACTAAAAATTTATATAAAATCCAAAAAAATGAAAGTAAATTTCATTAAGATTCACTCAAATTTAGCTCCTTCAACAAAAAAATTCATCAAAATCCACAAAAATTGAAGGTGGTTTCAAATTCCTTTATTACAATTTGACTAAAAATTTATATAAAATCCAAAAAAATAAAAGTAAATTTCATCTAAATTTACTCAAATTTAACTCCCCCAACAACCAAAATCATCTAAATCCCAAAAAATCGACGTTGGTTTCAAATTCCTTTATTACAATTTGACTAAAAATTTATATAAATTCCAAAAAAGGTGTTAATTTCTTCTAAATTTACTCAAATTTAACTCCTCCAACAACCAAAATCATCAAAATCCAAAAAAATCGAAGTTGGTTCAAATTCCTTTATTACAATTTGTCTAAAAATTTATATGAAATCAAAAAAAATAGAAGTAAGTTTCATCTAAATTCACTCAAATTTAACTCCTCCATCAAAAAAACTCATCAAAATCCAAAAAAATCGAAGTTGGTTCAAATTCCTTTATTACAATTTGTCTAAAAATTTATATGAAATCAAAAAAAATAGAAGTAAGTTTCATCTAAATTCACTCAAATTTAACTCCTCCATCAAAAAAACTCATCAAAATCCAAAAAAATCGAAGTTGGTTCAAATTCCTTTATTACAATTTGACTAAAAATTTATATAAAATCCAAAAAAATAAAAGTAAATTTCATCTAAATTTACTCAAATTTAACTCCTCCAACAACCAAAATCATCGAAATCCAAATAAATCGACGTTGGTCCAAATTCCTTTATTACAATTTGACTAAAAATTTATATGAAATCAAAAAAAATAGAAGTAAGTTTCATCTAAATTCACTCAAATTTAACTCCTCCATAAAAAAACTTATCAAAATCCAAAAAAATCGAAGTTGGTTCAAATTCCTTTATTACAATTTGACTAAAAATTTATATAAAATCCAAAAAAATGAAAGTAAATTTCATCTAAATTCACTCAAATTTTTCTCCTCCAACAAAAAAACTCATCAAAATCCAAAAAAATCGAAGTTGGTTTCAAATTACTTTATTACAATTTGACTTAAAATCTATATAAAATCCAAAAAAATGAAAGTAAATTTCATCTAAATTCTCTCAAATTTAGCTACTCCAACAAAAAAATTCATCAAAATCCAAAAAAATCGAAGGTGGTTTCAAATTACTTAATAACAATTTGACTAAAAATTTATATAAAATCCAAAAAAATAAAAGTAAATTTCATCTAAATTCACTCAAATTTAGCTCCACCAACAAAAAAATTCATCAAAATCCAAAAAAATCGAAGTTGGTTTCAAATTGCTTTATTACAATTTGACTAAAAATTTAAATGAAATCAAAAAAAATAGAAGTAAGTTTCATCTAAATTCACTCAAATTTAACTCCTCCATAAAAAAACTCATCAAAATCCAAAAAAATCGAAGGTGGTTTCAAATTCCTTAATAACAATTTGACTAAAAATTTATATAAAATCCAAAAAAATAAAAGTAAATTTCATCTAAATTCACTCAAATTTAGCTCCACCAGCAAAAAAATTCATCAAAATCCAAAAAAATCGAAGTTGGTTTCAAATTCCTTTATTACAATTTGACTAAAAAATTATATGAGTTCCAAAAAAAGGTGTTAATTTCTTCTAAATTTACTGAAATTTAACTCCTCCAACAACCAAAATCATCAAAATCCAAAAAAATCGAAGTTGGTTCAAATTCCTTTATTACAATTTGACTAAAAATTTATATGAAATCAAAAAAAATAGAAGTTTCATCTAAATTCACTCAAATTTAACTCCTCCATCAAAAAAACTCATCAAAATAAAAAAAAATCGAAGTTGGTTCAAATTCCTTTATTACAATTTGACTAAAAATTTATATAAAATAAAAAAAAATAAAAGTAAATTTCATCTAAATTTACTCAAATTTAACTCCTCCAACAACCAAAATCATCGAAATCCAAAAAAATCGACGTTGGTCCAAATTCCTTTATTACAATTTGACTAAAAATTTATATGAAATCAAAAAAAATAGAAGTAAGTTTCATCTAAATTCACTCAAATTTAGCTCCTCCAACAAAAAAACTCATCATAATCCAAAAAAATCGAAGTTGGTTTCAAATTCCTTTATTACAATTTGACTAAAAATTTATATAAAATCCACAAAAATAAATGTAAATTTCAACTAAATTTACTCAAATTTAACTCCTCCAACAACCAAAATCATCAAAATCCAAAAAAATCGACGTTGGTTCAAATTCCTTTATTACAATTTGACTAAAAATTTATATGAAATAAAAAAAAATAGATGTAAATTTCATCTAAATTCACTCAAATTTAGCTCCTCCAACAAAAAAATTCATCAAAATCCAAAAAAATCGAAGTTGGTTCAAATTCCTTTATTACAATTTGACTAAAAATTTAAATGAACCCAAAAAAAAATAGAAGTAAGTTTCATCTAAATTCACTCAAATTTAACTCCTCCATAAAAAAACTCACCAAAATCCAAAAAAATCGAAGTTGGTTCAAATTCCTTTATTACAAATTGACTAAAAATTTATATAAAATCCAAAAAAATGAAAGTAAATTTCATCTAAATTCACTCAAATTTTTCTCCTCCAACAAAAAAACTCATCAAAATCCAAAAAAATCGAAGTTGGTTTCAAATTACTTTATTACAATTTGACTTAAAATCTATATAAAATCCAAAAAAATGAAAGTAAATTTCATCTAAATTCTCTCAAATTTAGCTACTCCAACAAAAAATTCATCAAAATCCAAAAAAATCGAAGGTGGTTTCAATTTCCTTTATTACAATTTGACAAAAAATTTATATAAAATCCAAAAAAATTGAAGTAAATTTCATCTAAATTCACTCAAATTTAGGTCCTCCAACAAAAATATTCATCAAAATCCAAAAAAATCGAAGTTGGTTTCAAATTACTTTATTACAATTTGACTAAAAATTTATATAAAATAAAAAAAAATAGAAGTAAATTTCATCTAAATTCACTCAAATTTAACTCCTCCAACAAAAAAACTCATCAAAATCCAAAAAAATCGAAGTCGGTTTCAAATTACATTATTACAATTTGACTAAAAATTTATATAAAATAAAAAAAATAGAAGTAAATTTCATCTAAATTCACTCAAATTTAACTCTACCAACAAAAAAACTCATCAAAATAAAAAAAAATCGAAGTTGGTTTCAAATTACTTTATTACAATTTGACTAAAAATTTATATAAAATCAAAAAAAATACAAGTAAATTTCATCTAAATTCACTCAAATTTAACTCCTCCAACAAAAAAACTCATCAAAATCCAAAAAAATCGAAGTTGGTTTCTAATTACTTTATTACAATTTGACTAAAAATTTATATAAAATTAAAAACAATAGAAGTAAATTTCATCTAAATTCGCTCAAATTTAACTCTACCAACAAAAAAACTCATCAAAATCCAAAAAAATCGAAGTCGGTTTCAAATTACATTATTACAATTTGACTAAAAATTTATATAAAATTTAAAAAAATAGAAGTAAATTTCATCTAAATTCAATCAAATTTAACTCCTCCAACAAAAAAACTCATCAAAATCCAAAAAAATCGAAGTTGGTTTAAAATTACTTTATTACAATTTGACTAAAAATTTATATTAAATAAAAAAAAATAGAAGTAAATTTCATCTAAATTCACTCAAATTTAACCCCTCCAACAAAAAAACTCATCAAAATAAAAAAAAATCGAAGTTGGTTTCAAATTACTTTATTACAATTTGACTAAAAATTTATATAAAATCAAAAAAAATACAAGTAAATTTCATCTAAATTCACTCAAATTTAACTCCTCCAACAAAAAAACTCATCAAAATACATAAAAATCGAAATTGGTTTCAAATTACTTTATTACAATTTGACTAAAAATTTATATAAAACAAAAAAAAATAGAAGTAAATTTCATCTAAATTCGCTCAAATTTAACTCTACCAACAAAAAAACTCATCAAAATCCAAAAAAATCGAAGTTGGTTTCAAATTACTTTATTACAATTTGACTAAAAATTTATATAAAATTAAAAAAAAAAGTAAATTTCATCTAAATTCAATCAAATTTAACTCCTCCAACAAAAAAACTCATCAAAATCCAAAAAAATCGAAGTTGGTTTCAAATTACTTTATTACAATTTGACTAAAAATTTATATAAAATCCAAAAAAATAAAATTAAATTTCATCTAAATTCACTCAAATTTAACTCCTCCAACAAAAAAACTCATCAAAATTAAAAAAAATCGAAGATTGTTTCAAATTACTTTATTATAATTTGACTAAAATTTATATAAAATCCAAAAAATAGAAGTAAATTTCATCTAAATTCACTCAAATTTAACTCGTCCAACAAAAAAACTTATCAAAATCCAAAAAAATCGAAGTTGGTTTCAAATTACTTTATTACAATTTGACTAAAAATTTATATAAAATCAAAAAAAATACAAGTAAATTTCATCTATATTCACTCAAATTTAACTCCTCCAACAAAAAAACTCATCAAAATACATAAAAATCGAAATTGGTTTCAAATTACTTTATTACAATTTGACTAAAAATTTATATAAAATAAAAAAAAATAGAAGTAAATTTCATCTAAATTCACTCAAATTTAACTCCTCCAACAAAAAAACTCATCAAAATCCAAAAAAATCGAAGTCGGTTTCAAATTACATTATTACAATTTGACTAAAAATTTATATAAAATAAAAAAAATAGAAGTAAATTTCATCTAAATTCACTCAAATTTAACTCTACCAACAAAAAAACTCATCAAAATCCAAAAAAATCGAAGTTGGTTTCTAATTACTTTATTACAATTTGACTAAAAATTTATATAAAATTAAAAACAATAGAAGTAAATTTCATCTAAATTCACTCAAATTTAGATCCTCCAACAAAAAAATTCATCAAAATCCAAAAAAATCGAAGGTGGTTTCAAATTCCTTAATAACAATTTGACAAAAAATTTATATAAAATCCAAAAAAATTGAAGTAAATTTCATCTAAATTCACTCAAATTTAGGTCCTCCAACAACCAAAATCATCAAAATCCAAAAAAATCGACGTTGGTTCAAATTCCTTTATTACAATTTGACTAAAAATTTATATGAAATCAAAAAAAATAGAAGTAAATTTCATCTAAATTCACTCAAATTTAGCTCCTCCAACAAAAAAATTCATCAAAATCCAAAAAAATCGAAGTTGGTTCAAATTCCTTCATTACAATTTGTCTAAAAATTTAAATGAAATCAAAAAAAAATAGAAGTAAGTTTCATCTAAATTCACTCAAATTTAACTCCTCCATAAAAAAACTCATCAAAATCCAAAAAAATCGAAGTTGGTTAAAATTCCTTTATTACAATTTGCCTAAAAATTTATATAAAATCCAAAAAAATTAAAGTAAATTTCATCTAAATTCACTCAAATTTAGCTCCTCCAACAAAAAAACTCATCAAAATCCAAAAAAATCGAAGTTGGTTTCAAATTACTTTATTACAATTTGACTTAAAATATATATAAAATCCAAAAAAATGAAAGTAAATTTCATCTAAATTCTCTCAAATTTAGCTCCTCCAACAAAAAAATTCATCAAAATCCAAAAAAATCGAAGGTGGTTTCAAATTACTTAATAACAATTTGACTAAAAATTTATATAAAATCCAAAAAAATAAAAGTAAATTTCATCTAAATTCACTCAAATTTAGCTCCACCAACAAAAAAATTCATCAAAATCCAAAAAAATCGAAGTTGGTTTCAAATTCCTTTATTACAATTTGACTAAAAATTTATATAAAATCCAAAAAAATAGCTGTTAATTTCAACTAAATTTACTCAAATTTAACTCTACAACAACCAAAATCATCAAAATCCCAAAAAATTGACGTTGGTTTCAATTTCCTTTATTACAATTTGACTAAAAATTTATATAAAATCCAATAAAATTGAAGTAAATTTCATCTAAATTCTCTCAAATTTAGCTCCTCCAACAAAAAAATTCATCAAAATCCAAAAAAATCGAAGGTGGTTTCAAATTCCTTAATAACAATTTGACTAAAAATTTATATAAAATCCAAAAAAATAAAAGTAAATTTCATCTAAATTCACTCAAATTTAGCTCCTCCAACAAAAAAATTCATCAAAATCCAAAAAAATCGAAGTTGGTTCAAATTCCTTTATTACAATTTGTCTAAAAATTTAAATGAAATCAAAAAAAAATAGAAGTAAGTTTCATCTAAATTCACTCAAATTTAACTCCTCCATAAAAAAACTCATCAAAATCCAAAAAAATCGAAGTTGGTTAAAATTCCTTTATTACAATTTGCCTAAAAATTTATATAAAATCCAAAAAAATTAAAGTAAATTTCATCTAAATTCACTCAAATTTAGCTCCTCCAACAAAAAAACTCATCAAAATCCAAAAAAATCGAAGTTGGTTTCAAATTACTTTATTACAATTTGACTTAAAATATATATAAAATCCAAAAAAATGAAAGTAAATTTCATCTAAATTCTCTCAAATTTAGCTCCTCCAACAAAAAAATTCATCAAAATCCAAAAAAATCGAAGGTGGTTTCAAATTACTTAATAACAATTTGACTAAAAATTTATATAAAATCCAAAAAAATAAAAGTAAATTTCATCTAAATTCACTCAAATTTAACTCCTCCAACAAAAAAATTCATCAAAATCCAAAAAAATCGAAGTTGGTTTCAAATTACTTTATTACAATTTGACTAAAAATTTATATAAAACAAAAAAAAATAGAAGTAAATTTCATCTAAATTCGCTCAAATTTAACTCTACCAACAAAAAAACTCATCAAAATCCAAAAAAATCGAAGTTGGTTTCAAATTACTTTATTACAATTTGACTAAAAATTTATATAAAATTAAAAAAAAAAGTAAATTTCATCTAAATTCAATCAAATTTAACTCCTCCAACAAAAAAACTCATCAAAATCCAAAAAAATCGAAGTTGGTTTCAAATTACTTTATTACAATTTGACTAAAAATTTATATAAAATCCAAAAAAATAAAATTAAATTTCATCTAAATTCACTCAAATTTAACTCCTCCAACAAAAAAACTCATCAAAATTAAAAAAAATCGAAGATTGTTTCAAATTACTTTATTATAATTTGACTAAAATTTATATAAAATCCAAAAAATAGAAGTAAATTTCATCTAAATTCACTCAAATTTAACTCGTCCAACAAAAAAACTTATCAAAATCCAAAAAAATCGAAGTTGGTTTCAAATTACTTTATTACAATTTGACTAAAAATTTATATAAAATCAAAAAAAATACAAGTAAATTTCATCTATATTCACTCAAATTTAACTCCTCCAACAAAAAAACTCATCAAAATACATAAAAATCGAAATTGGTTTCAAATTACTTTATTACAATTTGACTAAAAATTTATATAAAATAAAAAAAAATAGAAGTAAATTTCATCTAAATTCACTCAAATTTAACTCCTCCAACAAAAAAACTCATCAAAATCCAAAAAAATCGAAGTCGGTTTCAAATTACATTATTACAATTTGACTAAAAATTTATATAAAATAAAAAAAATAGAAGTAAATTTCATCTAAATTCACTCAAATTTAACTCTACCAACAAAAAAACTCATCAAAATCCAAAAAAATCGAAGTTGGTTTCTAATTACTTTATTACAATTTGACTAAAAATTTATATAAAATTAAAAACAATAGAAGTAAATTTCATCTAAATTCACTCAAATTTAGATCCTCCAACAAAAAAATTCATCAAAATCCAAAAAAATCGAAGGTGGTTTCAAATTCCTTAATAACAATTTGACAAAAAATTTATATAAAATCCAAAAAAATTGAAGTAAATTTCATCTAAATTCACTCAAATTTAGGTCCTCCAACAACCAAAATCATCAAAATCCAAAAAAATCGACGTTGGTTCAAATTCCTTTATTACAATTTGACTAAAAATTTATATGAAATCAAAAAAAATAGAAGTAAATTTCATCTAAATTCACTCAAATTTAGCTCCTCCAACAAAAAAATTCATCAAAATCCAAAAAAATCGAAGTTGGTTCAAATTCCTTCATTACAATTTGTCTAAAAATTTAAATGAAATCAAAAAAAAATAGAAGTAAGTTTCATCTAAATTCACTCAAATTTAACTCCTCCATAAAAAAACTCATCAAAATCCAAAAAAATCGAAGTTGGTTAAAATTCCTTTATTACAATTTGCCTAAAAATTTATATAAAATCCAAAAAAATTAAAGTAAATTTCATCTAAATTCACTCAAATTTAGCTCCTCCAACAAAAAAACTCATCAAAATCCAAAAAAATCGAAGTTGGTTTCAAATTACTTTATTACAATTTGACTTAAAATATATATAAAATCCAAAAAAATGAAAGTAAATTTCATCTAAATTCTCTCAAATTTAGCTCCTCCAACAAAAAAATTCATCAAAATCCAAAAAAATCGAAGGTGGTTTCAAATTACTTAATAACAATTTGACTAAAAATTTATATAAAATCCAAAAAAATAAAAGTAAATTTCATCTAAATTCACTCAAATTTAGCTCCACCAACAAAAAAATTCATCAAAATCCAAAAAAATCGAAGTTGGTTTCAAATTCCTTTATTACAATTTGACTAAAAATTTATATAAAATCCAAAAAAATAGCTGTTAATTTCAACTAAATTTACTCAAATTTAACTCTACAACAACCAAAATCATCAAAATCCCAAAAAATTGACGTTGGTTTCAATTTCCTTTATTACAATTTGACTAAAAATTTATATAAAATCCAATAAAATTGAAGTAAATTTCATCTAAATTCTCTCAAATTTAGCTCCTCCAACAAAAAAATTCATCAAAATCCAAAAAAATCGAAGGTGGTTTCAAATTCCTTAATAACAATTTGACTAAAAATTTATATAAAATCCAAAAAAATAAAAGTAAATTTCATCTAAATTCACTCAAATTTAGCTCCTCCAACAAAAAAATTCATCAAAATCCAAAAAAATCGAAGTTGGTTCAAATTCCTTTATTACAATTTGTCTAAAAATTTAAATGAAATCAAAAAAAAATAGAAGTAAGTTTCATCTAAATTCACTCAAATTTAACTCCTCCATAAAAAAACTCATCAAAATCCAAAAAAATCGAAGTTGGTTAAAATTCCTTTATTACAATTTGCCTAAAAATTTATATAAAATCCAAAAAAATTAAAGTAAATTTCATCTAAATTCACTCAAATTTAGCTCCTCCAACAAAAAAACTCATCAAAATCCAAAAAAATCGAAGTTGGTTTCAAATTACTTTATTACAATTTGACTTAAAATATATATAAAATCCAAAAAAATGAAAGTAAATTTCATCTAAATTCTCTCAAATTTAGCTCCTCCAACAAAAAAATTCATCAAAATCCAAAAAAATCGAAGGTGGTTTCAAATTACTTAATAACAATTTGACTAAAAATTTATATAAAATCCAAAAAAATAAAAGTAAATTTCATCTAAATTCACTCAAATTTAGCTCCACCAACAAAAAAATTCATCAAAATCCAAAAAAATCGAAGTTGGTTTCAAATTCCTTTATTACAATTTGACTAAAAATTTATATAAAATCCAAAAAAATAGCTGTTAATTTCAACTAAATTTACTCAAATTTAACTCTACAACAACCAAAATCATCAAAATCCCAAAAAATTGACGTTGGTTTCAATTTCCTTTATTACAATTTGACTAAAAATTTATATAAAATCCAATAAAATTGAAGTAAATTTCATCTAAATTCTCTCAAATTTAGCTCCTCCAACAAAAAAATTCATCAAAATCCAAAAAAATCGAAGGTGGTTTCAAATTCCTTAATAACAATTTGACTAAAAATTTATATAAAATCCAAAAAAATAAAAGTAAATTTCATCTAAATTCACTCAAATTTAGCTCCTCCAACAAAAAAATTCATCAAAATCCAAAAAAATCGAAGTTGGTTCAAATTCCTTTATTACAATTTGACTAAAAATTTAAATGAAACCAAAAAAAAATAGAAGTAAGTTTCATCTAAATTCACTCAAATTTAACTCCTCCATAAAAAAACTCATCAAAATCCAAAAAAATCGAAGTTGGTTCAAATTCCTTTATTACAATTTGACTAAAAATTTATATAAAATCCAAAAAAATGAAAGTAAATTTCATCTAAATTCACTCAAATTTTTCTCCTCCAACAAAAAAACTCATCAAAATCCAAAAAAATTGAAGTTGGTTTCAAATTACTTTATTACAATTTGACTTAAAATCTATATAAAATCCAAAAAAATGAAAGTAAATTTCATCTAAATTCTCTCAAATTTAGCTACTCCAACAAAAAAATTCATCAAAATCCAAAAAAATCGAAGGTGGTTTCAAATTACTTAATAACAATTTGACTAAAAATTTATATAAAATCCAAAAAAATAAAAGTAAATTTCATCTAAATTCACTCAAATTTAGCTCCACCAACAAAAAAATTCATCAAAATCCAAAAAAATCGAAGTTGGTTTCAAATTGCTTTATTACAATTTGACTAAAAATTTATATGAAATCAAAAAAATAGAAGTAAGTTTCATCTAAATTCACTCAAATTTAACTCCTCCATCAAAAAAACTCTTCAAAATCCAAAAAAAATCGAAGGTGGTTTCAAATTCCTTTATTACAATTTGACTAAAAATTTATATAAAATCCAAAAAAATGAAAGTAAATTTCATTAAGATTCACTCAAATTTAGCTCCTTCAACAAAAAAATTCATCAAAATCCACAAAAATCGAAGGTGGTTTCAAATTCCTTTATTACAATTTGACTAAAAATTTATATAAAATCCAAAAAAATAAAAGTAAATTTCATCTAAATTTACTCAAATTTAACTCCCCCACAACCAAAATCATCTAAATCCCAAAAAATCGACGTTGGTTTCAAATTCCTTTATTACAATTTGACTAAAAATTTATATAAATTCCAAAAAAGGTGTTAATTTCTTCTAAATTTACTCAAATTTAACTCCTCCAACAACCAAAATCATCAAAATCCAAAAAAATCGAAGTTAGTTCAAATTCCTTTATTACAATTTGTCTAAAAATTTATATGAAATCAAAAAAAATAGAAGTAAGTTTCATCTAAATTCACTCAAATTTAACTCCTCCATCAAAAAAACTCATCAAAATCCAAAAAAATCGAAGTTGGTTCAAATTCCTTTATTACAATTTGACTAAAAATTTATATAAAATCCAAAAAAATAAAAGTAAATTTCATCTAAATTTACTCAAATTTAACTCCTCCAACAACCAAAATCATCGAAATCCAAATAAATCGACGTTGGTCCAAATTCCTTTATTACAATTTGACTAAAAATTTATATGAAATCAAAAAAAATAGAAGTAAGTTTCATCTAAATTCACTCAAATTTAGCTCCTCCAACAAAAAAACTCATCAAAATCCAAAAAAATCGAAGTTGGTTTCAAATTCCTTTATTACAATTTGACTAAAAATTTATATAAAATCCAAAAAAATAGCTGTTAATTTCAACTAAATTTACTCAAATTTAACTCCTCCAACAACCAAAATCATCAAAATCCCAAAAAATTGACGTTGGTTTCAATTTCCTTTATTACAATTTGACTAAAAATTTATATAAAATCCAATAAAATTGAAGTAAATTTCATCTAAATTCACTCAAATTTAGCTCCTCCAACAAAAAAATTCATCAAAATCCAAAAAAATCGAAGGTGGTTTCAAATTCCTTTATTATAATTTGACTAAAAATTTATATAAAATCCAAAAAAATGAAAGTAAATTTCATCTAAATTCACTCAAATTTAGCTCTTCCAACAAAAAAATTCATCAAAATCCAAAAAAATCGAAGTTGGTTTCAATTTCCTTTATTACAATTTGACAAAAAATTTATATAAAATCCAAAAAAATTGAAGTAAATTTCATCTAAATTCACTCAAATTTAGGTCCTCCAACAAAAATATTCATCAAAATCCAAAAAAATCGGAGGTGGTTTCAAATTCCTTTATTACAATTTGACTAAAAATTTTTATAAAATCCAAAAAAATGAAAGTAAATTTCATCCAAATTCACTCAAATTTAGCTCCTTCAACAAAAAAATTCATCAAAATCCAAAAAAATCGATGGTGGTTTCATATTACTTTATTACAATTTGACTAAAAATTTATATAAAATCCAAAAAAAAAAATGTAAATTTCAACTAAATTTACTCAAATTTAACTCCTCCAACAACCAAAATCATCAAAATCCAAAAAAATCGACGTTGGTTCAAATTCCTTTATTACAATTTGACTAAAAATTTATATGAAATAAAAAAAAATAGAAGTAAATTTCATCTAAATTCACTCAAATTTAGCTCCTCCAACAAAAAAATTCATCAAAATCCAAAAAAATCGAAGTTGGTTCAAATTCCTTCATTACAATTTGTCTAAAAATTTAAATGAAATCAAAAAAAAATAGAAGTAAGTTTCATCTAAATTCACTCAAATTTAACTCCTCCATAAAAAACTCATCAAAATCCAAAAAAAATCGAAGTTGGTTCAAATTCCTTTATTACAATTTGCCTAAAAATTTATATAAAATCCAAAAAAATGAAAGTAAATTTCATCTAAATTCACTCAAATTTAGCTCCTCCAACAAAAAAACTCATCAAAATCCAAAAAAATCGAAGTTGGTTTCTAATTACTTTATTACAATTTGACTAAAAATTTATATAAAATTAAAAACAATAGAAGTAAATTTCATCTAAATTCACTCAAATTTAACTCTACCAACAAAAAAACTCATCAAAATCCAAAAAAATCGAAGTTGGTTTCAAATTATTTTATTACAATTTGACTAAAAATTTATATAAAATTTAAAAAAATAGAAGTAAATTTCATCTAAATTCAATCAAATTTAACTCCTCCAACAAAAAAATTCATCAAAATCCAAAAAAATCGATGGTGGTTTCAAATTCCTTTATTACAATTTGACTAAAAATTTATATGAAATCAAAAAAAATAGAAGTAAGTTTCATCTAAATTCACTCAAATTTAACTCCTCCATCAAAAAAACTCTTCAAAATCCAAAAAAATCGAAGTTGGTTCAAATTCCTTTATTACAATTTGACTAAAAATTTATATAAAATCCATAAAAATAAAAGCAAATTTCATCTAAATTTACTCAAATTTAACTCCTCCAACAACCAAAATCATCAAAATCCAAAAAAATCGACGTTGGTTCAAATACCTTTATTACAATTTGACTAAAAATTTACATGAAATAAAAAAAAATAGAAGTAAATTTCATCTAAATTCACTCAAATTTAGCTCCCCCAACAAAAAAATTCATCAAAATCCAAAAAAATCGAAGTTGGTTTCAATTTCCTTTATTACAATTTGACTAAAAATTTATATAAAATCCAAAAAAAATTGAAGTAAATTTCATCTAAATTCACTCAAATTTAGCTCCTCCAACAAAAAAATTCATCAAAATCCAAAAAAATCGAAGGTGGTTTCAATTTCCTTTATTACAATTTGACTAAAAATTTATATGAAATCCAAAAAAATGAAAGTAAATTTCATCTAAATTCTCTCAAATTTAGCTCCTCCAACAAAAAAATTCATCAAAATCCAAAAAAATCGAAGGTGGTTTCAAATTACTTAATAACAATTTGACTAAAAATTTATATAAAATCAAAAAAAATAAAAGTAAATTTCATCTAAATACACTCAAATTTAGCTCCACCAACAAAAAAATTCATCAAAATCCAAAAAAATCGAAGTTGGTTTCAAATTCCTTTATTACAATTTGACTAAAAATTTATATGAGTTCCAAAAAAAGGTGTTAATTTCTTCTAAATTTACTGAAATTTAACTCCTCCAACAACCAAAATCATCAAAATCCAAAAAAATCGAAGTTGGTTCAAATTCGTTTATTACAATTTGACTAAAAATTTATATGAAATCAAAAAAAATAGAAGTTTCATCTAAATTCACTCAAATTTAACTCCTCCATCAAAAAAACTCATCAAAATCCAAAAAAATCGAAGTTGGTTTCAAATTACTTTATTACAATTTGACTAAAAATTTATATAAAATCAAAAAAAATACAAGTAAATTTCATCTATATTCACTCAAATTTAACTCCTCCAACAAAAAAACTCATCAAAATACATAAAAATCGAAATTGGTTTCAAATTACTTTATTACAATTTGACTAAAAATTTATATAAAATAAAAAAAAATAGAAGTAAATTTCATCTAAATTCACTCAAATTTAACTCCTCCAACAAAAAAACTCATCAAAATCCAAAAAAATCGAAGTTGGTTTCAAATTCCTTTATTACAATTTGACTAAAAATTTATATAAAATCCAAAAAAATAGCTGTTAATTTCAACTAAATTTACTCAAATTTAACTCCTCCAACAACCAAAATCATCAAAATCCCAAAAAATTGACGTTGGTTTCAATTTCCTTTATTACAATTTGACTAAAAATTTATATAAAATCCAATAAAATTGAAGTAAATTTCATCTAAATTCACTCAAATTTAGCTCCTCCAACAAAAAAATTCATCAAAATCCAAAAAAATCGAAGGTGGTTTCAAATTCCTTTATTATAATTTGACTAAAAATTTATATAAAATCCAAAAAAATGAAAGTAAATTTCATCTAAATTCACTCAAATTTAGCTCTTCCAACAAAAAAATTCATCAAAATCCAAAAAAATCGAAGTTGGTTTCAATTTCCTTTATTACAATTTGACAAAAAATTTATATAAAATCCAAAAAAATTGAAGTAAATTTCATCTAAATTCACTCAAATTTAGGTCCTCCAACAAAAATATTCATCAAAATCCAAAAAAATCGGAGGTGGTTTCAAATTCCTTTATTACAATTTGACTAAAAATTTTTATAAAATCCAAAAAAATGAAAGTAAATTTCATCCAAATTCACTCAAATTTAGCTCCTTCAACAAAAAAATTCATCAAAATCCAAAAAAATCGATGGTGGTTTCAAATTACTTTATTACAATTTGACTAAAAATTTATATAAAATCCAAAAAAAAAAATGTAAATTTCAACTAAATTTACTCAAATTTAACTCCTCCAACAACCAAAATCATCAAAATCCAAAAAAATCGACGTTGGTTCAAATTCCTTTATTACAATTTGACTAAAAATTTATATGAAATAAAAAAAAATAGAAGTAAATTTCATCTAAATTCACTCAAATTTAGCTCCTCCAACAAAAAAATTCATCAAAATCCAAAAAAATCGAAGTTGGTTCAAATTCCTTCATTACAATTTGTCTAAAAATTTAAATGAAATCAAAAAAAAATAGAAGTAAGTTTCATCTAAATTCACTCAAATTTAACTCCTCCATAAAAAACTCATCAAAATCCAAAAAAAATCGAAGTTGGTTCAAATTCCTTTATTACAATTTGCCTAAAAATTTATATAAAATCCAAAAAAATGAAAGTAAATTTCATCTAAATTCACTCAAATTTAGCTCCTCCAACAAAAAAACTCATCAAAATCCAAAAAAATCGAAGTTGGTTTCTAATTACTTTATTACAATTTGACTAAAAATTTATATAAAATTAAAAACAATAGAAGTAAATTTCATCTAAATTCACTCAAATTTAACTCTACCAACAAAAAAACTCATCAAAATCCAAAAAAATCGAAGTTGGTTTCAAATTATTTTATTACAATTTGACTAAAAATTTATATAAAATTTAAAAAAATAGAAGTAAATTTCATCTAAATTCAATCAAATTTAACTCCTCCAACAAAAAAATTCATCAAAATCCAAAAAAATCGATGGTGGTTTCAAATTCCTTTATTACAATTTGACTAAAAATTTATATGAAATCAAAAAAAATAGAAGTAAGTTTCATCTAAATTCACTCAAATTTAACTCCTCCATCAAAAAAACTCTTCAAAATCCAAAAAAATCGAAGTTGGTTCAAATTCCTTTATTACAATTTGACTAAAAATTTATATAAAATCCATAAAAATAAAAGCAAATTTCATCTAAATTTACTCAAATTTAACTCCTCCAACAACCAAAATCATCAAAATCCAAAAAAATCGACGTTGGTTCAAATACTTTTATTACAATTTGACTAAAAATTTACATGAAATAAAAAAAAATAGAAGTAAATTTCATCTAAATTCACTCAAATTTAGCTCCCCCAACAAAAAAATTCATCAAAATCCAAAAAAATCGAAGTTGGTTTCAATTTCCTTTATTACAATTTGACTAAAAATTTATATAAAATCCAAAAAAAATTGAAGTAAATTTCATCTAAATTCACTCAAATTTAGCTCCTCCAACAAAAAAATTCATCAAAATCCAAAAAAATCGAAGGTGGTTTCAATTTCCTTTATTACAATTTGACTAAAAATTTATATGAAATCCAAAAAAATGAAAGTAAATTTCATCTAAATTCTCTCAAATTTAGCTCCTCCAACAAAAAAATTCATCAAAATCCAAAAAAATCGAAGGTGGTTTCAAATTACTTAATAACAATTTGACTAAAAATTTATATAAAATCAAAAAAAATAAAAGTAAATTTCATCTAAATACACTCAAATTTAGCTCCACCAACAAAAAAATTCATCAAAATCCAAAAAAATCGAAGTTGGTTTCAAATTCCTTTATTACAATTTGACTAAAAATTTATATGAGTTCCAAAAAAAGGTGTTAATTTCTTCTAAATTTACTGAAATTTAACTCCTCCAACAACCAAAATCATCAAAATCCAAAAAAATCGAAGTTGGTTCAAATTCGTTTATTACAATTTGACTAAAAATTTATATGAAATCAAAAAAAATAGAAGTTTCATCTAAATTCACTCAAATTTAACTCCTCCATCAAAAAAACTCATCAAAATCCAAAAAAATCGAAGTTGGTTTCAAATTACTTTATTACAATTTGACTAAAAATTTATATAAAATCAAAAAAAATACAAGTAAATTTCATCTATATTCACTCAAATTTAACTCCTCCAACAAAAAAACTCATCAAAATACATAAAAATCGAAATTGGTTTCAAATTACTTTATTACAATTTGACTAAAAATTTATATAAAATAAAAAAAAATAGAAGTAAATTTCATCTAAATTCACTCAAATTTAACTCCTCCAACAAAAAAACTCTTCAAAATCCAAAAAAATCGAAGTCGGTTTCAAATTACATTATTACAATTTGACTAAAAATTTATATAAAATAAAAAAAATAGAAGTAAATTTCATCTAAATTCACTCAAATTTAACTCTACCAACAAAAAAACTCATCAAAATCCAAAAAAATCGAAGTTGGTTTCTAATTACTTTATTACAATTTGACTAAAAATTTATATAAAATTAAAAACAATAGAAGTAAATTTCATCTAAATTCACTCAAATTTAGATCCTCCAACAAAAAAATTCATCAAAATCCAAAAAAATCGAAGGTGGTTTCAAATTCCTTAATAACAATTTGACAAAAAATTTATATAAAATCCAAAAAAATTGAAGTAAATTTCATCTAAATTCACTCAAATTTAGGTCCTCCAACAACCAAAATCATCAAAATCCAAAAAAATCGACGTTGGTTCAAATTCCTTTATTACAATTTGACTAAAAATTTATATGAAATCAAAAAAAATAGAAGTAAATTTCATCTAAATTCACTCAAATTTAGCTCCTCCAACAAAAAAATTCATCAAAATCCAAAAAAATCGAAGTTGGTTCAAATTCCTTCATTACAATTTGTCTAAAAATTTAAATGAAATCAAAAAAAAATAGAAGTAAGTTTCATCTAAATTCACTCAAATTTAACTCCTCCATAAAAAACTCATCAAAATCCAAAAAAAATCGAAGTTGGTTCAAATTCCTTTATTACAATTTGCCTAAAAATTTATATAAAATCCAAAAAAATGAAAGTAAATTTCATCTAAATTCACTCAAATTTAGCTCCTCCAACAAAAAAACTCATCAAAATCCAAAAAAATCGAAGTTGGTTTCTAATTACTTTATTACAATTTGACTAAAAATTTATATAAAATTAAAAACAATAGAAGTAAATTTCATCTAAATTCACTCAAATTTAACTCTACCAACAAAAAAACTCATCAAAATCCAAAAAAATCGAAGTTGGTTTCAAATTACTTTATTACAATTTGACTAAAAATTTATATAAAATTTAAAAAAATAGAAGTAAATTTCATCTAAATTCAATCAAATTTAACTCCTCCAACAAAAAAATTCATCAAAATCCAAAAAAATCGATGGTGGTTTCAAATTCCTTTATTACAATTTGACTAAAAATTTATATGAAATCAAAAAAAATAGAAGTAAGTTTCATCTAAATTCACTCAAATTTAACTCCTCCATCAAAAAAACTCTTCAAAATCCAAAAAAATCGAAGTTGGTTCAAATTCCTTTATTACAATTTGACTAAAAATTTATATAAAATCCATAAAAATAAAAGCAAATTTCATCTAAATTTACTCAAATTTAACTCCTCCAACAACCAAAATCATCGAAATCCAAAAAAATCGACGTTGGTCCAAATTCCTTTATTACAATTTGACTAAAAATTTATATGAAATCAAAAAAAATAGAAGTAAGTTTCATCTAAATTCACTCAAATTTAGCTCCTCCATCAAAAAAACTCTTCAAAATCCAAAAAAATCGAAGTTGGTTCAAATTCCTTTATTACAATTTGACTAAAAATTTATATAAAATCCATAAAAATAAAAGCAAATTTCATCTAAATTTACTCAAATTTAACTCCTCCAACAACCAAAATCATCAAAATCCAAAAAAATCGACGTTGGTTCAAATACCTTTATTACAATTTGACTAAAAATTTATATGAAATAAAAAAAAATAGAAGTAAATTTCATCTAAATTCACTCAAATTTAGCTCCCCCAACAAAAAAATTCATCAAAATCCAAAAAAATCGAAGTTGGTTTCAATTTCCTTTATTACAATTTGACTAAAAATTTATATAAAATCCAAAAAAAATTGAAGTAAATTTCATCTAAATTCACTCAAATTTAGCTCCTCCAACAAAAAAATTCATCAAAATCCAAAAAAATCGAAGGTGGTTTCAATTTCCTTTATTACAATTTGACTAAAAATTTATATGAAATCCAAAAAAATGAAAGTAAATTTCATCTAAATTCTCTCAAATTTAGCTCCTCCAACAAAAAAATTCATCAAAATCCAAAAAAATCGAAGGTGGTTTCAAATTACTTAATAACAATTTGACTAAAAATTTATATAAAATCCAAAAAAATAAAAGTAAATTTCATCTAAATTCACTCAAATTTAGCTCCTCCAACAAAAAAATTCATCAAAATCCAAAAAAATCGAAGGTGGTTTCAAATTACTTAATAACAATTTGACTAAAAATTTATATAAAATCCAAAAAAAATAAAAGTAAATTTCATCTAAATTCACTCAAATTTAGCTCCACCAACAAAAAAATTCATCAAAATCCAAAAAAATCGAAGTTGGTTTCAAATTCCTTTATTACAATTTGACTAAAAATTTATATAAGTTCCAAAAAAAGGTGTTAATTTCTTCTAAATTTACTGAAATTTAACTCCTCCAACAACCAAAATCATCAAAATCCAAAAAAATCGAATTTGGCTCAAATTCCTTTATTACAATTTGACTAAAAATTTATATGAAATCAAAAAAAATAGAAGTTTCATCTAAATTCACACAAATTTAACTCCTCCATCAAAAAAACTCATCAAAATAAAAAAAAATCGAAGTTGGTTCAAATTCCTTTATTACAATTTGACTAAAAATTTATATAAAATCCAAAAAAATAAAAGTAAATTTCATCTAAATTTACTCAAATTTAACTCCTCCAACAACCAAAATCATCGAAATCCAAAAAAATCGACGTTGGTCCAAATTCCTTTATTACAATTTGACTAAAAATTTATATGAAATCAAAAAAAAATAGAAGTAAGTTTCATCTAAATTCACTCAAATTTAGCTCCTCCAACAAAAAAACTCATCAAAATCCAAAAAAATCGAAGTTGGTTTCAAATTCCTTTATTACAATTTGACTAAAAATTTATATAAAATCAAAAAAATAGCTGTTAATTTCAACTAAATTTACTCAAATTTAACTCCTCCAACAACCAAAATCATCAAAATCACAAAAAATTGACGTTGGTTCAAATTCCTTTATTACAATTTGACTAAAAATTTATATGAAATCAAAAAAATACAAGTAAATTTCATCTAAATTCACTCAAATTTAGCTCCCCCAACAAACAAATTCATCAAAATCCAAAAAAATCGAAGTTGGTTTCAATTTCCTTTATTACAATTTGACAAAAAATTTATATAAAATCCAAAAAAATTGAAGTAAATTTCATCTAAATTCACTCAAATTTAGCTCCTCCAACAAAAATATTCATCAAAATCCAAAAAAATCGGAGGTGGTTTCAAATTCCTTTATTACAATTTGACTAAAAATTTTTATAAAATCCAAAAAAATGAAAGTAAATTTCATCCAAATTCACTCAAATTTAGCTCCTTCAACAAAAAAATTCATCAAAATCCAAAAAAAACGATGGTGGTTTCAAATTACTTTATTACAATTTGACTAAAAATTTATATAAAATCCAAAAAAATAAATGTAAATTTCAACTAAATTTACTCAAATTTAACTCCT
This sequence comes from Andrena chrysosceles, assembly GCA_963855975.1. Taxonomy (NCBI): domain Eukaryota; kingdom Metazoa; phylum Arthropoda; class Insecta; order Hymenoptera; family Andrenidae; genus Andrena; species Andrena chrysosceles. Next base: position 205,300 of record CAWLCU010000217.1, on the reverse strand, counting down.
CCAACAACCAAAATCATCAAAATCCAAAAAAATCGACGTTGGTTCAAATTCCTTTATTACAATTTGACTAAAAATTTATATGAAATAAAAAAAAATAGAAGTAAATTTCATCTAAATTCACTCAAATTTAGCTCCTCCAACAAAAAAATTCATCAAAATCCAAAAAAATCGAAGTTGGTTCAAATTCCTTCATTACAATTTGTCTAAAAATATAAATGAAATCAAAAAAAATAGAAGTAAGTTTCATCTAAATTCACTCAAATTTAACTCCTCCATAAAAAACTCATCAAAATCCAAAAAAAATCGAAGTTGGTTCAAATTCCTTTATTACAATTTGCCTAAAAATTTATATAAAATCCAAAAAAATGAAAGTAAATTTCATCTAAATTCACTCAAATTTAGCTCCTCCAACAAAAAAACTCATCAAAATCCAAAAAAATCGAAGTTGGTTTCAAATTACTTTATTACAATTTGACTTAAAATATATATAAAATCCAAAAAAATGAAAGTAAATTTCATCTAAATTCTCTCAAATTTAGCTCCTCCAACAAAAAAATTCATCAAAATCCAAAAAAATCGAAGGTGGTTTCAAATTACTTAATAACAATTTGACTAAAAATTTATATAAAATCCAAAAAAATAATAGTAAATTTCATCTAAATTCACTCAAATTTAGCTCCACCAACAAAAAAATTCATCAAAATCCAAAAAAATCGAAGTTGGTTTCAAATTCCTTTATTACAATTTGACTAAAAATTTATATGAGTTCCAAAAAAGGTGTTAATTTCTTCTAAATTTACTGAAATTTAACTCCTCCAACAACCAAAATCATCAAAATCCAAAAAAATCGACGTTGGTCCAAATTCCTTTATTACAATTTGACTAAAAATTTATATGAAATCAAAAAAAATAGAAGTAAGTTTCATCTAAATTCACACAAATTTAGCTCCTCCAACAAAAAAACTCATCAAAATCCAAAAAAATCGAAGTTGGTTTCAAATTCCTTTATTACAATTTGACTAAAAATTTATATAAAATCCAAAAAAATAGCTGTTAATTTCAACTAAATTTACTCAAATTTAACTCCTCCAACAACCAAAATCATCAAAATCCCAAAAAATTGACGTTGGTTTCAATTTCCTTTATTACAATTTGACTAAAAATTTATATAAAATCCAATAAAATTGAAGTAAATTTCATCTAAATTCTCTCAAATTTAGATCCTCCAACAAAAAAATTCATCAAAATCCAAAAAAATCGAAGGTGGTTTCAAATTCCTTAATAACAATTTGACTAAAAATTTATATAAAATCCAAAAAAATAAAAGTAAATTTCATCTAAATTCACTCAAATTTAGCTCCACCAGCAAAAAAATTCATCAAAATCCAAAAAAATCGAAGTTGGTTTCAAATTCCTTTATTACAATTTGACTAAAAAATTATATGAGTTCCAAAAAAAGGTGTTAATTTCTTCTAAATTTACTGAAATTTAACTCCTCCAACAACCAAAATCATCAAAATCCAAAAAAATCGAAGTTGGTTCAAATTCCTTTATTACAATTTGACTAAAAATTTATATGAAATCAAAAAAAATAGAAGTTTCATCTAAATTCACTCAAATTTAACTCCTCCATCAAAAAAACTCATCAAAATAAAAAAAAATCGAAGTTGGTTCAAATTCCTTTATTACAATTTGACTAAAAATTTATATAAAATCCAAAAAAATAAAAGTAAATTTCATCTAAATTTACTCAAATTTAACTCCTCCAACAACCAAAATCATCGAAATCCAAAAAAATCGACGTTGGTCCAAATTCCTTTATTACAATTTGACTAAAAATTTATATGAAATAAAAAAAAATAGAAGTAAGTTTCATCTAAATTCACTCAAATTTAGCTCCTCCAACAAAAAAACTCATCAAAATCCAAAAAAATCGAAGTTGGTTTCAAATTCCTTTATTACAATTTGACTAAAAATTTATATAAAATCCACAAAAATAAATGTAAATTTCAACTAAATTTACTCAAATTTAACTCCTCCAACAACCAAAATCATCAAAATCCAAAAAAATCGACGTTGGTTCAAATTCCTTTATTACAATTTGACTAAAAATTTATATGAAATCAAAAAAAATAGAAGTAAATTTCATCTAAATTCACTCAAATTTAGCTCCTCCAACAAAAAAATTCATCAAAATCCAAAAAAATCGAAGTTGGTTCAAATTCCTTTATTACAATTTGACTAAAAATTTAAATGAACCCAAAAAAAAATAGAAGTAAGTTTCATCTAAATTCACTCAAATTTAACTCCTCCATAAAAAAACTCATCAAAATCCAAAAAAATCGAAGTTGGTTCAAATTCCTTTATTACAAATTGACTAAAAATTTATATAAAATCCAAAAAAATGAAAGTAAATTTCATCTAAATTCACTCAAATTTTTCTCCTCCAACAAAAAAACTCATCAAAATCCAAAAAAATCGAAGTTGGTTTCAAATTACTTTATTACAATTTGACTTAAAATCTATATAAAATCCAAAAAAATGAAAGTAAATTTCATCTAAATTCTCTCAAATTTAGCTACTCCAACAAAAAATTCATCAAAATCCAAAAAAATCGAAGGTGGTTTCAATTTCCTTTATTACAATTTGACAAAAAATTTATATAAAATCCAAAAAAATTGAAGTAAATTTCATCTAAATTCACTCAAATTTAGGTCCTCCAACAAAAATATTCATCAAAATCCAAAAAAATCGAAGTTGGTTTCAAATTACTTTATTACAATTTGACTAAAAATTTATATAAAATAAAAAAAAATAGAAGTAAATTTCATCTAAATTCACTCAAATTTAACTCCTCCAACAAAAAAACTCATCAAAATCCAAAAAAATCGAAGTCGGTTTCAAATTACATTATTACAATTTGACTAAAAATTTATATAAAATAAAAAAAATAGAAGTAAATTTCATCTAAATTCACTCAAATTTAACTCTACCAACAAAAAAACTCATCAAAATCCAAAAAAATCGAAGTTGGTTTCTAATTACTTTATTACAATTTGACTAAAAATTTATATAAAATTAAAAACAATAGAAGTAAATTTCATCTAAATTCACTCAAATTTAACTCTACCAACAAAAAAACTCATCAAAATCCAAAAAAATCGAAGTTGGTTTCAAATTACTTTATTACAATTTGACTAAAAATTTATATAAAATTTAAAAAAATAGAAGTAAATTTCATCTAAATTCAATCAAATTTAACTCCTCCAACAAAAAAATTCATCAAAATCCAAAAAAATCGATGGTGGTTTCAAATTCCTTTATTACAATTTGACTAAAAATTTATATGAAATCAAAAAAAATAGAAGTAAGTTTCATCTAAATTCACTCAAATTTAACTCCTCCATCAAAAAAACTCTTCAAAATCCAAAAAAATCGAAGTTGGTTCAAATTCCTTTATTACAATTTGAATAAAAATTTATATAAAATCCATAAAAATAAAAGCAAATTTCATCTAAATTTACTCAAATTTAACTCCTCCAACAACCAAAATCATCAAAATCCAAAAAAATCGACGTTGGTTCAAATACCTTTATTACAATTTGACTAAAAATTTACATGAAATAAAAAAAAATAGAAGTAAATTTCATCTAAATTCACTCAAATTTAGCTCCCCCAACAAAAAAATTCATCAAAATCCAAAAAAATCGAAGTTGGTTTCAATTTCCTTTATTACAATTTGACTAAAAATTTATATAAAATCCAAAAAAAATTGAAGTAAATTTCATCTAAATTCACTCAAATTTAGCTCCTCCAACAAAAAAATTCATCAAAATCCAAAAAAATCGAAGGTGGTTTCAATTTCCTTTATTACAATTTGACTAAAAATTTATATGAAATCCAAAAAAATGAAAGTAAATTTCATCTAAATTCTCTCAAATTTAGCTCCTCCAACAAAAAAATTCATCAAAATCCAAAAAAATCGAAGGTGGTTTCAAATTACTTAATAACAATTTGACTAAAAATTTATATAAAATCAAAAAAAATAAAAGTAAATTTCATCTAAATTCACTCAAATTTAGCTCCACCAACAAAAAAATTCATCAAAATCCAAAAAAATCGAAGTTGGTTTCAAATTCCTTTATTACAATTTGACTAAAAATTTATATGAGTTCCAAAAAAAGGTGTTAATTTCTTCTAAATTTACTGAAATTTAACTCCTCCAACAACCAAAATCATCAAAATCCAAAAAAATCGAAGTTGGTTCAAATTCGTTTATTACAATTTGACTAAAAATTTATATGAAATCAAAAAAAATAGAAGTTTCATCTAAATTCACTCAAATTTAACTCCTCCATCAAAAAAACTCATCAAAATAAAAAAAAATCGAAGTTGGTTCAAATTCCTTTATTACAATTTGACTAAAAATTTATATAAAATCCAAAAAATAAAAGTAAATTTCATCTAAATTTACTCAAATTTAACTCCTCCAACAACCAAAATCATCGAAATCCAAAAAAATCGACGTTGGTCCAAATTCCTTTATTACAATTTGACTAAAAATTTATATGAAATCAAAAAAAATAGAAGTAAGTTTCATCTAAATTCACTCAAATTTAGCTCCTCCATCAAAAAAACTCTTCAAAATCCAAAAAAATCGAAGTTGGTTCAAATTCCTTTATTACAATTTGACTAAAAATTTATATAAAATCCATAAAAATAAAAGCAAATTTCATCTAAATTTACTCAAATTTAACTCCTCCAACAACCAAAATCATCAAAATCCAAAAAAATCGACGTTGGTTCAAATACCTTTATTACAATTTGACTAAAAATTTATATGAAATAAAAAAAAATAGAAGTAAATTTCATCTAAATTCACTCAAATTTAGCTCCCCCAACAAAAATATTCATCAAAATCCAAAAAAATCGAAGTTGGTTTCAAATTACTTTATTACAATTTGACTAAAAATTTATATAAAATAAAAAAAAATAGAAGTAAATTTCATCTAAATTCACTCAAATTTAACTCCTCCAACAAAAAAACTCATCAAAATCCAAAAAAATCGAAGTCGGTTTCAAATTACATTATTACAATTTGACTAAAAATTTATATAAAATAAAAAAAATACAAGTAAATTTCATCTAAATTCACTCAAATTTAACTCTACCAACAAAAAAACTCATCAAAATCCAAAAAAATCGAAGTTGGTTTCTAATTACTTTATTACAATTTGACTAAAAATTTATATAAAATTAAAAACAATAGAAGTAAATTTCATCTAAATTCACTCAAATTTAACTCTACCAACAAAAAAACTCATCAAAATCCAAAAAAATCGAAGTTGGTTTCAAATTACTTTATTACAATTTGACTAAAAATTTATATAAAATTTAAAAAAATAGAAGTAAATTTCATCTAAATTCAATCAAATTTAACTCCTCCAACAAAAAAATTCATCAAAATCCAAAAAAATCGATGGTGGTTTCAAATTCCTTTATTACAATTTGACTAAAAATTTTTATAAAATCCAAAAAAATGAAAGTAAATTTCATCCAAATTCACTCAAATTTAGCTCCTTCAACAAAAAAATTCATCAAAATCCAAAAAAATCGATGGTGGTTTCAAATTACTTTATTACAATTTGACTAAAAATTTATATAAAATCCAAAAAAATAAATGTAAATTTCAACTAAATTTACTCAAATTTAACTCCTCCAACAACCAAAATCATCAAAATCCAAAAAAATCGACGTTGGTTCAAATTCCTTTATTACAATTTGACTAAAAATTTATATGAAATAAAAAAAAATAGAAGTAAATTTCATCTAAATTCACTCAAATTTAGCTCCTCCAACAAAAAAATTCATCAAAATCCAAAAAAATCGAAGTTGGTTCAAATTCCTTCATTACAATTTGTCTAAAAATATAAATGAAATCAAAAAAAAATAGAAGTAAGTTTCATCTAAATTCACTCAAATTTAACTCCTCCATAAAAAACTCATCAAAATCCAAAAAAAATCGAAGTTGGTTCAAATTCCTTTATTACAATTTGCCTAAAAATTTATATAAAATCCAAAAAAATGAAAGTAAATTTCATCTAAATTCACTCAAATTTAGCTCCTCCAACAAAAAAACTCATCAAAATCCAAAAAAATCGAAGTTGGTTTCAAATTACTTTATTACAATTTGACTTAAAATATATATAAAATCCAAAAAAATGAAAGTAAATTTCATCTAAATTCTCTCAAATTTAGCTCCTCCAACAAAAAAATTCATCAAAATCCAAAAAAATCGAAGGTGGTTTCAAATTACTTAATAACAATTTGACTAAAAATTTATATAAAATCCAAAAAAATAATAGTAAATTTCATCTAAATTCACTCAAATTTAGCTCCACCAACAAAAAAATTCATCAAAATCCAAAAAAATCGAAGTTGGTTTCAAATTCCTTTATTACAATTTGACTAAAAATTTATATGAGTTCCAAAAAAGGTGTTAATTTCTTCTAAATTTACTGAAATTTAACTCCTCCAACAACCAAAATCATCAAAATCCAAAAAAATCGACGTTGGTCCAAATTCCTTTATTACAATTTGACTAAAAATTTATATGAAATCAAAAAAAATAGAAGTAAGTTTCATCTAAATTCACACAAATTTAGCTCCTCCAACAAAAAAATTCATCAAAATCCAAAAAAATCGAAGTTGGTTTCAAATTCCTTTATTACAATTTGACTAAAAATTTATATAAAATCCAAAAAAATAGCTGTTAATTTCAACTAAATTTACTCAAATTTAACTCCTCCAACAACCAAAATCATCAAAATCCCAAAAAATTGACGTTGGTTTCAATTTCCTTTATTACAATTTGACTAAAAATTTATATAAAATCCAATAAAATTGAAGTAAATTTCATCTAAATTCTCTCAAATTTAGATCCTCCAACAAAAAAATTCATCAAAATCCAAAAAAATCGAAGGCGGTTTCAAATTCCTTAATAACAATTTGACTAAAAATTTATATAAAATCCAAAAAAATAAAAGTAAATTTCATCTAAATTCACTCAAATTTAGCTCCACCAGCAAAAAAATTCATCAAAATCCAAAAAAATCGAAGTTGGTTTCAAATTCCTTTATTACAATTTGACTAAAAAATTATATGAGTTCCAAAAAAAGGTGTTAATTTCTTCTAAATTTACTGAAATTTAACTCCTCCAACAACCAAAATCATCAAAATCCAAAAAATCGAAGTTGGTTCAAATTCCTTTATTACAATTTGACTAAAAATTTATATGAAATCAAAAAAAATAGAAGTTTCATCTAAATTCACTCAAATTTAACTCCTCCATCAAAAAAACTCATCAAAATAAAAAAAAATCGAAGTTGGTTCAAATTCCTTTATTACAATTTGACTAAAAATTTATATAAAATCCAAAAAAATAAAAGTAAATTTCATCTAAATTTACTCAAATTTAACTCCTCCAACAACCAAAATCATCGAAATCCAAAAAAATCGACGTTGGTTCAAATTCCTTTATTACAATTTGACTAAAAATTTATATGAAATCAAAAAAAATAGAAGTAAATTTCATCTCAATTCACTCAAATTTAGCTCCTCCAACAAAAAAATTCATCAAAATCCAAAAAAATCGAAGTTGGTTCAAATTCCTTTATTACAATTTGACTAAAAATTTATATGAAATAAAAAAAAATAGAAGTAAATTTCATCTAAATTCACTCAAATTTAGCTCCTCCAACAAAAAAATTCATCAAAATCCAAAAAAATCGAAGTTGGTTCAAATTCCTTCATTACAATTTGTCTAAAAATATAAATGAAATCAAAAAAAAATAGAAGTAAGTTTCATCTAAATTCACTCAAATTTAACTCCTCCATAAAAAACTCATCAAAATCCAAAAAAAATCGAAGTTGGTTCAAATTCCTTTATTACAATTTGCCTAAAAATTTATATAAAATCCAAAAAAATGAAAGTAAATTTCATCTAAATTCACTCAAATTTAGCTCCTCCAACAAAAAAACTCATCAAAATCCAAAAAAATCGAAGTTGGTTTCAAATTACTTTATTACAATTTGACTTAAAATATATATAAAATCCAAAAAAATGAAAGTAAATTTCATCTAAATTCTCTCAAATTTAGCTCCTCCAACAAAAAAATTCATCAAAATCCAAAAAAATCGAAGGTGGTTTCAAATTACTTAATAACAATTTGACTAAAAATTTATATAAAATCCAAAAAAATAATAGTAAATTTCATCTAAATTCACTCAAATTTAGCTCCACCAACAAAAAAATTCATCAAAATCCAAAAAAATCGAAGTTGGTTTCAAATTCCTTTATTACAATTTGACTAAAAATTTATATGAGTTCCAAAAAAGGTGTTAATTTCTTCTAAATTTACTGAAATTTAACTCCTCCAACAACCAAAATCATCAAAATCCAAAAAAATCGACGTTGGTCCAAATTCCTTTATTACAATTTGACTAAAAATTTATATGAAATCAAAAAAAATAGAAGTAAGTTTCATCTAAATTCACACAAATTTAGCTCCTCCAACAAAAAAACTCATCAAAATCCAAAAAAATCGAAGTTGGTTTCAAATTCCTTTATTACAATTTGACTAAAAATTTATATAAAATCCAAAAAAATAGCTGTTAATTTCAACTAAATTTACTCAAATTTAACTCCTCCAACAACCAAAATCATCAAAATCCCAAAAAATTGACGTTGGTTTCAATTTCCTTTATTACAATTTGACTAAAAATTTATATAAAATCCAATAAAATTGAAGTAAATTTCATCTAAATTCTCTCAAATTTAGATCCTCCAACAAAAAAATTCATCAAAATCCAAAAAAATCGAAGGTGGTTTCAAATTCCTTAATAACAATTTGACTAAAAATTTATATAAAATCCAAAAAAATAAAAGTAAATTTCATCTAAATTCACTCAAATTTAGCTCCACCAGCAAAAAAATTCATCAAAATCCAAAAAAATCGAAGTTGGTTTCAAATTCCTTTATTACAATTTGACTAAAAAATTATATGAGTTCCAAAAAAAGGTGTTAATTTCTTCTAAATTTACTGAAATTTAACTCCTCCAACAACCAAAATCATCAAAATCCAAAAAAATCGAAGTTGGTTCAAATTCCTTTATTACAATTTGACTAAAAATTTATATGAAATCAAAAAAAATAGAAGTTTCATCTAAATTCACTCAAATTTAACTCCTCCATCAAAAAAACTCATCAAAATAAAAAAAAATCGAAGTTGGTTCAAATTCCTTTATTACAATTTGACTAAAAATTTATATAAAATCCAAAAAAATAAAAGTAAATTTCATCTAAATTTACTCAAATTTAACTCCTCCAACAACCAAAATCATCGAAATCCAAAAAAATCGACGTTGGTCCAAATTCCTTTATTACAATTTGACTAAAAATTTATATGAAATAAAAAAAAATAGAAGTAAGTTTCATCTAAATTCACTCAAATTTAGCTCCTCCAACAAAAAAACTCATCAAAATCCAAAAAAATCGAAGTTGGTTTCAAATTCCTTTATTACAATTTGACTAAAAATTTATATAAAATCCACAAAAATAAATGTAAATTTCAACTAAATTTACTCAAATTTAACTCCTCCAACAACCAAAATCATCAAAATCCAAAAAAATCGACGTTGGTTCAAATTCCTTTATTACAATTTGACTAAAAATTTATATGAAATCAAAAAAAATAGAAGTAAATTTCATCTAAATTCACTCAAATTTAGCTCCTCCAACAAAAAAATTCATCAAAATCCAAAAAAATCGAAGTTGGTTCAAATTCCTTTATTACAATTTGACTAAAAATTTAAATGAACCCAAAAAAAAATAGAAGTAAGTTTCATCTAAATTCACTCAAATTTAACTCCTCCATAAAAAAACTCATCAAAATCCAAAAAAATCGAAGTTGGTTCAAATTCCTTTATTACAAATTGACTAAAAATTTATATAAAATCCAAAAAAATGAAAGTAAATTTCATCTAAATTCACTCAAATTTTTCTCCTCCAACAAAAAAACTCATCAAAATCCAAAAAAATCGAAGTTGGTTTCAAATTACTTTATTACAATTTGACTTAAAATCTATATAAAATCCAAAAAAATGAAAGTAAATTTCATCTAAATTCTCTCAAATTTAGCTACTCCAACAAAAAATTCATCAAAATCCAAAAAAATCGAAGGTGGTTTCAATTTCCTTTATTACAATTTGACAAAAAATTTATATAAAATCCAAAAAAATTGAAGTAAATTTCATCTAAATTCACTCAAATTTAGGTCCTCCAACAAAAATATTCATCAAAATCCAAAAAAATCGAAGTTGGTTTCAAATTACTTTATTACAATTTGACTAAAAATTTATATAAAATAAAAAAAAATAGAAGTAAATTTCATCTAAATTCACTCAAATTTAACTCCTCCAACAAAAAAACTCATCAAAATCCAAAAAAATCGAAGTCGGTTTCAAATTACATTATTACAATTTGACTAAAAATTTATATAAAATAAAAAAAATAGAAGTAAATTTCATCTAAATTCACTCAAATTTAACTCTACCAACAAAAAAACTCATCAAAATCCAAAAAAATCGAAGTTGGTTTCTAATTACTTTATTACAATTTGACTAAAAATTTATATAAAATTAAAAACAATAGAAGTAAATTTCATCTAAATTCACTCAAATTTAACTCTACCAACAAAAAAACTCATCAAAATCCAAAAAAATCGAAGTTGGTTTCAAATTACTTTATTACAATTTGACTAAAAATTTATATAAAATTTAAAAAAATAGAAGTAAATTTCATCTAAATTCAATCAAATTTAACTCCTCCAACAAAAAAATTCATCAAAATCCAAAAAAATCGATGGTGGTTTCAAATTCCTTTATTACAATTTGACTAAAAATTTATATGAAATCAAAAAAAATAGAAGTAAGTTTCATCTAAATTCACTCAAATTTAACTCCTCCATCAAAAAAACTCTTCAAAATCCAAAAAAATCGAAGTTGGTTCAAATTCCTTTATTACAATTTGACTAAAAATTTATATAAAATCCATAAAAATAAAAGCAAATTTCATCTAAATTTACTCAAATTTAACTCCTCCAACAACCAAAATCATCAAAATCCAAAAAAATCGACGTTGGTTCAAATACCTTTATTACAATTTGACTAAAAATTTACATGAAATAAAAAAAAATAGAAGTAAATTTCATCTAAATTCACTCAAATTTAGCTCCCCCAACAAAAAAATTCATCAAAATCCAAAAAAATCGAAGTTGGTTTCAATTTCCTTTATTACAATTTGACTAAAAATTTATATAAAATCCAAAAAAAATTGAAGTAAATTTCATCTAAATTCACTCAAATTTAGCTCCTCCAACAAAAAAATTCATCAAAATCCAAAAAAATCGAAGGTGGTTTCAATTTCCTTTATTACAATTTGACTAAAAATTTATATGAAATCCAAAAAAATGAAAGTAAATTTCATCTAAATTCTCTCAAATTTAGCTCCTCCAACAAAAAAATTCATCAAAATCCAAAAAAATCGAAGGTGGTTTCAAATTACTTAATAACAATTTGACTAAAAATTTATATAAAATCAAAAAAAATAAAAGTAAATTTCATCTAAATTCACTCAAATTTAGCTCCACCAACAAAAAAATTCATCAAAATCCAAAAAAATCGAAGTTGGTTTCAAATTCCTTTATTACAATTTGACTAAAAATTTATATGAGTTCCAAAAAAAGGTGTTAATTTCTTCTAAATTTACTGAAATTTAACTCCTCCAACAACCAAAATCATCAAAATCCAAAAAAATCGAAGTTGGTTCAAATTCGTTTATTACAATTTGACTAAAAATTTATATGAAATCAAAAAAAATAGAAGTTTCATCTAAATTCACTCAAATTTAACTCCTCCATCAAAAAAACTCATCAAAATAAAAAAAAATCGAAGTTGGTTCAAATTCCTTTATTACAATTTGACTAAAAATTTATATAAAATCCAAAAAATAAAAGTAAATTTCATCTAAATTTACTCAAATTTAACTCCTCCAACAACCAAAATCATCGAAATCCAAAAAAATCGACGTTGGTCCAAATTCCTTTATTACAATTTGACTAAAAATTTATATGAAATCAAAAAAAATAGAAGTAAGTTTCATCTAAATTCACTCAAATTTAGCTCCTCCATCAAAAAAACTCTTCAAAATCCAAAAAAATCGAAGTTGGTTCAAATTCCTTTATTACAATTTGACTAAAAATTTATATAAAATCCATAAAAATAAAAGCAAATTTCATCTAAATTTACTCAAATTTAACTCCTCCAACAACCAAAATCATCAAAATCCAAAAAAATCGACGTTGGTTCAAATACCTTTATTACAATTTGACTAAAAATTTATATGAAATAAAAAAAAATAGAAGTAAATTTCATCTAAATTCACTCAAATTTAGCTCCCCCAACAAAAATATTCATCAAAATCCAAAAAAATCGAAGTTGGTTTCAAATTACTTTATTACAATTTGACTAAAAATTTATATAAAATAAAAAAAAATAGAAGTAAATTTCATCTAAATTCACTCAAATTTAACTCCTCCAACAAAAAAACTCATCAAAATCCAAAAAAATCGAAGTCGGTTTCAAATTACATTATTACAATTTGACTAAAAATTTATATAAAATAAAAAAAATAGAAGTAAATTTCATCTAAATTCACTCAAATTTAACTCTACCAACAAAAAAACTCATCAAAATCCAAAAAAATCGAAGTTGGTTTCTAATTACTTTATTACAATTTGACTAAAAATTTATATAAAATTAAAAACAATAGAAGTAAATTTCATCTAAATTCACTCAAATTTAACTCTACCAACAAAAAAACTCATCAAAATCCAAAAAAATCGAAGTTGGTTTCAAATTACTTTATTACAATTTGACTAAAAATTTATATAAAATTTAAAAAAATAGAAGTAAATTTCATCTAAATTCAATCAAATTTAACTCCTCCAACAAAAAAATTCATCAAAATCCAAAAAAATCGATGGTGGTTTCAAATTCCTTTATTACAATTTGACTAAAAATTTATATGAAATCAAAAAAAATAGAAGTAAGTTTCATCTAAATTCACTCAAATTTAACTCCTCCATCAAAAAAACTCTTCAAAATCCAAAAAAATCGAAGTTGGTTCAAATTCCTTTATTACAATTTGACTAAAAATTTATATAAAATCCATAAAAATAAAAGCAAATTTCATCTAAATTTACTCAAATTTAACTCCTCCAACAACCAAAATCATCAAAATCCAAAAAAATCGACGTTGGTTCAAATACCTTTATTACAATTTGACTAAAAATTTACATGAAATAAAAAAAAATAGAAGTAAATTTCATCTAAATTCACTCAAATTTAGCTCCCCCAACAAAAAAATTCATCAAAATCCAAAAAAATCGAAGTTGGTTTCAATTTCCTTTATTACAATTTGACTAAAAATTTATATAAAATCCAAAAAAAATTGAAGTAAATTTCATCTAAATTCACTCAAATTTAGCTCCTCCAACAAAAAAATTCATCAAAATCCAAAAAAATCGAAGGTGGTTTCAATTTCCTTTATTACAATTTGACTAAAAATTTATATGAAATCCAAAAAAATGAAAGTAAATTTCATCTAAATTCTCTCAAATTTAGCTCCTCCAACAAAAAAATTCATCAAAATCCAAAAAAATCGAAGGTGGTTTCAAATTACTTAATAACAATTTGACTAAAAATTTATATAAAATCAAAAAAAATAAAAGTAAATTTCATCTAAATTCACTCAAATTTAGCTCCACCAACAAAAAAATTCATCAAAATCCAAAAAAATCGAAGTTGGTTTCAAATTCCTTTATTACAATTTGACTAAAAATTTATATGAGTTCCAAAAAAAGGTGTTAATTTCTTCTAAATTTACTGAAATTTAACTCCTCCAACAACCAAAATCATCAAAATCCAAAAAAATCGAAGTTGGTTCAAATTCGTTTATTACAATTTGACTAAAAATTTATATGAAATCAAAAAAAATAGAAGTTTCATCTAAATTCACTCAAATTTAACTCCTCCATCAAAAAAACTCATCAAAATAAAAAAAAATCGAAGTTGGTTCAAATTCCTTTATTACAATTTGACTAAAAATTTATATAAAATCCAAAAAATAAAAGTAAATTTCATCTAAATTTACTCAAATTTAACTCCTCCAACAACCAAAATCATCGAAATCCAAAAAAATCGACGTTGGTCCAAATTCCTTTATTACAATTTGACTAAAAATTTATATGAAATCAAAAAAAATAGAAGTAAGTTTCATCTAAATTCACTCAAATTTAGCTCCTCCATCAAAAAAACTCTTCAAAATCCAAAAAAATCGAAGTTGGTTCAAATTCCTTTATTACAATTTGACTAAAAATTTATATAAAATCCATAAAAATAAAAGCAAATTTCATCTAAATTTACTCAAATTTAACTCCTCCAACAACCAAAATCATCAAAATCCAAAAAAATCGACGTTGGTTCAAATACCTTTATTACAATTTGACTAAAAATTTATATGAAATAAAAAAAAATAGAAGTAAATTTCATCTAAATTCACTCAAATTTAGCTCCCCCAACAAAAAAATTCATCAAAATCCAAAAAAATCGAATTTGGTTTCAATTTCCTTTATTACAATTTGACTAAAAATTTATATAAAATCCAAAAAAAATTGAAGTAAATTTCATCTAAATTCACTCAAATTTAGCTCCTCCAACAAAAAAATTCATCAAAATCCAAAAAAATCGAAGGTGGTTTCAATTTCCTTTATTACAATTTGACTAAAAATTTATATGAAATCCAAAAAAATGAAAGTAAATTTCATCTAAATTCTCTCAAATTTAGCTCCTCCAACAAAAAAATTCATCAAAATCCAAAAAAATCGAAGGTGGTTTCAAATTACTTAATAACAATTTGACTAAAAATTTATATAAAATCCAAAAAAATAAAAGTAAATTTCATCTAAATTCACTCAAATTTAGCTCCTCCAACAAAAAAATTCATCAAAATCCAAAAAAATCGAAGGTGGTTTCAAATTACTTAATAACAATTTGACTAAAAATTTATATAAAATCCAAAAAAAATAAAAGTAAATTTCATCTAAATTCACTCAAATTTAGCTCCACCAACAAAAAAATTCATCAAAATCCAAAAAAATCGAAGTTGGTTTCAAATTCCTTTATTACAATTTGACTAAAAATTTATATAAGTTCCAAAAAAAGGTGTTAATTTCTTCTAAATTTACTGAAATTTAACTCCTCCAACAACCAAAATCATCAAAATCCAAAAAAATCGAATTTGGCTCAAATTCCTTTATTACAATTTGACTAAAAATTTATATGAAATCAAAAAAAATAGAAGTTTCATCTAAATTCACTCAAATTTAACTCCTCCATCAAAAAAACTCATCAAAATAAAAAAAAATCGAAGTTGGTTCAAATTCCTTTATTACAATTTGACTAAAAATTTATATAAAATCCAAAAAAATAAAAGTAAATTTCATCTAAATTTACTCAAATTTAACTCCTCCAACAACCAAAATCATCGAAATCCAAAAAAATCGACGTTGGTCCAAATTCCTTTATTACAATTTGACTAAAAATTTATATGAAATCAAAAAAAAATAGAAGTAAGTTTCATCTAAATTCACTCAAATTTAGCTCCTCCAACAAAAAAACTCATCAAAATCCAAAAAAATCGAAGTTGGTTTCAAATTCCTTTATTACAATTTGACTAAAAATTTATATAAAATCAAAAAAATAGCTGTTAATTTCAACTAAATTTACTCAAATTTAACTCCTCCAACAACCAAAATCATCAAAATCCCAAAAAATTGACGTTGGTTCAAATTCCTTTATTACAATTTGACTAAAAATTTATATGAAATCAAAAAAATACAAGTAAATTTCATCTAAATTCACTCAAATTTAGCTCCCCCAACAAACAAATTCATCAAAATCCAAAAAAATCGAAGTTGGTTTCAATTTCCTTTATTACAATTTGACTAAAAATTTATATAAAATCCAAAAAAAATTGAAGTAAATTTCATCTAAATTCACTCAAATTTAGCTCCTCCAACAAAAAAACTCATCAAAATCCAAAAAAATCGAATTTGGCTCAAATTCCTTTATTACAATTTGACTAAAAATTTATATGAAATCAAAAAAAATAGAAGTTTCATCTAAATTCACTCAAATTTAACTCCTCCATCAAAAAAACTCATCAAAATAAAAAAAAATCGAAGTTGGTTCAAATTCCTTTATTACAATTTGACTAAAAATTTATATAAAATCCAAAAAAATAAAAGTAAATTTCATCTAAATTTACTCAAATTTAACTCCTCCAACAACCAAAATCATCGAAATCCAAAAAAATCGACGTTGGTCCAAATTCCTTTATTACAATTTGACTAAAAATTTATATGAAATCAAAAAAAAATAGAAGTAAGTTTCATCTAAATTCACTCAAATTTAGCTCCTCCAACAAAAAAACTCATCAAAATCCAAAAAAATCGAAGTTGGTTTCAAATTCCTTTATTACAATTTGACTAAAAATTTATATAAAATCAAAAAAATAGCTGTTAATTTCAACTAAATTTACTCAAATTTAACTCCTCCAACAACCAAAATCATCAAAATCCCAAAAAATTGACGTTGGTTCAAATTCCTTTATTACAATTTGACTAAAAATTTATATGAAATCAAAAAAATACAAGTAAATTTCATCTAAATTCACTCAAATTTAGCTCCCCCAACAAACAAATTCATCAAAATCCAAAAAAATCGAAGTTGGTTTCAATTTCCTTTATTACAATTTGACTAAAAATTTATATAAAATCCAAAAAAAATTGAAGTAAATTTCATCTAAATTCACTCAAATTTAGCTCCTCCAACAAAAAAACTCATCAAAATCCAAAAAAATCGAAGTTGGTTCAAATTCCTTTATTACAATTTGACTAAAAATTTATATAAAATCCAAAAAAATGAAAGTAAATTTCATCTAAATTCACTCAAATTTTTCTCCTCCAACAAAAAAACTCATCAAAATCCAAAAAAATCGAAGTTGGTTTCAAATTACTTTATTACAATTTGACTTAAAATCTATATAAAATCCAAAAAAATGAAAGTAAATTTCATCTAAATTCTCTCAAATTTAGCTACTCCAACAAAAAAATTCATCAAAATCCAAAAAAATCGAAGGTGGTTTCAAATTACTTAATAACAATTTGACTAAAAATTTATATAAAATCCAAAAAAATAAAAGTAAATTTCATCTAAATTCACTCAAATTTAGCTCCACCAACAAAAAAATTCATCAAAATCCAAAAAAATTGAAGTTGGTTTCAAATTCCTTTATTACAATTTGTCTAAAAATTTATATGAAATCAAAAAAATAAAAGTAAGTTTCATCTAAATTCACTCAAATTTAACTCCTCCAACAAAAAAACTCATCAAAATCCAAAAAAATCGAAGTCGGTTTCAAATTACATTATTACAATTTGACTAAAAATTTATATAAAATAAAAAAAATAGAAGTAAATTTCATCTAAATTCACTCAAATTTAACTCTACCAACAAAAAAACTCATCAAAATCCAAAAAAATCGAAGTTGGTTTCTAATTACTTTATTACAATTTGACTAAAAATTTATATAAAATTAAAAACAATAGAAGTAAATTTCATCTAAATTCACTCAAATTTAACTCTACCAACAAAAAAACTCATCAAAATCCAAAAAAATCGAAGTTGGTTTCAAATTACTTTATTACAATTTGACTAAAAATTTATATAAAATTTAAAAAAATAGAAGTAAATTTCATCTAAATTCAATCAAATTTAACTCCTCCAACAAAAAAATTCATCAAAATCCAAAAAAATCGATGGTGGTTTCAAATTCCTTTATTACAATTTGACTAAAAATTTATATGAAATCAAAAAAAATAGAAGTAAGTTTCATCTAAATTCACTCAAATTTAACTCCTCCATCAAAAAAACTCTTCAAAATCCAAAAAAATCGAAGTTGGTTCAAATTCCTTTATTACAATTTGACTAAAAATTTATATAAAATCCATAAAAATAAAAGCAAATTTCATCTAAATTTACTCAAATTTAACTCCTCCAACAACCAAAATCATCAAAATCCAAAAAAATCGACGTTGGTTCAAATACCTTTATTACAATTTGACTAAAAATTTACATGAAATAAAAAAAAATAGAAGTAAATTTCATCTAAATTCACTCAAATTTAGCTCCCCCAACAAAAAAATTCATCAAAATCCAAAAAAATCGAAGTTGGTTTCAATTTCCTTTATTACAATTTGACTAAAAATTTATATAAAATCCAAAAAAAATTGAAGTAAATTTCATCTAAATTCACTCAAATTTAGCTCCTCCAACAAAAAAATTCATCAAAATCCAAAAAAATCGAAGGTGGTTTCAATTTCCTTTATTACAATTTGACTAAAAATTTATATGAAATCCAAAAAAATGAAAGTAAATTTCATCTAAATTCTCTCAAATTTAGCTCCTCCAACAAAAAAATTCATCAAAATCCAAAAAAATCGAAGGTGGTTTCAAATTACTTAATAACAATTTGACTAAAAATTTATATAAAATCAAAAAAAATAAAAGTAAATTTCATCTAAATTCACTCAAATTTAGCTCCACCAACAAAAAAATTCATCAAAATCCAAAAAAATCGAAGTTGGTTTCAAATTCCTTTATTACAATTTGACTAAAAATTTATATGAGTTCCAAAAAAAGGTGTTAATTTCTTCTAAATTTACTGAAATTTAACTCCTCCAACAACCAAAATCATCAAAATCCAAAAAAATCGAAGTTGGTTCAAATTCGTTTATTACAATTTGACTAAAAATTTATATGAAATCAAAAAAAATAGAAGTTTCATCTAAATTCACTCAAATTTAACTCCTCCATCAAAAAAACTCATCAAAATAAAAAAAAATCGAAGTTGGTTCAAATTCCTTTATTACAATTTGACTAAAAATTTATATAAAATCCAAAAAATAAAAGTAAATTTCATCTAAATTTACTCAAATTTAACTCCTCCAACAACCAAAATCATCGAAATCCAAAAAAATCGACGTTGGTCCAAATTCCTTTATTACAATTTGACTAAAAATTTATATGAAATCAAAAAAAATAGAAGTAAGTTTCATCTAAATTCACTCAAATTTAGCTCCTCCATCAAAAAAACTCTTCAAAATCCAAAAAAATCGAAGTTGGTTCAAATTCCTTTATTACAATTTGACTAAAAATTTATATAAAATCCATAAAAATAAAAGCAAATTTCATCTAAATTTACTCAAATTTAACTCCTCCAACAACCAAAATCATCAAAATCCAAAAAAATCGACGTTGGTTCAAATACCTTTATTACAATTTGACTAAAAATTTATATGAAATAAAAAAAAATAGAAGTAAATTTCATCTAAATTCACTCAAATTTAGCTCCCCCAACAAAAAAATTCATCAAAATCCAAAAAAATCGAAGTTGGTTTCAATTTCCTTTATTACAATTTGACTAAAAATTTATATAAAATCCAAAAAAAATTGAAGTAAATTTCATCTAAATTCACTCAAATTTAGCTCCTCCAACAAAAAAATTCATCAAAATCCAAAAAAATCGAAGGTGGTTTCAATTTCCTTTATTACAATTTGACTAAAAATTTATATGAAATCCAAAAAAATGAAAGTAAATTTCATCTAAATTCTCTCAAATTTAGCTCCTCCAACAAAAAAATTCATCAAAATCCAAAAAAATCGAAGGTGGTTTCAAATTACTTAATAACAATTTGACTAAAAATTTATATAAAATCCAAAAAAATAAAAGTAAATTTCATCTAAATTCACTCAAATTTAGCTCCTCCAACAAAAAAATTCATCAAAATCCAAAAAAATCGAAGGTGGTTTCAAATTACTTAATAACAATTTGACTAAAAATTTATATAAAATCCAAAAAAAATAAAAGTAAATTTCATCTAAATTCACTCAAATTTAGCTCCACCAACAAAAAAATTCATCAAAATCCAAAAAAATCGAAGTTGGTTTCAAATTCCTTTATTACAATTTGACTAAAAATTTATATAAGTTCCAAAAAAAGGTGTTAATTTCTTCTAAATTTACTGAAATTTAACTCCTCCAACAACCAAAATCATCAAAATCCAAAAAAATCGAATTTGGCTCAAATTCCTTTATTACAATTTGACTAAAAATTTATATGAAATCAAAAAAAATAGAAGTTTCATCTAAATTCACTCAAATTTAACTCCTCCATCAAAAAAACTCATCAAAATAAAAAAAAATCGAAGTTGGTTCAAATTCCTTTATTACAATTTGACTAAAAATTTATATAAAATCCAAAAAAATAAAAGTAAATTTCATCTAAATTTACTCAAATTTAACTCCTCCAACAACCAAAATCATCGAAATCCAAAAAAATCGACGTTGGTCCAAATTCCTTTATTACAATTTGACTAAAAATTTATATGAAATCGAAAAAAAATAGAAGTAAGTTTCATCTAAATTCACTCAAATTTAGCTCCTCCAACAAAAAAACTCATCAAAATCCAAAAAAATCGAAGTTGGTTTCAAATTCCTTTATTACAATTTGACTAAAAATTTATATAAAATCAAAAAAATAGCTGTTAATTTCAACTAAATTTACTCAAATTTAACTCCTCCAACAACCAAAATCATCAAAATCCCAAAAAATTGACGTTGGTTCAAATTCCTTTATTACAATTTGACTAAAAATTTATATGAAATCAAAAAAATACAAGTAAATTTCATCTAAATTCACTCAAATTTAGCTCCCCCAACAAACAAATTCATCAAAATCCAAAAAAATCGAAGTTGGTTTCAAATTCCTTTATTACAATTTGACTAAAAATTTATATAAGTTCCAAAAAAAGGTGTTAATTTCTTCTAAATTTACTGAAATTTAACTCCTCCAACAACCAAAATCATCAAAATCCAAAAAAATCGAATTTGGCTCAAATTCCTTTATTACAATTTGACTAAAAATTTATATGAAATCAAAAAAAATAGAAGTTTCATCTAAATTCACTCAAATTTAACTCCTCCATCAAAAAAACTCATCAAAATAAAAAAAAATCGAAGTTGGTTCAAATTCCTTTATTACAATTTGACTAAAAATTTATATAAAATCAAAAAAATAGCTGTTAATTTCAACTAAATTTACTCAAATTTAACTCCTCCAACAACCAAAATCATCAAAATCCCAAAAAATTGACGTTGGTTCAAATTCCTTTATTACAATTTGACTAAAAATTTATATGAAATCAAAAAAATACAAGTAAATTTCATCTAAATTCACTCAAATTTAGCTCCCCCAACAAACAAATTCATCAAAATCCAAAAAAATCGAAGTTGGTTTCAATTTCCTTTATTACAATTTGACTAAAAATTTATATAAAATCCAAAAAAAATTGAAGTAAATTTCATCTAAATTCACTCAAATTTAGCTCCTCCAACAAAAAAACTCATCAAAATCCAAAAAAATCGAAGTTGGTTCAAATTCCTTTATTACAATTTGACTAAAAATTTATATAAAATCCAAAAAAATGAAAGTAAATTTCATCTAAATTCACTCAAATTTTTCTCCTCCAACAAAAAAACTCATCAAAATCCAAAAAAATCGAAGTTGGTTTCAAATTACTTTATTACAATTTGACTTAAAATCTATATAAAATCCAAAAAAATGAAAGTAAATTTCATCTAAATTCTCTCAAATTTAGCTACTCCAACAAAAAAATTCATCAAAATCCAAAAAAATCGAAGGTGGTTTCAAATTACTTAATAACAATTTGACTAAAAATTTATATAAAATCCAAAAAAATAAAAGTAAATTTCATCTAAATTCACTCAAATTTAGCTCCACCAACAAAAAAATTCATCAAAATCCAAAAAAATTGAAGTTGGTTTCAAATTCCTTTATTACAATTTGTCTAAAAATTTATATGAAATCAAAAAAATAAAAGTAAGTTTCATCTAAATTCACTCAAATTTAACTCCTCCATCAAAAAAACTCTTCAAAATCCAAAAAAATCGAAGGTGGTTTCAAATTCCTTTATTACAATTTGACTAAAAATTTATATAAAATCCAAAAAAATGAAAGTAAATTTCATTAAGATTCACTCAAATTTAGCTCCTTCAACAAAAAAATTCATCAAAATCCACAAAAATCGAAGGTGGTTTCAAATTCCTTTATTACAATTTGACTAAAAATTTATATAAAATCCGAAAAAATAAAAGTAAATTTCATCTAAATTTACTCAAATTTAACTCCTCCAACAACCAAAATCATCAAAATCCAAAAAAATCGACGTTGGTTCAAATACCTTTATTACAATTTGACTAAAAATTTACATGAAATAAAAAAAAATAGAAGTAAATTTCATCTAAATTCACTCAAATTTAGCTCCCCCAACAAAAAAATTCATCAAAATCCAAAAAAATCGAAGTTGGTTTCAATTTCCTTTATTACAATTTGACTAAAAATTTATATAAAATCCAAAAAAAATTGAAGTAAATTTCATCTAAATTCACTCAAATTTAGCTCCTCCAACAAAAAAATTCATCAAAATCCAAAAAAATCGAAGGTGGTTTCAATTTCCTTTATTACAATTTGACTAAAAATTTATATGAAATCCAAAAAAATGAAAGTAAATTTCATCTAAATTCTCTCAAATTTAGCTCCTCCAACAAAAAAATTCATCAAAATCCAAAAAAATCGAAGGTGGTTTCAAATTACTTAATAACAATTTGACTAAAAATTTATATAAAATCAAAAAAAATAAAAGTAAATTTCATCTAAATTCACTCAAATTTAGCTCCACCAACAAAAAAATTCATCAAAATCCAAAAAAATCGAAGTTGGTTTCAAATTCCTTTATTACAATTTGACTAAAAATTTATATGAGTTCCAAAAAAAGGTGTTAATTTCTTCTAAATTTACTGAAATTTAACTCCTCCAACAACCAAAATCATCAAAATCCAAAAAAATCGAAGTTGGTTCAAATTCGTTTATTACAATTTGACTAAAAATTTATATGAAATCAAAAAAAATAGAAGTTTCATCTAAATTCACTCAAATTTAACTCCTCCATCAAAAAAACTCATCAAAATAAAAAAAAATCGAAGTTGGTTCAAATTCCTTTATTACAATTTGACTAAAAATTTATATAAAATCCAAAAAATAAAAGTAAATTTCATCTAAATTTACTCAAATTTAACTCCTCCAACAACCAAAATCATCGAAATCCAAAAAAATCGACGTTGGTCCAAATTCCTTTATTACAATTTGACTAAAAATTTATATGAAATCAAAAAAAATAGAAGTAAGTTTCATCTAAATTCACTCAAATTTAGCTCCTCCATCAAAAAAACTCTTCAAAATCCAAAAAAATCGAAGTTGGTTCAAATTCCTTTATTACAATTTGACTAAAAATTTATATAAAATCCATAAAAATAAAAGCAAATTTCATCTAAATTTACTCAAATTTAACTCCTCCAACAACCAAAATCATCAAAATCCAAAAAAATCGACGTTGGTTCAAATACCTTTATTACAATTTGACTAAAAATTTATATGAAATAAAAAAAAATAGAAGTAAATTTCATCTAAATTCACTCAAATTTAGCTCCCCCAACAAAAAAATTCATCAAAATCCAAAAAAATCGAAGTTGGTTTCAATTTCCTTTATTACAATTTGACTAAAAATTTATATAAAATCCAAAAAAAATTGAAGTAAATTTCATCTAAATTCACTCAAATTTAGCTCCTCCAACAAAAAAATTCATCAAAATCCAAAAAAATCGAAGGTGGTTTCAATTTCCTTTATTACAATTTGACTAAAAATTTATATGAAATCCAAAAAAATGAAAGTAAATTTCATCTAAATTCTCTCAAATTTAGCTCCTCCAACAAAAAAATTCATCAAAATCCAAAAAAATCGAAGGTGGTTTCAAATTACTTAATAACAATTTGACTAAAAATTTATATAAAATCCAAAAAAATAAAAGTAAATTTCATCTAAATTCACTCAAATTTAGCTCCTCCAACAAAAAAATTCATCAAAATCCAAAAAAATCGAAGGTGGTTTCAAATTACTTAATAACAATTTGACTAAAAATTTATATAAAATCCAAAAAAAATAAAAGTAAATTTCATCTAAATTCACTCAAATTTAGCTCCACCAACAAAAAAATTCATCAAAATCCAAAAAAATCGAAGTTGGTTTCAAATTCCTTTATTACAATTTGACTAAAAATTTATATAAGTTCCAAAAAAAGGTGTTAATTTCTTCTAAATTTACTGAAATTTAACTCCTCCAACAACCAAAATCATCAAAATCCAAAAAAATCGAATTTGGCTCAAATTCCTTTATTACAATTTGACTAAAAATTTATATGAAATCAAAAAAAATAGAAGTTTCATCTAAATTCACTCAAATTTAACTCCTCCATCAAAAAAACTCATCAAAATAAAAAAAAATCGAAGTTGGTTCAAATTCCTTTATTACAATTTGACTAAAAATTTATATAAAATCCAAAAAAATAAAAGTAAATTTCATCTAAATTTACTCAAATTTAACTCCTCCAACAACCAAAATCATTGAAATCCAAAAAAATCGACGTTGGTCCAAATTCCTTTATTACAATTTGACTAAAAATTTATATGAAATCAAAAAAAAATAGAAGTAAGTTTCATCTAAATTCACTCAAATTTAGCTCCTCCAACAAAAAAACTCATCAAAATCCAAAAAAATCGAAGTTGGTTTCAAATTCCTTTATTACAATTTGACTAAAAATTTATATAAAATCAAAAAAATAGCTGTTAATTTCAACTAAATTTACTCAAATTTAACTCCTCCAACAACCAAAATCATCAAAATCCCAAAAAATTGACGTTGGTTCAAATTCCTTTATTACAATTTGACTAAAAATTTATATGAAATCAAAAAAATACAAGTAAATTTCATCTAAATTCACTCAAATTTAGCTCCCCCAACAAACAAATTCATCAAAATCCAAAAAAATCGAAGTTGGTTTCAATTTCCTTTATTACAATTTGACTAAAAATTTATATAAAATCCAAAAAAAATTGAAGTAAATTTCATCTAAATTCACTCAAATTTAGCTCCTCCAACAAAAAAACTCATCAAAATCCAAAAAAATCGAAGTTGGTTCAAATTCCTTTATTACAATTTGACTAAAAATTTATATAAAATCCAAAAAAATGAAAGTAAATTTCATCTAAATTCACTCAAATTTTTCTCCTCCAACAAAAAAACTCATCAAAATCCAAAAAAATCGAAGTTGGTTTCAAATTACTTTATTACAATTTGACTTAAAATCTATATAAAATCCAAAAAAATGAAAGTAAATTTCATCTAAATTCTCTCAAATTTAGCTACTCCAACAAAAAAATTCATCAAAATCCAAAAAAATCGAAGGTGGTTTCAAATTACTTAATAACAATTTGACTAAAAATTTATATAAAATCCAAAAAAATAAAAGTAAATTTCATCTAAATTCACTCAAATTTAGCTCCACCAACAAAAAAATTCATCAAAATCCAAAAAAATTGAAGTTGGTTTCAAATTCCTTTATTACAATTTGTCTAAAAATTTATATGAAATCAAAAAAATAGAAGTAAGTTTCATCTAAATTCACTCAAATTTAACTCCTCCATCAAAAAAACTCTTCAAAATCCAAAAAAATCGAAGGTGGTTTCAAATTCCTTTATTACAATTTGACTAAAAATTTATATAAAATCCAAAAAAATGAAAGTAAATTTCATTAAGATTCACTCAAATTTAGCTCCTTCAACAAAAAAATTCATCAAAATCCACAAAAATCGAAGGTGGTTTCAAATTCCTTTATTACAATTTGACTAAAAATTTATATAAAATCCGAAAAAATAAAAGTAAATTTCATCTAAATTTACTCAAATTTAACTCCTCCAACAACCAAAATCATCGAAATCCAAATAAATCGACGTTGGTCCAAATTCCTTTATTACAATTTGACTAAAAATTTATATGAAATCAAAAAAAATAGAAGTAAGTTTCATCTAAATTCACTCAAATTTAGCTCCTCCAACAAAAAAACTCATCAAAATCCAAAAAAATCGAAGTTGGTTTCAAATTCCTTTATTACAATTTGACTAAAAATTTATATAAAATCCAAAAAAATAGCTGTTAATTTCAACTAAATTTACTCAAATTTAACTCCTCCAACAACCAAAATCATCAAAATCCCAAAAAATTGACGTTGGTTTCAATTTCCTTTATTACAATTTGACTAAAAATTTATATAAAATCCAAAAAATAAAAGTAAATTTCATCTAAATTTACTCAAATTTAACTCCTCCAACAACCAAAATCATCGAAATCCAAAAAAATCGACGTTGGTCCAAATTCCTTTATTACAATTTGACTAAAAATTTATATGAAATCAAAAAAAATAGAAGTAAGTTTCATCTAAATTCACTCAAATTTAGCTCCTCCAACAAAAAAACTCATCAAAATCCAAAAAAATCGAAGTTGGTTTCAAATTCCTTTATTACAATTTGACTAAAAATTTATATAAAATCAAAAAAAATAGCTGTTAATTTCAACTAAATTTACTCAAATTTAACTCCTCCAACAACCAAAATCATCAAAATCCCAAAAAATTGACGTTGGTTCAAATTCCTTTATTACAATTTGACTAAAAATGTATATGAAATCAAAAAAATACAAGTAAATTTCATCTGAATTCACTCAAATTTAGCTCCTCCAACAAAAAAATTCATCCAAATCCAAAAAAAATCGAAGTTGGTTTCAATTTCCTTTATTACAATTTGACAAAAAATTTATATAAAGTCCAAAAAAATTGAAGTAAATTTCATCTAAATTCACTCAAATTTAGCTCCTCCAACAAAAAAACTCATCAAAATCCAAAAAAATCGAAGTTGGTTTCAAATTACTTTATTACAATTTGACTTAAAATATATATAAAATCCAAAAAAATGAAAGTAAATTTCATCTAAATTCTCTCAAATTTAGCTCCTCCAACAAAAAAATTCATCAAAATCCAAAAAAATCGAAGGTGGTTTCAAATTACTTAATAACAATTTGACTAAAAATTTATATAAAATCCAAAAAAAATAAAAGTAAATTTCATCTAAATTCACTCAAATTTAGCTCCACCAACAAAAAAATTCATCAAAATCCAAAAAAATCGAAGTTGGTTTCAAATTCCTTTATTACAATTTGACTAAAAATTTATATAAGTTCCAAAAAAAGGTGTTAATTTCTTCTAAATTTCCTGAAATTTAACTCCTCCAACAACCAAAATCATCAAAATCCAAAAAAATCGAATTTGGCTCAAATTCCTTTATTACAATTTGACTAAAAATTTATATGAAATCAAAAAAAATAGAAGTTTCATCTAAATTCACTCAAATTTAACTCCTCCATCAAAAAAACTCATCAAAATAAAAAAAAATCGAAGTTGGTTCAAATTCCTTTATTACAATTTGACTAAAAATTTATATAAAATCCAAAAAAATAAAAGTAAATTTCGTCTAAATTTACTCAAATTTAACTCCTCCAACAACCAAAATCATCGAAATCCAAAAAAATCGACGTTGGTCCAAATTCCTTTATTACAATTTGACTAAAAATTTATATGAAATCAAAAAAAAATAGAAGTAAGTTTCATCTAAATTCACTCAAATTTAGCTCCTCCAACAAAAAAACTCATCAAAATCCAAAAAAATCGAAGTTGGTTTCAAATTCCTTTATTACAATTTGACTAAAAATTTATATAAAATCCAATAAAATTGAAGTAAATTTCATCTAAATTCTCTCAAATTTAGATCCTCCAACAAAAAAATTCATCAAAATCCAAAAAAATCGAAGGTGGTTTCAAATTCCTTAATAACAATTTGACTAAAAATTTATATAAAATCCAAAAAAATAAAAGTAAATTTCATCTAAATTCACTCAAATTTAGCTCCACCAGCAAAAAAATTCATCAAAATCCAAAAAAATCGAAGTTGGTTTCAAATTCCTTTATTACAATTTGACTAAAAAATTATATGAGTTCCAAAAAAAGGTGTTAATTTCTTCTAAATTTACTGAAATTTAACTCCTCCAACAACCAAAATCATCAAAATCCAAAAAAATCGAAGTTGGTTCAAATTCCTTTATTACAATTTGACTAAAAATTTATATGAAATCAAAAAAAAATAGAAGTTTCATCTAAATTCACTCAAATTTAACTCCTCCATCAAAAAAACTCATCAAAATAAAAAAAAATCGAAGTTGGTTCAAATTCCTTTATTACAATTTGACTAAAAATTTATATAAAATCCAAAAAAATAAAAGTAAATTTCATCTAAATTTACTCAAATTTAACTCCTCCAACAACCAAAATCATCGAAATCCAAAAAAATCGACGTTGGTTCAAATTCCTTTATTACAATTTGACTAAAAATTTATATGAAATCAAAAAAAATAGAAGTAAATTTCATCTAAATTCACTCAAATTTAGCTCCTCCAACAAAAAAATTCATCAAAATCCAAAAAAATCGAAGTTGGTTCAAATTCCTTTATTACAATTTGACTAAAAATTTAAATGAACCCCAAAAAAATAGAAGTAAGTTTCATCTAAATTCACTCAAATTTAACTCCTCCATAAAAAAACTCATCAAAATCCAAAAAAATCGAAGTTGGTTCAAATTCCTTTATTACAAATTGACTAAAAATTTATATAAAATCCAAAAAAATGAAAGTAAATTTCATCTAAATTCACTCAAATTTTTCTCCTCCAACAAAAAAACTCATCAAAATCCAAAAAAATCGAAGTTGGTTTCAAATTACTTTATTACAATTTGACTTAAAATCTATATAAAATCCAAAAAAATGAAAGTAAATTTCATCTAAATTCTCTCAAATTTAGCTACTCCAACAAAAAATTCATCAAAATCCAAAAAAATCGAAGGTGGTTTCAATTTCCTTTATTACAATTTGACAAAAAATTTATATAAAATCCAAAAAAATTGAAGTAAATTTCATCTAAATTCACTCAAATTTAGGTCCTCCCACAAAAATATTCATCAAAATCCAAAAAAATCGAAGTTGGTTTCAAATTACTTTATTACAATTTGACTAAAAATTTATATAAAATAAAAAAAAATAGAAGTAAATTTCATCTAAATTCACTCAAATTTAACTCCTCCAACAAAAAAACTCATCAAAATCCAAAAAAATCGAAGTCGGTTTCAAATTACATTATTACAATTTGACTAAAAATTTATATAAAATAAAAAAAATAGAAGTAAATTTCATCTAAATTCACTCAAATTTAACTCTACCAACAAAAAAACTCATCAAAATCCAAAATAAACGAAGTTGGTTTCTAATTACTTTATTACAATTTGACTAAAAATTTATATAAGATTAAAAACAATAGAAGTAAATTTCATCTAAATTCACTCAAATTTAACTCTACCAACATAAAAACTCATCAAAATCCAAAAAAATCGAAGTTGGTTTCAAATTACTTTATTACAATTTGACTAAAAATTTATATAAAATTTAAAAAAATAGAAGTAAATTTCATCTAAATTCAATCAAATTTAACTCCTCCAACAAAAAAATTCATCAAAATCCAAAAAAATCGATGGTGGTTTCAAATTCCTTTATTACAATTTGACTAAAAATTTATATGAAATCAAAAAAAATAGAAGTAAGTTTCATCTAAATTCACTCAAATTTAACTCCTCCATCAAAAAAACTCTTCAAAATCCAAAAAAATCGAAGTTGGTTCAAATTCCTTTATTACAATTTGACTAAAAATTTATATAAAATCCATAAAAATAAAAGCAAATTTCATCTAAATTTACTCAAATTTAACTCCTCCAACAACCAAAATCATCAAAATCCAAAAAAATCGACGTTGGTTCAAATACCTTTATTACAATTTGACTAAAAATTTATATGAAATAAAAAAAAATAGAAGTAAATTTCATCTAAATTCACTCAAATTTAGCTCCCCCAACAAAAAAATTCATCAAAATCCAAAAAAATCGAAGTTGGTTTCAATTTCCTTTATTACAATTTGACTAAAAATTTATATAAAATCCAAAAAAAATTGAAGTAAATTTCATCTAAATTCACTCAAATTTAGCTCCTCCAACAAAAAAATTCATCAAAATCCAAAAAAATCGAAGGTGGTTTCAATTTCCTTTATTACAATTTGACTAAAAATTTATATGAAATCCAAAAAAATGAAAGTAAATTTCATCTAAATTCTCTCAAATTTAGCTCCTCCAACAAAAAAATTCATCAAAATCCAAAAAAATCGAAGGTGGTTTCAAATTACTTAATAACAATTTGACTAAAAATTTATATAAAATCAAAAAAAATAAAAGTATATTTCATCTAAATTCACTCAAATTTAGCTCCACCAACAAAAAAATTCATCAAAATCCAAAAAAATCGAAGTTGGTTTCAAATTCCTTTATTACAATTTGACTAAAAATTTATATGAAATCAAAAAAAATAGAAGTAAGTTTCATCTAAATTCACTCAAATTTAGCTCCTCCATCAAAAAAACTCTTCAAAATCCAAAAAAATCGAAGTTGGTTCAAATTCCTTTATTACAATTTGACTAAAAATTTATATAAAATCCATAAAAATAAAAGCAAATTTCATCTAAATTTACTCAAATTTAACTCCTCCAACAACCAAAATCATCAAAATCCAAAAAAATCGAATTTGGCTCAAATTCCTTTATTACAATTTGACTAAAAATTTATATGAAATCAAAAAAAAATAGAAGTTTCATCTAAATTCACTCAAATTTAACTCCTCCATCAAAAAAACTCATCAAAATAAAAAAAAATCGAAGTTGGTTCAAATTCCTTTATTACAATTTGACTAAAAATTTATATAAAATCCAAAAAAATAAAAGTAAATTTCATCTAAATTTACTCAAATTTAACTCCTCCAACAACCAAAATCATCGAAATCCAAAAAAATCGACGTTGGTCCAAATTCCTTTATTACAATTTGACTAAAAATTTATATGAAATCAAAAAAAAATAGAAGTAAGTTTCATCTAAATTCACTCAAATTTAGCTCCTCCAACAAAAAAACTCATCAAAATCCAAAAAAATCGAAGTTGGTTTCAAATTCCTTTATTACAATTTGACTAAAAATTTATATAAAATCAAAAAAATAGCTGTTAATTTCAACTAAATTTACTCAAATTTAACTCCTCCAACCACCAAAATCATCAAAATCCCAAAAAATTGACGTTGGTTCAAATTCCTTTATTACAATTTGACTAAAAATTTATATGAAATCAAAAAAATACAAGTAAATTTCATCTAAATTCACTCAAATTTAGCTCCCCCAACAAACAAATTCATCAAAATCCAAAAAAATCGAAGTTGGTTTCAATTTCCTTTATTACAATTTGACTAAAAATTTATATAAAATCCAAAAAAAATTGAAGTAAATTTCATCTAAATTCACTCAAATTTAGCTCCTCCAACAAAAAAACTCATCAAAATCCAAAAAAATCGAAGTTGGTTCAAATTCCTTTATTACAATTTGACTAAAAATTTATATAAAATCCAAAAAAATGAAAGTAAATTTCATCTAAATTCACTCAAATTTTTCTCCTCCAACAAAAAAACTCATCAAAATCCAAAAAAATCGAAGTTGGTTTCAAATTACTTTATTACAATTTGACTTAAAATCTATATAAAATCCAAAAAAATGAAAGTAAATTTCATCTAAATTCTCTCAAATTTAGCTACTCCAACAAAAAAATTCATCAAAATCCTAAAAAATCGAAGGTGGTTTCAAATTACTTAATAACAATTTGACTAAAAATTTATATAAAATCCAAAAAAATAAAAGTAAATTTCATCTAAATTCACTCAAATTTAGCTCCACCAACAAAAAAATTCATCAAAATCCAAAAAAATCGAAGTTGGTTTCAAATTCCTTTATTACAATTTGTCTAAAAATTTATATGAAATCAAAAAAATAGAAGTAAGTTTCATCTAAATTCACTCAAATTTAACTCCTCCATCAAAAAAACTCTTCAAAATCCAAAAAAATCGAAGGTGGTTTCAAATTCCTTTATTACAATTTGACTAAAAATTTATATAAAATCCAAAAAAATGAAAGTAAATTTCATTAAGATTCACTCAAATTTAGCTCCTTCAACAAAAAAATTCATCAAAATCCACAAAAATCGAAGGTGGTTTCAAATTCCTTTATTACAATTTGACTAAAAATTTATATAAAATCCAAAAAAATAAAAGTAAATTTCATCTAAATTTACTCAAATTTAACTCCTCCAACAACCAAAATCATCGAAATCCAAATAAATCGACGTTGGTCCAAATTCCTTTATTACAATTTGACTAAAAATTTATATGAAATCAAAAAAAAATAGAAGTAAGTTTCATCTAAATTCACTCAAATTTAGCTCCTCCAACAAAAAAACTCATCAAAATCCAAAAAAATCGAAGTTGGTTTCAAATTCCTTTATTACAATTTGACTAAAAATTTATATAAAATCAAAAAAATAGCTGTGAATTTCAACTAAATTTACTCAAATTTAACTCCTCCAACAACCAAAATCATGAAAATCCCAAAAAATTGACGTTGGTTCAAATTCCTTTATTACAATTTGACTAAAAATTTATATGAAATCAAAAAAATACAAGTAAATTTCATCTAAATTCACTCAAATTTAGCTCCCCCAACAAACAAATTCATCAAAATCCAAAAAAATCGAAGTTGGTTTCAATTTCCTTTATTACAATTTGACTAAAAATTTATATAAAATCCAAAAAAAATTGAAGTAAATTTCATCTAAATTCACTCAAATTTAGCTCCTCCAACAAAAAAATTCATCAAAATCCAAAAAAATCGAAGGTGGTTTCAATTTCCTTTATTACAATTTGACTAAAAATTTATATGAAATCAAAAAAAATGAAAGTAAATTTCATCTAAATTCACTCAAATTTAGCTCCTCCAACAAAAAAATTCATCAAAATCCAAAAAAATCGAAGTTGGTTTCAATTTCCTTTATTACAATTTGACAAAAAATTTATATAAAATCCAAAAAAATTGAAGCAAATTTCATCAAAATTCACTCAAATTTAGCTCCTTCAACAAAAAAATTCATCAAAATCCAAAAAAATCGATGGTGGTTTCAAATTACTTTATTACAATTTGACTAAAAATTTATATAAAATCCAAAAAAATAAATGTAAATTTCAACTAAATTTACTCAAATTTAACTCCTCCAACAACCAAAATCATCAAAATCCAAAAAAATCGACGTTGGTTCAAATTCCTTTATTACAATTTGACTAAAAATTTATATGAAATCAAAAAAAATAGAAGTAAATTTCATCTAAATTCACTCAAATTTAGCTCCTCCAACAAAAAAATTCATCAAAATCCAAAAAAATCGAAGTTGGTTCAAATTCCTTTATTACAATTTGACTAAAAATTTAAATGAAACCAAAAAAAAAATAGAAGTAAGTTTCATCTAAATTGACTCAAATTTAACTCCTCCATAAAAAAAACTCATCAAAATCCAAAAAAATCGAAGTTGGTTCAAATTCCTTTATTACAATTTGACTAAAAATTTATATAAAATCCAAAAAAATGAAAGTAAATTTCATCTAAATTCACTCAAATTTTTCTCCTCCAACAAAAAAACTCATCAAAATCCAAAAAAATCGAAGTTGGTTTCAAATTACTTTATTACAATTTGACTTAAAATCTATATAAAATCCAAAAAAATGAAAGTAAATTTCATCTAAATTCTCTCAAATTTAGCTACTCCAACAAAAAAATTCATCAAAATCCAAAAAAATCGAAGGTGGTTTCAAATTACTTAATAACAATTTGACTAAAAATTTATATAAAATCCAAAAAATAAAAGTAAATTTCATCTAAATTCACTCAAATTTAGCTCCACCAACAAAAAAATTCATCAAAATCCAAAAAAATCGAAGTTGGTTTCAAATTCCTTTATTACAATTTGACTAAAAATTTATATGAGTTCCAAAAAAAGGTGTTAATTTCTTCTAAATTTACTGAAATTTAACTCCTCCAACAACCAAAATCATCAAAATCCAAAAAAATCGAAGTTGGTTCAAATTCGTTTATTACAATTTGACTAAAAATTTATATGAAATCAAAAAAAATAGAAGTTTCATCTAAATTCACTCAAATTTAACTCCTCCATCAAAAAAACTCATCAAAATAAAAAAAAATCGAAGTTGGTTCAAATTCCTTTATTACAATTTGACTAAAAATTTATATAAAATCCAAAAAATAAAAGTAAATTTCATCTAAATTTACTCAAATTTAACTCCTCCAACAACCAAAATCATCGAAATCCAAAAAAATCGACGTTGGTCCAAATTCCTTTATTACAATTTGACTAAAAATTTATATGAAATCAAAAAAAATAGAAGTAAGTTTCATCTAAATTCACTCAAATTTAGCTCCTCCATCAAAAAAACTCTTCAAAATCCAAAAAAATCGAAGTTGGTTCAAATTCCTTTATTACAATTTGACTAAAAATTTATATAAAATCCATAAAAATAAAAGCAAATTTCATCTAAATTTACTCAAATTTAACTCCTCCAACAACCAAAATCATCAAAATCCAAAAAAATCGACGTTGGTTCAAATACCTTTATTACAATTTGACTAAAAATTTATATGAAATAAAAAAAAATAGAAGTAAATTTCATCTAAATTCACTCAAATTTAGCTCCCCCAACAAAAAAATTCATCAAAATCCAAAAAAATCGAAGTTGGTTTCAATTTCCTTTATTACAATTTGACTAAAAATTTATATAAAATCCAAAAAAAATTGAAGTAAATTTCATCTAAATTCACTCAAATTTAGCTCCTCCAACAAAAAAATTCATCAAAATCCAAAAAAATCGAAGGTGGTTTCAATTTCCTTTATTACAATTTGACTAAAAATTTATATGAAATCCAAAAAAATGAAAGTAAATTTCATCTAAATTCTCTCAAATTTAGCTCCTCCAACAAAAAAATTCATCAAAATCCAAAAAAATCGAAGGTGGTTTCAAATTACTTAATAACAATTTGACTAAAAATTTATATAAAATCCAAAAAAATAAAAGTAAATTTCATCTAAATTCACTCAAATTTAGCTCCTCCAACAAAAAAATTCATCAAAATCCAAAAAAATCGAAGGTGGTTTCAAATTACTTAATAACAATTTGACTAAAAATTTATATAAAATCCAAAAAAAATAAAAGTAAATTTCATCTAAATTCACTCAAATTTAGCTCCACCAACAAAAAAATTCATCAAAATCCAAAAAAATCGAAGTTGGTTTCAAATTCCTTTATTACAATTTGACTAAAAATTTATATAAGTTCCAAAAAAAGGTGTTAATTTCTTCTAAATTTACTGAAATTTAACTCCTCCAACAACCAAAATCATCAAAATCCAAAAAAATCGAATTTGGCTCAAATTCCTTTATTACAATTTGACTAAAAATTTATATGAAATCAAAAAAAATAGAAGTTTCATCTAAATTCACTCAAATTTAACTCCTCCATCAAAAAAACTCATCAAAATAAAAAAAAATCGAAGTTGGTTCAAATTCCTTTATTACAATTTGACTAAAAATTTATATAAAATCCAAAAAAATAAAAGTAAATTTCATCTAAATTTACTCAAATTTAACTCCTCCAACAACCAAAATCATTGAAATCCAAAAAAATCGACGTTGGTCCAAATTCCTTTATTACAATTTGACTAAAAATTTATATGAAATCAAAAAAAAATAGAAGTAAGTTTCATCTAAATTCACTCAAATTTAGCTCCTCCAACAAAAAAACTCATCAAAATCCAAAAAAATCGAAGTTGGTTTCAAATTCCTTTATTACAATTTGACTAAAAATTTATATAAAATCAAAAAAATAGCTGTTAATTTCAACTAAATTTACTCAAATTTAACTCCTCCAACAACCAAAATCATCAAAATCCCAAAAAATTGACGTTGGTTCAAATTCCTTTATTACAATTTGACTAAAAATTTATATGAAATCAAAAAAATACAAGTAAATTTCATCTAAATTCACTCAAATTTAGCTCCCCCAACAAACAAATTCATCAAAATCCAAAAAAATCGAAGTTGGTTTCAATTTCCTTTATTACAATTTGACTAAAAATTTATATAAAATCCAAAAAAAATTGAAGTAAATTTCATCTAAATTCACTCAAATTTAGCTCCTCCAACAAAAAAACTCATCAAAATCCAAAAAAATCGAAGTTGGTTCAAATTCCTTTATTACAATTTGACTAAAAATTTATATAAAATCCAAAAAAATGAAAGTAAATTTCATCTAAATTCACTCAAATTTTTCTCCTCCAACAAAAAAACTCATCAAAATCCAAAAAAATCGAAGTTGGTTTCAAATTTCTTTATTACAATTTGACTTAAAATCTATATAAAATCCAAAAAAATGAAAGTAAATTTCATCTAAATTCTCTCAAATTTAGCTACTCCAACAAAAAAATTCATCAAAATCCAAAAAAATCGAAGGTGGTTTCAAATTACTTAATAACAATTTGACTAAAAATTTATATAAAATCCAAAAAAATAAAAGTAAATTTCATCTAAATTCACTCAAATTTAGCTCCACCAACAAAAAAATTCATCAAAATCCAAAAAAATTGAAGTTGGTTTCAAATTCCTTTATTACAATTTGTCTAAAAATTTATATGAAATCAAAAAAATAGAAGTAAGTTTCATCTAAATTCACTCAAATTTAACTCCTCCATCAAAAAAACTCTTCAAAATCCAAAAAAATCGAAGGTGGTTTCAAATTCCTTTATTACAATTTGACTAAAAATTTATATAAAATCCAAAAAAATGAAAGTAAATTTCATTAAGATTCACTCAAATTTAGCTCCTTCAACAAAAAAATTCATCAAAATCCACAAAAATCGAAGGTGGTTTCAAATTCCTTTATTACAATTTGACTAAAAATTTATATAAAATCCGAAAAAATAAAAGTAAATTTCATCTAAATTTACTCAAATTTAACTCCTCCAACAACCAAAATCATCGAAATCCAAATAAATCGACGTTGGTCCAAATTCCTTTATTACAATTTGACTAAAAATTTATATGAAATCAAAAAAAATAGAAGTAAGTTTCATCTAAATTCACTCAAATTTAGCTCCTCCAACAAAAAAACTCATCAAAATCCAAAAAAATCGAAGTTGGTTTCAAATTCCTTTATTACAATTTGACTAAAAATTTATATAAAATCCAAAAAAATAGCTGTTAATTTCAACTAAATTTACTCAAATTTAACTCCTCCAACAACCAAAATCATCAAAATCCCAAAAAATTGACGTTGGTTTCAATTTCCTTTATTACAATTTGACTAAAAATTTATATAAAATCCAAAAAATAAAAGTAAATTTCATCTAAATTTACTCAAATTTAACTCCTCCAACAACCAAAATCATCGAAATCCAAAAAAATCGACGTTGGTCCAAATTCCTTTATTACAATTTGACTAAAAATTTATATGAAATCAAAAAAAATAGAAGTAAGTTTCATCTAAATTCACTCAAATTTAGCTCCTCCAACAAAAAAACTCATCAAAATCCAAAAAAATCGAAGTTGGTTTCAAATTCCTTTATTACAATTTGACTAAAAATTTATATAAAATCAAAAAAAATAGCTGTTAATTTCAACTAAATTTACTCAAATTTAACTCCTCCAACAACCAAAATCATCAAAATCCCAAAAAATTGACGTTGGTTCAAATTCCTTTATTACAATTTGACTAAAAATGTATATGAAATCAAAAAAATACAAGTAAATTTCATCTGAATTCACTCAAATTTAGCTCCTCCAACAAAAAAATTCATCCAAATCCAAAAAAAATCGAAGTTGGTTTCAATTTCCTTTATTACAATTTGACAAAAAATTTATATAAAGTCCAAAAAAATTGAAGTAAATTTCATCTAAATTCACTCAAATTTAGCTCCTCCAACAAAAAAACTCATCAAAATCCAAAAAAATCGAAGTTGGTTTCAAATTACTTTATTACAATTTGACTTAAAATATATATAAAATCCAAAAAAATGAAAGTAAATTTCATCTAAATTCTCTCAAATTTAGCTCCTCCAACAAAAAAATTCATCAAAATCCAAAAAAATCGAAGGTGGTTTCAAATTACTTAATAACAATTTGACTAAAAATTTATATAAAATCCAAAAAAAATAAAAGTAAATTTCATCTAAATTCACTCAAATTTAGCTCCACCAACAAAAAAATTCATCAAAATCCAAAAAAATCGAAGTTGGTTTCAAATTCCTTTATTACAATTTGACTAAAAATTTATATAAGTTCCAAAAAAAGGTGTTAATTTCTTCTAAATTTACTGAAATTTAACTCCTCCAACAACCAAAATCATCAAAATCCAAAAAAATCGAATTTGGCTCAAATTCCTTTATTACAATTTGACTAAAAATTTATATGAAATCAAAAAAAATAGAAGTTTCATCTAAATTCACTCAAATTTAACTCCTCCATCAAAAAAACTCATCAAAATAAAAAAAAATCGAAGTTGGTTCAAATTCCTTTATTACAATTTGACTAAAAATTTATATAAAATCCAAAAAAATAAAAGTAAATTTCGTCTAAATTTACTCAAATTTAACTCCTCCAACAACCAAAATCATCGAAATCCAAAAAAATCGACGTTGGTCCAAATTCCTTTATTACAATTTGACTAAAAATTTATATGAAATCAAAAAAAAATAGAAGTAAGTTTCATCTAAATTCACTCAAATTTAGCTCCTCCAACAAAAAAACTCATCAAAATCCAAAAAAATCGAAGTTGGTTTCAAATTCCTTTATTACAATTTGACTAAAAATTTATATAAAATCCAATAAAATTGAAGTAAATTTCATCTAAATTCTCTCAAATTTAGATCCTCCAACAAAAAAATTCATCAAAATCCAAAAAAATCGAAGGTGGTTTCAAATTCCTTAATAACAATTTGACTAAAAATTTATATAAAATCCAAAAAAATAAAAGTAAATTTCATCTAAATTCACTCAAATTTAGCTCCACCAGCAAAAAAATTCATCAAAATCCAAAAAAATCGAAGTTGGTTTCAAATTCCTTTATTACAATTTGACTAAAAAATTATATGAGTTCCAAAAAAAGGTGTTAATTTCTTCTAAATTTACTGAAATTTAACTCCTCCAACAACCAAAATCATCAAAATCCAAAAAAATCGAAGTTGGTTCAAATTCCTTTATTACAATTTGACTAAAAATTTATATGAAATCAAAAAAAAATAGAAGTTTCATCTAAATTCACTCAAATTTAACTCCTCCATCAAAAAAACTCATCAAAATAAAAAAAAATCGAAGTTGGTTCAAATTCCTTTATTACAATTTGACTAAAAATTTATATAAAATCCAAAAAAATAAAAGTAAATTTCATCTAAATTTACTCAAATTTAACTCCTCCAACAACCAAAATCATCGAAATCCAAAAAAATCGACGTTGGTTCAAATTCCTTTATTACAATTTGACTAAAAATTTATATGAAATCAAAAAAAATAGAAGTAAATTTCATCTAAATTCACTCAAATTTAGCTCCTCCAACAAAAAAATTCATCAAAATCCAAAAAAATCGAAGTTGGTTCAAATTCCTTTATTACAATTTGACTAAAAATTTAAATGAACCCCAAAAAAATAGAAGTAAGTTTCATCTAAATTCACTCAAATTTAACTCCTCCATAAAAAAACTCATCAAAATCCAAAAAAATCGAAGTTGGTTCAAATTCCTTTATTACAAATT
This sequence comes from Andrena chrysosceles, assembly GCA_963855975.1. NCBI lineage: Eukaryota > Metazoa > Arthropoda > Insecta > Hymenoptera > Andrenidae > Andrena > Andrena chrysosceles. Next base: position 165,215 of record CAWLCU010000217.1, on the reverse strand, counting down.
GACTAAAAATTTATATAAAATCCAAAAAAATGAAAGTAAATTTCATCTAAATTCACTCAAATTTTTCTCCTCCAACAAAAAAACTCATCAAAATCCAAAAAAATCGAAGTTGGTTTCAAATTACTTTATTACAATTTGACTTAAAATCTATATAAAATCCAAAAAAATGAAAGTAAATTTCATCTAAATTCTCTCAAATTTAGCTACTCCAACAAAAAATTCATCAAAATCCAAAAAAATCGAAGGTGGTTTCAATTTCCTTTATTACAATTTGACAAAAAATTTATATAAAATCCAAAAAAATTGAAGTAAATTTCATCTAAATTCACTCAAATTTAGGTCCTCCCACAAAAATATTCATCAAAATCCAAAAAAATCGAAGTTGGTTTCAAATTACTTTATTACAATTTGACTAAAAATTTATATAAAATAAAAAAAAATAGAAGTAAATTTCATCTAAATTCACTCAAATTTAACTCCTCCAACAAAAAAACTCATCAAAATCCAAAAAAATCGAAGTCGGTTTCAAATTACATTATTACAATTTGACTAAAAATTTATATAAAATAAAAAAAATAGAAGTAAATTTCATCTAAATTCACTCAAATTTAACTCTACCAACAAAAAAACTCATCAAAATCCAAAATAAACGAAGTTGGTTTCTAATTACTTTATTACAATTTGACTAAAAATTTATATAAGATTAAAAACAATAGAAGTAAATTTCATCTAAATTCACTCAAATTTAACTCTACCAACATAAAAACTCATCAAAATCCAAAAAAATCGAAGTTGGTTTCAAATTACTTTATTACAATTTGACTAAAAATTTATATAAAATTTAAAAAAATAGAAGTAAATTTCATCTAAATTCAATCAAATTTAACTCCTCCAACAAAAAAATTCATCAAAATCCAAAAAAATCGATGGTGGTTTCAAATTCCTTTATTACAATTTGACTAAAAATTTATATGAAATCAAAAAAAATAGAAGTAAGTTTCATCTAAATTCACTCAAATTTAACTCCTCCATCAAAAAAACTCTTCAAAATCCAAAAAAATCGAAGTTGGTTCAAATTCCTTTATTACAATTTGACTAAAAATTTATATAAAATCCATAAAAATAAAAGCAAATTTCATCTAAATTTACTCAAATTTAACTCCTCCAACAACCAAAATCATCAAAATCCAAAAAAATCGACGTTGGTTCAAATACCTTTATTACAATTTGACTAAAAATTTATATGAAATAAAAAAAAATAGAAGTAAATTTCATCTAAATTCACTCAAATTTAGCTCCCCCAACAAAAAAATTCATCAAAATCCAAAAAAATCGAAGTTGGTTTCAATTTCCTTTATTACAATTTGACTAAAAATTTATATAAAATCCAAAAAAAATTGAAGTAAATTTCATCTAAATTCACTCAAATTTAGCTCCTCCAACAAAAAAATTCATCAAAATCCAAAAAAATCGAAGGTGGTTTCAATTTCCTTTATTACAATTTGACTAAAAATTTATATGAAATCCAAAAAAATGAAAGTAAATTTCATCTAAATTCTCTCAAATTTAGCTCCTCCAACAAAAAAATTCATCAAAATCCAAAAAAATCGAAGGTGGTTTCAAATTACTTAATAACAATTTGACTAAAAATTTATATAAAATCAAAAAAAATAAAAGTATATTTCATCTAAATTCACTCAAATTTAGCTCCACCAACAAAAAAATTCATCAAAATCCAAAAAAATCGAAGTTGGTTTCAAATTCCTTTATTACAATTTGACTAAAAATTTATATGAAATCAAAAAAAATAGAAGTAAGTTTCATCTAAATTCACTCAAATTTAGCTCCTCCATCAAAAAAACTCTTCAAAATCCAAAAAAATCGAAGTTGGTTCAAATTCCTTTATTACAATTTGACTAAAAATTTATATAAAATCCATAAAAATAAAAGCAAATTTCATCTAAATTTACTCAAATTTAACTCCTCCAACAACCAAAATCATCAAAATCCAAAAAAATCGAATTTGGCTCAAATTCCTTTATTACAATTTGACTAAAAATTTATATGAAATCAAAAAAAAATAGAAGTTTCATCTAAATTCACTCAAATTTAACTCCTCCATCAAAAAAACTCATCAAAATAAAAAAAAATCGAAGTTGGTTCAAATTCCTTTATTACAATTTGACTAAAAATTTATATAAAATCCAAAAAAATAAAAGTAAATTTCATCTAAATTCACTCAAATTTAGCTCCCCCAACAAACAAATTCATCAAAATCCAAAAAAATCGAAGTTGGTTTCAATTTCCTTTATTACAATTTGACTAAAAATTTATATAAAATCCAAAAAAAATTGAAGTAAATTTCATCTAAATTCACTCAAATTTAGCTCCTCCAACAAAAAAACTCATCAAAATCCAAAAAAATCGAAGTTGGTTCAAATTCCTTTATTACAATTTGACTAAAAATTTATATAAAATCCAAAAAAATGAAAGTAAATTTCATCTAAATTCACTCAAATTTTTCTCCTCCAACAAAAAAACTCATCAAAATCCAAAAAAATCGAAGTTGGTTTCAAATTACTTTATTACAATTTGACTTAAAATCTATATAAAATCCAAAAAAATGAAAGTAAATTTCATCTAAATTCTCTCAAATTTAGCTACTCCAACAAAAAAATTCATCAAAATCCTAAAAAATCGAAGGTGGTTTCAAATTACTTAATAACAATTTGACTAAAAATTTATATAAAATCCAAAAAAATAAAAGTAAATTTCATCTAAATTCACTCAAATTTAGCTCCACCAACAAAAAAATTCATCAAAATCCAAAAAAATCGAAGTTGGTTTCAAATTCCTTTATTACAATTTGTCTAAAAATTTATATGAAATCAAAAAAATAGAAGTAAGTTTCATCTAAATTCACTCAAATTTAACTCCTCCATCAAAAAAACTCTTCAAAATCCAAAAAAATCGAAGGTGGTTTCAAATTCCTTTATTACAATTTGACTAAAAATTTATATAAAATCCAAAAAAATGAAAGTAAATTTCATTAAGATTCACTCAAATTTAGCTCCTTCAACAAAAAAATTCATCAAAATCCACAAAAATCGAAGGTGGTTTCAAATTCCTTTATTACAATTTGACTAAAAATTTATATAAAATCCAAAAAAATAAAAGTAAATTTCATCTAAATTTACTCAAATTTAACTCCTCCAACAACCAAAATCATCGAAATCCAAATAAATCGACGTTGGTCCAAATTCCTTTATTACAATTTGACTAAAAATTTATATGAAATCAAAAAAAAATAGAAGTAAGTTTCATCTAAATTCACTCAAATTTAGCTCCTCCAACAAAAAAACTCATCAAAATCCAAAAAAATCGAAGTTGGTTTCAAATTCCTTTATTACAATTTGACTAAAAATTTATATAAAATCAAAAAAATAGCTGTGAATTTCAACTAAATTTACTCAAATTTAACTCCTCCAACAACCAAAATCATGAAAATCCCAAAAAATTGACGTTGGTTCAAATTCCTTTATTACAATTTGACTAAAAATTTATATGAAATCAAAAAAATACAAGTAAATTTCATCTAAATTCACTCAAATTTAGCTCCCCCAACAAACAAATTCATCAAAATCCAAAAAAATCGAAGTTGGTTTCAATTTCCTTTATTACAATTTGACTAAAAATTTATATAAAATCCAAAAAAAATTGAAGTAAATTTCATCTAAATTCACTCAAATTTAGCTCCTCCAACAAAAAAATTCATCAAAATCCAAAAAAATCGAAGGTGGTTTCAATTTCCTTTATTACAATTTGACTAAAAATTTATATGAAATCAAAAAAAATGAAAGTAAATTTCATCTAAATTCACTCAAATTTAGCTCCTCCAACAAAAAAATTCATCAAAATCCAAAAAAATCGAAGTTGGTTTCAATTTCCTTTATTACAATTTGACAAAAAATTTATATAAAATCCAAAAAAATTGAAGCAAATTTCATCAAAATTCACTCAAATTTAGCTCCTTCAACAAAAAAATTCATCAAAATCCAAAAAAATCGATGGTGGTTTCAAATTACTTTATTACAATTTGACTAAAAATTTATATAAAATCCAAAAAAATAAATGTAAATTTCAACTAAATTTACTCAAATTTAACTCCTCCAACAACCAAAATCATCAAAATCCAAAAAAATCGACGTTGGTTCAAATTCCTTTATTACAATTTGACTAAAAATTTATATGAAATCAAAAAAAATAGAAGTAAATTTCATCTAAATTCACTCAAATTTAGCTCCTCCAACAAAAAAATTCATCAAAATCCAAAAAAATCGAAGTTGGTTCAAATTCCTTTATTACAATTTGACTAAAAATTTAAATGAAACCAAAAAAAAAAATAGAAGTAAGTTTCATCTAAATTGACTCAAATTTAACTCCTCCATAAAAAAAACTCATCAAAATCCAAAAAAATCGAAGTTGGTTCAAATTCCTTTATTACAATTTGACTAAAAATTTATATAAAATCCAAAAAAATGAAAGTAAATTTCATCTAAATTCACTCAAATTTTTCTCCTCCAACAAAAAAACTCATCAAAATCCAAAAAAATCGAAGTTGGTTTCAAATTACTTTATTACAATTTGACTTAAAATCTATATAAAATCCAAAAAAATGAAAGTAAATTTCATCTAAATTCTCTCAAATTTAGCTACTCCAACAAAAAAATTCATCAAAATCCAAAAAAATCGAAGGTGGTTTCAAATTACTTAATAACAATTTGACTAAAAATTTATATAAAATCCAAAAAATAAAAGTAAATTTCATCTAAATTCACTCAAATTTAGCTCCACCAACAAAAAAATTCATCAAAATCCAAAAAAATCGAAGTTGGTTTCAAATTCCTTTATTACAATTTGTCTAAAAATTTATATGAAATCAAAAAAATAGAAGTAAGTTTCATCTAAATTCACTCAAATTTAACTCCTCCATCAAAAAAACTCTTCAAAATCCAAAAAAATCGAAGGTGGTTTCAAATTCCTTTATTACAATTTGACTAAAAATTTATATAAAATCCAAAAAAATGAAAGTAAATTTCATGAAGATTCACTCAAATTTAGCTCCTTCAACAAAAAAATTCATCAAAATCCACAAAAATCGAAGGTGGTTTCAAATTCCTTTATTACAATTTGACTAAAAATTTATATAAAATCCAAAAAAATAAAAGTAAATTTCATCTAAATTTACTCAAATTTAACTCCTCCAACAACCAAAATCATCAAAATCCAAAAAAATCGAAGTTGGTTCAAATTCCTTTATTACAATTTGTCTAAAAATTTATATGAAATCAAAAAAAATAGAAGTAAGTTTCATCTAAATTCACTCAAATTTAACTCCTCCATCAAAAAAACTCATCAAAATCCAAAAAAATCGAAGTTGGTTCAAATTCCTTTATTACAATTTGACTAAAAATTTATATAAAATCCAAAAAAATAAAAGTAAATTTCATCTAAATTTACTCAAATTTAACTCCTCCAACAACCAAATAAATCGACGTTGGTCCAAATTCCTTTATTACAATTTGACTAAAAATTTATATGAAATCAAAAAAAATAGAAGTAAGTTTCATCTAAATTCACTCAAATTTAGCTCCTCCAACAAAAAAACTCATCAAAATCCAAAAAAATCGAAGTTGGTTTCAAATTCCTTTATTACAATTTGACTAAAAATTTATATAAAATCCAAAAAAATAGCTGTTAATTTCAACTAAATTTACTCAAATTTAACTCCTCCAACAACCAAAATCATCAAAATCCCAAAAAATTGACGTTGGTTTCAATTTCCTTTATTACAATTTGACTAAAAATTTATATAAAATCCAATAAAATTGAAGTAAATTTCATCTAAATTCACTCAAATTTAGCTCCTCCAACAAAAAAATTCATCAAAATCCAAAAAAATCGAAGGTGGTTTCAAATTCCTTTATTATAATTTGACTAAAAATTTATATAAAATCCAAAAAAATGAAAGTAAATTTCATCTAAATTCACTCAAATTTAGCTCTTCCAACAAAAAAATTCATCAAAATCACAAAAAATCGAAGTTGGTTTCAATTTCCTTTATTACAATTTGACAAAAAATTTATATAAAATCCAAAAAAATTGAAGTAAATTTCATCTAAATTCACTCAAATTTAGGTCCTCCAACAAAAATATTCATCAAAATCCAAAAAAATCGGAGGTGGTTTCAAATTCCTTTATTACAATTTGACTAAAAATTTTTATAAAATCCAAAAAAATGAAAGTAAATTTCATCCAAATTCACTCAAATTTAGCTCCTTCAACAAAAAAATTCATCAAAATCCAAAAAAATCGATGTTGGTTTCAAATTACTTTATTACAATTTGACTAAAAATTTATATAAAATCCAAAAAAATAAATGTAAATTTCAACTAAATTTACTCAAATTTAACTCCTCCAACAACCAAAATCATCAAAATCCAAAAAAATCGACGTTGGTTCAAATTCCTTTATTACAATTTGACTAAAAATTTATATGAAATCAAAAAAAATAGAAGTAAATTTCATCTAAATTCACTCAAATTTAGCTCCTCCAACAAAAAAATTCATCAAAATCCAAAAAAATCGACGTTGGTCCAAATTCCTTTATTACAATTTGACTAAAAATTTATATGAAATCAAAAAAAATAGAAGTAAGTTTCATCTAAATTCACTCAAATTTAGCTCCTCCAACAAAAAAACTCATCAAAATCCAAAAAAATCGAAGTTGGTTTCAAATTCCTTTATTACAATTTGACTAAAAATTTATATAAAATCCAAAAAAATAGCTGTTAATTTCAACTAAATTTACTCAAATTTAACTCCTCCAACAACCAAAATCATCAAAATCCCAAAAAATTGACGTTGGTTTCAATTTCCTTTATTACAATTTGACTAAAAATTTATATAAAATCCAAAAAATAAAAGTAAATTTCATCTAAATTTACTCAAATTTAACTCCTCCAACAACCAAAATCATCGAAATCCAAAAAAATCGACGTTGGTCCAAATTCCTTTATTACAATTTGACTAAAAATTTATATGAAATCAAAAAAAAATAGAAGTAAGTTTCATCTAAATTCACTCAAATTTAGCTCCTCCAACAAAAAAACTCATCAAAATCCAAAAAAATCGAAGTTGGTTTCAAATTCCTTTATTACAATTTGACTAAAAATTTATATAAAATCAAAAAAATAGCTGTTAATTTCAACTAAATTTACTCAAATTTAACTCCTCCAACCACCAAAATCATCAAAATCCCAAAAAATTGACGTTGGTTCAAATTCCTTTATTACAATTTGACTAAAAATTTATATGAAATCAAAAAAATACAAGTAAATTTCATCTAAATTCACTCAAATTTAGCTCCCCCAACAAACAAATTCATCAAAATCCAAAAAAATCGAAGTTGGTTTCAATTTCCTTTATTACAATTTGACTAAAAATTTATATAAAATCCAAAAAAAATTGAAGTAAATTTCATCTAAATTCACTCAAATTTAGCTCCTCCAACAAAAAAACTCATCAAAATCCAAAAAAATCGAAGTTGGTTCAAATTCCTTTATTACAATTTGACTAAAAATTTATATAAAATCCAAAAAAATGAAAGTAAATTTCATCTAAATTCACTCAAATTTTTCTCCTCCAACAAAAAAACTCATCAAAATCCAAAAAAATCGAAGTTGGTTTCAAATTACTTTATTACAATTTGACTTAAAATCTATATAAAATCCAAAAAAATGAAAGTAAATTTCATCTAAATTCTCTCAAATTTAGCTACTCCAACAAAAAAATTCATCAAAATCCTAAAAAATCGAAGGTGGTTTCAAATTACTTAATAACAATTTGACTAAAAATTTATATAAAATCCAAAAAAATAAAAGTAAATTTCATCTAAATTCACTCAAATTTAGCTCCACCAACAAAAAAATTCATCAAAATCCAAAAAAATCGAAGTTGGTTTCAAATTCCTTTATTACAATTTGTCTAAAAATTTATATGAAATCAAAAAAATAGAAGTAAGTTTCATCTAAATTCACTCAAATTTAACTCCTCCATCAAAAAAACTCTTCAAAATCCAAAAAAATCGAAGGTGGTTTCAAATTCCTTTATTACAATTTGACTAAAAATTTATATAAAATCCAAAAAAATGAAAGTAAATTTCATTAAGATTCACTCAAATTTAGCTCCTTCAACAAAAAAATTCATCAAAATCCACAAAAATCGAAGGTGGTTTCAAATTCCTTTATTACAATTTGACTAATAATTTATATAAAATCCAAAAAAATAAAAGTAAATTTCATCTAAATTTACTCAAATTTAACTCCTCCAACAACCAAAATCATCGAAATCCAAATAAATCGACGTTGGTCCAAATTCCTTTATTACAATTTGACTAAAAATTTATATGAAATCAAAAAAAAATAGAAGTAAGTTTCATCTAAATTCACTCAAATTTAGCTCCTCCAACAAAAAAACTCATCAAAATCCAAAAAAATCGAAGTTGGTTTCAAATTCCTTTATTACAATTTGACTAAAAATTTATATAAAATCAAAAAAATAGCTGTGAATTTCAACTAAATTTACTCAAATTTAACTCCTCCAACAACCAAAATCATGAAAATCCCAAAAAATTGACGTTGGTTCAAATTCCTTTATTACAATTTGACTAAAAATTTATATGAAATCAAAAAAATACAAGTAAATTTCATCTAAATTCACTCAAATTTAGCTCCCCCAACAAACAAATTCATCAAAATCCAAAAAAATCGAAGTTGGTTTCAATTTCCTTTATTACAATTTGACTAAAAATTTATATAAAATCCAAAAAAAATTGAAGTAAATTTCATCTAAATTCACTCAAATTTAGCTCCTCCAACAAAAAAATTCATCAAAATCCAAAAAAATCGAAGGTGGTTTCAATTTCCTTTATTACAATTTGACTAAAAATTTATATGAAATCAAAAAAAATGAAAGTAAATTTCATCTAAATTCACTCAAATTTAGCTCCTCCAACAAAAAAATTCATCAAAATCCAAAAAAATCGAAGTTGGTTTCAATTTCCTTTATTACAATTTGACAAAAAATTTATATAAAATCCAAAAAAATTGAAGCAAATTTCATCAAAATTCACTCAAATTTAGCTCCTTCAACAAAAAAATTCATTAAAATCCAAAAAAATCGATGGTGGTTTCAAATTACTTTATTACAATTTGACTAAAAATTTATATAAAATCCAAAAAAATAAATGTAAATTTCAACTAAATTTACTCAAATTTAACTCCTCCAACAACCAAAATCATCAAAATCCAAAAAAATCGACGTTGGTTCAAATTCCTTTATTACAATTTGACTAAAAATTTATATGAAATCAAAAAAAATAGAAGTAAATTTCATCTAAATTCACTCAAATTTAGCTCCTCCAACAAAAAAATTCATCAAAATCCAAAAAAATCGAAGTTGGTTCAAATTCCTTTATTACAATTTGACTAAAAATTTAAATGAAACCAAAAAAAAAATAGAAGTAAGTTTCATCTAAATTGACTCAAATTTAACTCCTCCATAAAAAAAACTCATCAAAATCCAAAAAAATCGAAGTTGGTTCAAATTCCTTTATTACAATTTGACTAAAAATTTATATAAAATCCAAAAAAATGAAAGTAAATTTCATCTAAATTCACTCAAATTTTTCTCCTCCAACAAAAAAACTCATCAAAATCCAAAAAAATCGAAGTTGGTTTCAAATTACTTTATTACAATTTGACTTAAAATCTATATAAAATCCAAAAAAATGAAAGTAAATTTCATCTAAATTCTCTCAAATTTAGCTACTCCAACAAAAAAATTCATCAAAATCCAAAAAAATCGAAGGTGGTTTCAAATTACTTAATAACAATTTGACTAAAAATTTATATAAAATCCAAAAAATAAAAGTAAATTTCATCTAAATTCACTCAAATTTAGCTCCACCAACAAAAAAATTCATCAAAATCCAAAAAAATCGAAGTTGGTTTCAAATTCCTTTATTACAATTTGTCTAAAAATTTATATGAAATCAAAAAAATAGAAGTAAGTTTCATCTAAATTCACTCAAATTTAACTCCTCCATCAAAAAAACTCTTCAAAATCCAAAAAAATCGAAGGTGGTTTCAAATTCCTTTATTACAATTTGACTAAAAATTTATATAAAATCCAAAAAAATGAAAGTAAATTTCATGAAGATTCACTCAAATTTAGCTCCTTCAACAAAAAAATTCATCAAAATCCACAAAAATCGAAGGTGGTTTCAAATTCCTTTATTACAATTTGACTAAAAATTTATATAAAATCCAAAAAAATAAAAGTAAATTTCATCTAAATTTACTCAAATTTAACTCCTCCAACAACCAAAATCATCAAAATCCAAAAAAATCGAAGTTGGTTCAAATTCCTTTATTACAATTTGTCTAAAAATTTATATGAAATCAAAAAAAATAGAAGTAAGTTTCATCTAAATTCACTCAAATTTAACTCCTCCATCAAAAAAACTCATCAAAATCCAAAAAAATCGAAGTTGGTTCAAATTCCTTTATTACAATTTGACTAAAAATTTATATAAAATCCAAAAAAATAAAAGTAAATTTCATCTAAATTTACTCAAATTTAACTCCTCCAACAACCAAATAAATCGACGTTGGTCCAAATTCCTTTATTACAATTTGACTAAAAATTTATATGAAATCAAAAAAAATAGAAGTAAGTTTCATCTAAATTCACTCAAATTTAGCTCCTCCAACAAAAAAACTCATCAAAATCCAAAAAAATCGAAGTTGGTTTCAAATTCCTTTATTACAATTTGACTAAAAATTTATATAAAATCCAAAAAAATAGCTGTTAATTTCAACTAAATTTACTCAAATTTAACTCCTCCAACAACCAAAATCATCAAAATCCCAAAAAATTGACGTTGGTTTCAATTTCCTTTATTACAATTTGACTAAAAATTTATATAAAATCCAATAAAATTGAAGTAAATTTCATCTAAATTCACTCAAATTTAGCTCCTCCAACAAAAAAATTCATCAAAATCCAAAAAAATCGAAGGTGGTTTCAAATTCCTTTATTATAATTTGACTAAAAATTTATATAAAATCCAAAAAAATGAAAGTAAATTTCATCTAAATTCACTCAAATTTAGCTCTTCCAACAAAAAAATTCATCAAAATCACAAAAAATCGAAGTTGGTTTCAATTTCCTTTATTACAATTTGACAAAAAATTTATATAAAATCCAAAAAAATTGAAGTAAATTTCATCTAAATTCACTCAAATTTAGGTCCTCCAACAAAAATATTCATCAAAATCCAAAAAAATCGGAGGTGGTTTCAAATTCCTTTATTACAATTTGACTAAAAATTTTTATAAAATCCAAAAAAATGAAAGTAAATTTCATCCAAATTCACTCAAATTTAGCTCCTTCAACAAAAAAATTCATCAAAATCCAAAAAAATCGATGTTGGTTTCAAATTACTTTATTACAATTTGACTAAAAATTTATATAAAATCCAAAAAAATAAATGTAAATTTCAACTAAATTTACTCAAATTTAACTCCTCCAACAACCAAAATCATCAAAATCCAAAAAAATCGACGTTGGTTCAAATTCCTTTATTACAATTTGACTAAAAATTTATATGAAATCAAAAAAAATAGAAGTAAATTTCATCTAAATTCACTCAAATTTAGCTCCTCCAACAAAAAAATTCATCAAAATCCAAAAAAATCGACGTTGGTCCAAATTCCTTTATTACAATTTGACTAAAAATTTATATGAAATCAAAAAAAATAGAAGTAAGTTTCATCTAAATTCACTCAAATTTAGCTCCTCCAACAAAAAAACTCATCAAAATCCAAAAAAATCGAAGTTGGTTTCAAATTCCTTTATTACAATTTGACTAAAAATTTATATAAAATCCAAAAAAATAGCTGTTAATTTCAACTAAATTTACTCAAATTTAACTCCTCCAACAACCAAAATCATCAAAATCCCAAAAAATTGACGTTGGTTTCAATTTCCTTTATTACAATTTGACTAAAAATTTATATAAAATCCAAAAAATAAAAGTAAATTTCATCTAAATTTACTCAAATTTAACTCCTCCAACAACCAAAATCATCGAAATCCAAAAAAATCGACGTTGGTCCAAATTCCTTTATTACAATTTGACTAAAAATTTATATGAAATCAAAAAAAATAGAAGTTTCATCTAAATTCACTCAAATTTAACTCCTCCATCAAAAAAACTCATCAAAATCAAAAAAAATCGAAGTTGGTTCAAATTCCTTTATTACAATTTGACTAAAAATTTATATAAAATCCAAAAAAATAAAAGTAAATTTCGTCTAAATTTACTCAAATTTAACTCCTCCAACAACCAAAATCATCGAAATCCAAAAAAATCGACGTTGGTCCAAATTCCTTTATTACAATTTGACTAAAAATTTATATGAAATCAAAAAAAAATAGAAGTAAGTTTCATCTAAATTCACTCAAATTTAGCTCCTCCAACAAAAAAACTCATCAAAATCCAAAAAAATCGAAGGTGGTTTCAAATTCCTTTATTACAATTTGACTAAAAATTTATATAAAATCAAAAAAATAGCTGTGAATTTCAACTAAATTTACTCAAATTTAACTCCTCCAACAACCAAAATCATGAAAATCCCAAAAAATTGACGTTGGTTCAAATTCCTTTATTACAATTTGACTAAAAATTTATATGAAATCAAAAAAATACAAGTAAATTTCATCTAAATTCACTCAAATTTAGCTCCCCCAACAAACAAATTCATCAAAATCCAAAAAAATCGAAGTTGGTTTCAATTTCCTTTATTACAATTTGACTAAAAATTTATATAAAATCCAAAAAAAATTGAAGTAAATTTCATCTAAATTCACTCAAATTTAGCTCCTCCAACAAAAAAATTCATCAAAATCCAAAAAAATCGAAGGTGGTTTCAATTTCCTTTATTACAATTTGACTAAAAATTTATATGAAATCAAAAATAATGAAAGTAAATTTCATCTAAATTCACTCAAATTTAGCTCCTCCAACAAAAAAATTCATCAAAATCCAAAAAAATCGAAGTTGGTTTCAATTTCCTTTATTACAATTTGACAAAAAATTTATATAAAATCCAAAAAAATTGAAGCAAATTTCATCAAAATTCACTCAAATTTAGCTCCTTCAACAAAAAAATTCATCAAAATCCAAAAAAATCGATGGTGGTTTCAAATTACTTTATTACAATTTGACTAAAAATTTATATAAAATCCAAAAAAATAAATGTAAATTTCAACTAAATTTACTCAAATTTAACTCCTCCAACAACCAAAATCATCAAAATCCAAAAAAATCGACGTTGGTTCAAATTCCTTTATTACAATTTGACTAAAAATTTATATGAAATCAAAAAAAATAGAAGTAAATTTCATCTAAATTCACTCAAATTTAGCTCCTCCAACAAAAAAATTCATCAAAATCCAAAAAAATCGAAGTTGGTTCAAATTCCTTTATTACAATTTGACTAAAAATTTAAATGAAACCAAAAAAAAAATAGAAGTAAGTTTCATCTAAATTGACTCAAATTTAACTCCTCCATAAAAAAACTCATCAAAATCCAAAAAAATCGAAGTTGGTTCAAATTCCTTTATTACAATTTGACTAAAAATTTATATAAAATCCAAAAAAATGAAAGTAAATTTCATCTAAATTCACTCAAATTTTTCTCCTCCAACAAAAAAACTCATCAAAATCCAAAAAAATCGAAGTTGGTTTCAAATTACTTTATTACAATTTGACTTAAAATCTATATAAAATCCAAAAAAATGAAAGTAAATTTCATCTAAATTCTCTCAAATTTAGCTACTCCAACAAAAAAATTCATCAAAATCCAAAAAAATCGAAGGTGGTTTCAAATTACTTAATAACAATTTGACTAAAAATTTATATAAAATCCAAAAATAAAAGTAAATTTCATCTAAATTCACTCAAATTTAGCTCCACCAACAAAAAAATTCATCAAAATCCAAAAAAATCGAAGTTGGTTTCAAATTCCTTTATTACAATTTGTCTAAAAATTTATATGAAATCAAAAAAATAGAAGTAAGTTTCATCTAAATTCACTCAAATTTAACTCCTCCATCAAAAAAACTCTTCAAAATCCAAAAAAATCGAAGGTGGTTTCAAATTCCTTTATTACAATTTGACTAAAAATTTATATAAAATCCAAAAAAATGAAAGTAAATTTCATGAAGATTCACTCAAATTTAGCTCCTTCAACAAAAAAATTCATCAAAATCCACAAAAATCGAAGGTGGTTTCAAATTCCTTTATTACAATTTGACTAAAAATTTATATAAAATCCAAAAAAATAAAAGTAAATTTCATCTAAATTTACTCAAATTTAACTCCTCCAACAACCAAAATCATCAAAATCCAAAAAAATCGAAGTTGGTTCAAATTCCTTTATTACAATTTGTCTAAAAATTTATATGAAATCAAAAAAAATAGAAGTAAGTTTCATCTAAATTCACTCAAATTTAACTCCTCCATCAAAAAAACTCATCAAAATCCAAAAAAATCGAAGTTGGTTCAAATTCCTTTATTACAATTTGACTAAAAATTTATATAAAATCCAAAAAAATAAAAGTAAATTTCATCTAAATTTACTCAAATTTAACTCCTCCAACAACCAAATAAATCGACGTTGGTCCAAATTCCTTTATTACAATTTGACTAAAAATTTATATGAAATCAAAAAAAATAGAAGTAAGTTTCATCTAAATTCACTCAAATTTAGCTCCTCCAACAAAAAAACTCATCAAAATCCAAAAAAATCGAAGTTGGTTTCAAATTCCTTTATTACAATTTGACTAAAAATTTATATAAAATCCAAAAAAATAGCTGTTAATTTCAACTAAATTTACTCAAATTTAACTCCTCCAACAACCAAAATCATCAAAATCCCAAAAAATTGACGTTGGTTTCAATTTCCTTTATTACAATTTGACTAAAAATTTATATAAAATCCAATAAAATTGAAGTAAATTTCATCTAAATTCACTCAAATTTAGCTCCTCCAACAAAAAAATTCATCAAAATCCAAAAAAATCGAAGGTGGTTTCAAATTCCTTTATTATAATTTGACTAAAAATTTATATAAAATCCAAAAAAATGAAAGTAAATTTCATCTAAATTCACTCAAATTTAGCTCTTCCAACAAAAAAATTCATCAAAATCACAAAAAATCGAAGTTGGTTTCAATTTCCTTTATTACAATTTGACAAAAAATTTATATAAAATCCAAAAAAATTGAAGTAAATTTCATCTAAATTCACTCAAATTTAGGTCCTCCAACAAAAATATTCATCAAAATCCAAAAAAATCGGAGGTGGTTTCAAATTCCTTTATTACAATTTGACTAAAAATTTTTATAAAATCCAAAAAAATGAAAGTAAATTTCATCCAAATTCACTCAAATTTAGCTCCTTCAACAAAAAAATTCATCAAAATCCAAAAAAATCGATGTTGGTTTCAAATTACTTTATTACAATTTGACTAAAAATTTATATAAAATCCAAAAAAATAAATGTAAATTTCAACTAAATTTACTCAAATTTAACTCCTCCAACAACCAAAATCATCAAAATCCAAAAAAATCGACGTTGGTTCAAATTCCTTTATTACAATTTGACTAAAAATTTATATGAAATCAAAAAAAATAGAAGTAAATTTCATCTAAATTCACTCAAATTTAGCTCCTCCAACAAAAAAATTCATCAAAATCCAAAAAAATCGAAGTTGGTTCAAATTCCTTCATTACAATTTGTCTAAAAATTTAAATGAAATCAAAAAAAAATAGAAGTAAGTTTCATCTAAATTCACTCAAATTTAACTCCTCCATAAAAAAACTCATCAAAATCCAAAAAAATCGAAGTTGGTTAAAATTCCTTTATTACAATTTGCCTAAAAATTTATATAAAATCCAAAAAAATTAAAGTAAATTTCATCTAAATTCACTCAAATTTAGCTCCTCCAACAAAAAAACTCATCAAAATCCAAAAAAATCGAAGTTGGTTTCAAATTACTTTATTACAATTTGACTTAAAATATATATAAAATCCAAAAAAATGAAAGTAAATTTCATCTAAATTCTCTCAAATTTAGCTCCTCCAACAAAAAAATTCATCAAAATCCAAAAAAATCGAAGGTGGTTTCAAATTACTTAATAACAATTTGACTAAAAATTTATATAAAATCCAAAAAAATAAAAGTAAATTTCATCTAAATTCACTCAAATTTAGCTCCACCAACAAAAAAATTCATCAAAATCCAAAAAAATCGAAGTTGGTTCAAATTCCTTTATTACAATTTGACTAAAAATTTAAATGAAACCAAAAAAAAATAGAAGTAAGTTTCATCTAAATTCACTCAAATTTAACTCCTCCATAAAAAAACTCATCAAAATCCAAAAAAATCGAAGTTGGTTCAAATTCCTTTATTACAATTTGACTAAAAATTTATATAAAATCCAAAAAAATGAAAGTAAATTTCATCTAAATTCACTCAAATTTTTCTCCTCCAACAAAAAAACTCATCAAAATCCAAAAAAATCGAAGTTGGTTTCAAATTACTTTATTACAATTTGACTTAAAATCTATATAAAATCCAAAAAAATGAAAGTAAATTTCATCTAAATTCTCTCAAATTTAGCTACTCCAACAAAAAAATTCATCAAAATCCAAAAAAATCGAAGGTGGTTTCAAATTACTTAATAACAATTTGACTAAAAATTTATATAAAATCCAAAAAAATAAAAGTAAATTTCATCTAAATTCACTCAAATTTAGCTCCACCAACAAAAAAATTCATCAAAATCCAAAAAAATCGAAGTTGGTTTCAAATTGCTTTATTACAATTTGACTAAAAATTTATATGAAATCAAAAAAATAGAAGTAAGTTTCATCTAAATTCACTCAAATTTAACTCCTCCATCAAAAGAACTCTTCAAAATCCAAAAAAATCGAAGGTGGTTTCAAATTCCTTTATTACAATTTGACTAAAAATTTATATAAAATCCAAAAAAATAGCTGTTAATTTCAACTAAATTTACTCAAATTTAACTACTCCAACAACCAAAATCATCAAAATCCCAAAAAATTGACGTTGGTTTCAATTTCCTTTATTACAATTTGACTAAAAATTTATATAAAATCCACTAAAATTGAAGTAAATTTCATCTAAATTCTCTCAAATTTAGCTCCTCCAACAAAAAAATTCATCAAAATCCAAAAAAATCGAAGGTGGTTTCAAATTCCTTAATAACAATTTGACTAAAAATTTATATAAAATCCAAAAAAATGAAAGTAAATTTCATCTAAATTCACTCAAATTTTTCTCCTCCAACAAAAAAACTCATCAAAATCCAAAAAAATCGAAGTTGGTTTCAAATTACTTTATTACAATTTGACTTAAAATCTATATAAAATCCAAAAAAATGAAAGTAAATTTCATCTAAATTCTCTCAAATTTAGCTACTCCAACAAAAAAATTCATCAAAATCCAAAAAAATCGAAGGTGGTTTCAAAATACTTAATAACAATTTGACTAAAAATTTATATAAAATCCAAAAAAATAAAAGTAAATTTCATCTAAATTCACTCAAATTTAGCTCCACCAACAAAAAAATTCATCAAAATCCAAAAAAATCGAAGTTGGTTTCAAATTGCTTTATTACAATTTGACTAAAAATTTATATGAAATCAAAAAAATAGAAGTAAGTTTCATCTAAATTCACTCAAATTTAACTCCTCCATCAAAAAAACTCTTCAAAATCCAAAAAAATCGAAGGTGGTTTCAAATTCCTTTATTACAATTTGACTAAAAATTTATATAAAATCCAAAAAAATGAAAGTAAATTTCATTAAGATTCACTCAAATTTAGCTCCTTCAACAAAAAAATTCATCAAAATCCACAAAAATCGAAGGTGGTTTCAAATTCCTTTATTACAATTTGACTAAAAATTTATATAAAATCCCAAAAAATAAAAGTAAATTTCATCTAAATTTACTCAAATTTAACTCCCCCAACAACCAAAATCATCTAAATCCCAAAAAATCGACGTTGGTTTCAAATTCCTTTATTACAATTTGACTAATAATTTATATAAATTCCAAAAAAGGTGTTAATTTCTTCTAAATTTACTCAAATTTAACTCCTCCAACAACCAAAATCATCAAAATCCAAAAAAATCGAAGTTGGTTCAAATTCCTTTATTACAATTTGTCTAAAAATTTATATGAAATCAAAAAAAATAGAAGTAAGTTTCATCTAAATTCACTCAAATTTAACTCCTCCATCAAAAAAACTCATCAAAATAAAAAAAAATCGAAGTTGGTTCAAATTCCTTTATTACAATTTGACTAAAAATTTATATAAAATCCAAAAAATAAAAGTAAATTTCATCTAAATTTACTCAAATTTAACTCCTCCAACAACCAAAATCATCGAAATCCAAAAAAATCGACGTTGGTCCAAATTCCTTTATTACAATTTGACTAAAAATTTATATGAAATCAAAAAAAATAGAAGTAAGTTTCATCTAAATTCACTCAAATTTAGCTCCTCCATCAAAAAAACTCTTCAAAATCCAAAAAAATCGAAGTTGGTTCAAATTCCTTTATTACAATTTGACTAAAAATTTATATAAAATCCATAAAAATAAAAGCAAATTTCATC
Source organism: Andrena chrysosceles (assembly GCA_963855975.1). Taxonomy (NCBI): domain Eukaryota; kingdom Metazoa; phylum Arthropoda; class Insecta; order Hymenoptera; family Andrenidae; genus Andrena; species Andrena chrysosceles. The sequence goes on along the minus strand of CAWLCU010000217.1, from coordinate 146,376 downwards.
TAAATTTACTCAAATTTAACTCCTCCAACAACCAAAATCATCAAAATCCAAAAAAATCGACGTTGGTTCAAATACCTTTATTACAATTTGACTAAAAATTTATATGAAATCAAAAAAAATAGAAGTAAGTTTCATCTAAATTCACTCAAATTTAACTCCTCCATCAAAAAAACTCATCAAAATCCAAAAAAATCGAAGTTGGTTCAAATTCCTTTATTACAATTTGTCTAAAAATTTATATGAAATCAAAAAAAATAGAAGTAAGTTTCATCTAAATTCACTCAAATTTAACTCCTCCATCAAAAAAACATCAAAATCCAAAAAAATCGAAGTTGGTTCAAATTCCTTTATTACAATTTGACTAAAAATTTATATAAAATCCAAAAAAATAAAAGTAAATTTCATCTAAATTTACTCAAATTTAACTCCTCCAACAACCAAAATCATCGAAATCCAAATAAATCGACGTTGGTCCAAATTCCTTTATTACAATTTGACTAAAAATTTATATGAAATCAAAAAAAATAGAAGTAAGTTTCATCTAAATTCACTCAAATTTAACTCCTCCATAAAAAAACTCATCAAAATCCAAAAAAATCGAAGTTGGTTCAAATTCCTTTATTACAATTTGACTAAAAATTTATATAAAATCCAAAAAAATGAAAGTAAATTTCATCTAAATTCACTCAAATTTTTCTCCTCCAACAAAAAAACTCATCAAAATCCAAAAAAATCGAAGTTGGTTTCAAATTACTTTATTACAATTTGACTTAAAATCTATATAAAATCCAAAAAAATGAAAGTAAATTTCATCTAAATTCTCTCAAATTTAGCTACTCCAACAAAAAAATTCATCAAAATCCAAAAAAATCGAAGGTGGTTTCAAATTACTTAATAACAATTTGACTAAAAATTTATATAAAATCCAAAAAAATAAAAGTAAATTTCATCTAAATTCACTCAAATTTAGCTCCACCAACAAAAAAATTCATCAAAATCCAAAACAATCGAAGTTGGTTTCAAATTGCTTTATTACAATTTGACTAAAAATTTATATGAAATCAAAAAAATAGAAGTAAGTTTCATCTAAATTCACTCAAATTTAACTCCTCCATCAAAAAAACTCTTCAAAATCCAAAAAAATCGAAGGTGGTTTCAAATTCCTTTATTACAATTTGACTAAAAATTTATATAAAATCCAAAAAAATGAAAGTAAATTTCATTAAGATTCACTCAAATTTAGCTCCTTCAACAAAAAAATTCATCAAAATCCACAAAAATCGAAGGTGGTTTCAAATTCCTTTATTACAATTTGACTAAAAATTTATATATATATAAACTTTATTAATCCCCTCGGGGTTATAATCTTCCATCACCTTACACTTACATTTACTCTTACAACTACCTTATCCTATGCCTTCTCCTTTTCCTTAAATCTACCTTAGCCTATTCTTATTTCTATCCTCTCCTCCACCGCTCGCTCGCTCGCCGCTCGCACGTTTTCTCGCACGCTCGCTCGCCCGTCTCCTCTCCCCCCTGGACCTCCGCTTCCGCTCGCCGCCCTCTCACTCCCATCTCCTCATTCATTTCTCATCTCCTCCCTCCTCTCAACCATACCCCTCCCTCCTTTCCTCTATTTTCCTTAACCATTCCTCCCCTTCCCCCTCATCCCCCAATACCTCGCCCACCATCTCCTGCCATCCTCTCTCCACTCCCCACCCCATACATACCTCCCACACATGCTCCCAAGACTCTTCCTCCCCCCCACATACCCTACACCTTCTTTTTTCCTCCTCCTCCCAATATCTCCCCCCTCTTACGCCATTCCCCAATCTAAATTTAGCCACCCTTTGCCACCTACTCTCCCCCCAACCCTTCTTCAAATATCCCGGTACCCCCGGCCCCTTCACCCTCCCATACCACCTATTATACCCCGACTCTCCAATCTTTCCCCACCTCTCCTCCTCCTGCAACTTCCTTTCCCTGTCCACTATCTCCTCCCCCCTTATCCCCCCCCTTTCCCTCTCTCTTTCTACCTCCTCCACTGTCCATCCTCTTTCCCCAAAGAACTGCTCCCTTTCCTTTTCCCATCCCTCCAAGACCCTTCCCCTCCTCAATCTCCCCTTCAACTCCTCCCAACACAACCTCGCCAGCTCCCCTCCTTCTCCTTCTTCCAATTTTTTCTCATATCCCCACGCCCTCATCCCTGCCCTACCCCTCAACATCCCCCTTTGCAGTTCCTCCCTAACCATGTATCCCGGTGTCTCCCTGCTCACCCCTAACACCCACTTTAAAAATCTCTCGTGCAGCGCCTCCACTTTCCCCCTTTCCCTCCATCCCCACACCTCTACCCCATATCCCACCACCGCCCAAACCAACCTATCGAACAACCATATTCTTCTGCCCCAGTCTTTCCCGAATAATCCTTTCCCCAACCCCCATACCTTCCCCATTACCGCCGCCCCCTTCCTCACTCTCTCCTCAACATGTTCCTCCTGCCCGCCATTCCTCATTATAATGTATCCTAGATATTTAAAACTCCTCACCTCCTCCAGCTCTTTACCCTTCCATCTCCATTTCATTTTCTTCCACCTCCCCCCACCCCTCCTACACCTCATTATCTTCGTCTTCTCTACGTTTACCTGCAGACCTTTCCCATCCATATATTTCTCCAGCTTTCCTATCATTCCTCTCATCCCCTCCTCATCCTCCGCTAGCACCGCCACGTCATCGGCATATGCCAGCGTGTATATTTTCCTCCCCCCTACTCTCACTCCCCCCCATCCTCCCCTCTCCAGCTCCTCGTCCATATCTGCTATGAGCAGCGTGAATAAGCTTGGGCTTAGGGGACACCCTTGCCTCACCCCCCTCGCTGTCCAAAACTTCTCCCCTACCTCCTCCCCCACCCTCACCCTACACACTGTCTCCTGCAACACCTCTCCGCACCTCTCCACCAAACCTTCCCTCACCCCCCTCTTCCTCATCGCCTTTATCAACACCCCCCTGTCCACCGAGTCAAACGCAGCCTTTAGGTCCAGGAACAAGATTATCATTTTTCTTTCCTTTCTTACCACCTGCCTATTCACTATATAGTTTAACACATAAATGTTATCCATACAGCCAACCCCCCTTCTGAACCCCGTTTGACTCGGTGGCAGCAGGCCCCCCCCCCTCCACATCCTCCCTTAGCCTTTCAGCCAACACAGAGGCGTAAACCTTGTACGCCGTCTGCGTTAGCGTAACTCCCCTATAATCCTCTACTTTTTCCCCCGCTCCTTTTTTTAACACCGGCACTACCACCCCTTCTTTCCATTCTTCTGGCCACCCCTCCCCCCTCCATACTCTATTACATATCACCCATAGCCCCTCCATCACCTCCTCTCCCCCATACTTCCATACTTCATTTTGAATCCCATCCCCTCCCCCTGCCTTCCCACCCTTTAAATTCCTCACCACCCTTTCTATTTCCTCCCGCCCCAACTCCCCCTCTTCATCCGCTTCCCTCCTTCTCTCCCCTCCCATTCTCACCCTCCATTCCACTCCTCCTAACAATCCCCTAAAATACTCGTCCCATTCCCTTATTTCTATTCTTTCATTTATCCTCCTTTTCTTCTTCCTAGCCATGTTCACCACCTTCCATACCTGCCCTTCCGTTCTTACATCTTCTATTTCCTTTTCCCACCTCTCCACCTCCTTCTTCTTCTTTTCCTCACACAACTTTCCATATTCTCTCTTCCTTGTCCTATATATACTTCCATCCCCTCCTTCCCTTCTCCACCTCCTCAACTCCCTCCTCACCTTACCCTTTTCCTCTCTACATTCCTCATCCCACCAACCTCCCTTCTTTTCCCCCGTCCCCGTCTTACTCACTGCCTCCTTTATTCTACTGCTCAGCTCCCCCCATTCCTCCTCTACCCCCATCTCCCTTACCTCCCTTTTCCCAAATCTCCTCCTAAATTCCAATCTACCTTCTTCTGTCCAATTACCCCTCCCCCCATTCCGCCCTACTACTTTTTTCCCAGTCACTCCCTCCCCCCTTCCTCCCCCATTTACCCATATCACCACCGGGTGGTGATCTGAGTCGACCCTCTCTCCTATCTCTAACCTCTCCACCATCTCCCTAGTCTCCTCATTCCCTAACACGTAATCTATTACCGATATCCCCCTCCCATCGGTAAACGTCCATTCCCCCTCCTCGTCCCCTTCTACGCTCCCATTCAAAATCCCCCACCCCCTTTCCTCCAGGTATTTACACAATTTCCTCCCTTCCCCGTTCATCTCCTTATCCTTTGATCTCCTGCTATTCACACTTTCTCCCTCCCCCTCACCCCCCTCCCCTACCTCCCCTCCTTCCTCTCCTGTCCTAGCATTAAAGTCCCCCCCTATTACTTTTCTCACTCCCCCCTCCCTCTCCTCCGTCCATTCCCCTAGCTCGACTAGCTTCCTATCTATATCCTTGTTCACATAAACTCCTACTATCCTCCACCACTCTCTCCCCATTTTCACTTCCTTCGCCAACACCCCTTCTATTTCTACCCTTCCCTCCCCTCTCGTCTCCAACCCCTTTCTCACTCCCATCAACATCCCACCCATTGCTCTCCCCTTCTTATTCTCCCTCTTGGCCCATTGTCTTTCCCAAACATACCCCCTGGGTATTTTCCTCTCCACCCACTCCCACTCCCTCTCCTCCAACCACGTTTCGCTCAGCACAAACACATCCCACTCCTCCAGCCCCTTCCAAAAATCCCCATCCTTTCTCCTTAGCCCTGCCACATTCCAAAACGCTATTTTAAATCTCCTCCCTTTGCTCCTTCCTTCCTTCCTATTACTATCTTCCCCCTTTCCCCCTGCCACGTTCCCCCGTTTCCCTGCTCCTCACTCCATTTTTCCCCCAACTCATCCCAAATCTTTACCTTCCCGTCCACCCACATCTTCATATACCCCACTTGTACTTTCCTTCCTCTCTCCCTCTCAACTTCTGCCTCTCTTTCTATCCTCCACCTCGTCTTTCTCTCCTCCTCCGTGAGGTCATCCTCTATTCTTTCCCTCCTACCCCTCAACTTTTTCTTCGCCTCCATCACCCTCCTTTTTTCCTCCCTCCCCGCCAGTTTTACCAACACCATACCACTCCCATCTCTCCCCGCTCTACCTATCCTCACAACCTCTTTTATTCCCTCCTCCTCAACCCCCATCCTTTCCCATAACTTTTTCACTTCCCCCTTCACATCCTTTCCCTCTATATCTATCCCCCTTATCACCACATTATTTTTTCTTCCCTCTCTCTCCTTTTTATCCTGCTTTATCTCCATTCTTCTCACCCTCATTTTCCAATCCTCCCCTACCTTTCCCTCCACCCCTACTTTATCCCCTCCGCTACTTTTTTCCTTCTCCCATCCCTCTACCCTCCCCATCACTTCCACCATCCTCCTGTCCCTATCTATCATCCTTTTCTCCATCTCTTCTCTCCTTGCCTTTTCTTCTCTCATCTCCTCCTCCCACCTTCGCCTTTCCTTTCTCCATATTTCCTCTTCCCCCCTTCTTTCCTCCCTTTCCCTCCTCATCTCCTCCTCCACCCTTCTTCTCTCCTCCCTGTCCTCCCTCATCTCCTCTCTCATTTCCCTCATCTCCCGCATCATTTCCCTCAATACTCCTTCTAACCCTCCCATACCTTCCTCTTTCCCTTCTCTTCCCCCTTTACTCCCTCCCACTGGTGATCTCGCCGTTTTGCCGCTCCTTTTGAATTCCTTCATCTGTTTATCTTCCCCTCCCTCTTCCTCATCCCTATCCTTCCTCTTTTTACCCCACATACTTTCCAAACTACTCACACTCCCTACACTACTTCCACTATCCTTCCTTCCTCTTTCTACTTTTTGGCCCCTTTCCCCCATTTCCCTAACTTTTCCTTCTTCCTTCCCTCCTTCCCTCTCCTCCTTTTCCCTTACCCCTTTCCCTCTTCTCTATACCCTTTTGCTCTTCTCTTCCCACGCTCCTTTCACTTCCCTAACCGTTTAAAATTCCCTCCTTTCTGTCACCTGTCCTACTTCCTCCTATCTTCCGTAAGAGCGCGCCACCCGCCAATTGCCTCTCTTCCCGCCTCACACCACTATTGCCGTACCGCCCTAACCTCCAAATCTTTCTCTCTCTCACTATCTCACCTCTAGCCCCTCACCGTTCGCCCTTTCCCTTCTCCCTCTTCCCTTCAACCCTAGCACTTTCCCTTCTCCACTCCTCCCCACACTCTCCTCACACTTTCACCACACTATCCTCTCGCTCACCTACACCGCTCCTTTCGCACAACAATCTTCCACGCGACCGGAAACGGAAGTCCGACTAAAAATTTATATGAAATAAAAAAAAATAGAAGTAAATTTCATCTAAATTCACTCAAATTTAGCTCCTCCAACAAAAAAACTCATCAAAATCCAAAAAAATCGAAGTTGGTTCAAATTCCTTTATTACAATTTGCCTAAAAATTTATATAAAATCCAAAAAAATGAAAGTAAATTTCATCTAAATTCACTCAAATTTAGCTCCTCCAACAAAAAAACTCATCAAAATCCAAAAAAATCGAAGTTGGTTTCAAATTACTTAATTACAATTTGACTTAAAATATATATAAAATCCAAAAAAATGAAAGTAAATTTCATCTAAATTCTCTCAAATTTAGCTCCTCCAACAAAAAAATTCATCAAAATTCAAAAAAATCGAAGGTGGTTTCAAATTACTTAATAACAATTTGACTAAAAATTTATATAAAATCCAAAAAAATAATAGTAAATTTCATCTAAATTCACTCAAATTTAGCTCCACCAACAAAAAAATTCATCAAAATCCAAAAAAATCGAAGTTGGTTTCAAATTCCTTTATTACAATTTGACTAAAAATTTATATAAAATCCAAAAAAATAGCTGTTAATTTCAACTAAATTTACTCAAATTTAACTACTCCAACAACCAAAATCATCAAAATCCCAAAATATTGACGTTGGTTTCAATTTCCTTTATTACAATTTGACTAAAAATTTATATAAAATCCACTAAAATTGAAGTAAATTTCATCTAAATTCTCTCAAATTTAGCTCCTCCAACAAAAAAATTCATCAAAATCCAAAAAAATCGAAGGTGGTTTCAAATTCCTTAATAACAATTTGACTAAAAATTTATATAAAATCCAAAAAAATAAAAGTAAATTTCATCTAAATTCACTCAAATTTAGCTCCACCAGCAAAAAAATTCATCAAAATCCAAAAAAATCGAAGTTGGTTTCAAATTCCTTTATTACAATTTGACTAAAAAATTATATGAGTTCCAAAAAAAGGTGTTAATTTCTTCTAAATTTACTGAAATTTAACTCCTCCAACAACCAAAATCATCAAAATCCAAAAAAATCGAAGTTGGTTCAAATACCTTTATTACAATTTGACTAAAAATTTATATGAAATCAAAAAAAATAGAAGTTTCATCTAAATTCACTCAAATTTAACTCCTCCATCAAAAAAACTCATCAAAATAAAAAAAAATCGAAGTTGGTTCAAATTCCTTTATTACAATTTGACTAAAAATTTATATAAAATCCAAAAAAATAAAAGTAAATTTCATCTAAATTTACTCAAATTTAACTCCTCCAACAACCAAAATCATCGAAATCCAAAAAAATCGACGTTGGTCCAAATTCCTTTATTACAATTTGACTAAAAATTTATATGAAATCAAAAAAAATAGAAGTAAGTTTCATCTAAATTCACTCAAATTTAGCTCCTCCAACAAAAAAACTCATCAAAATCCAAAAAAATCGAAGTTGGTTTCAAATTCCTTTATTACAATTTGACTAAAAATTTATATAAAATCCACAAAAATAAATGTAAATTTCAACTAAATTTACTCAAATTTAACTCCTCCAACAACCAAAATCATCAAAATCCAAAAAAATCGACGTTGGTTCAAATTCCTTTATTACAATTTGACTAAAAATTTATATGAAATAAAAAAAAATAGAAGTAAATTTCATCTAAATTCACTCAAATTTAGCTCCTCCAACAAAAAAATTCATCAAAATCCAAAAAAATCGAAGTTGGTTCAAATTCCTTTATTACAATTTGACTAAAAATTTAAATGAACCCAAAAAAAAATAGAAGTAAGTTTCATCTAAATTCACTCAAATTTAACTCCTCCATAAAAAAACTCATCAAAATCCAAAAAAATCGAAGTTGGTTCAAATTCCTTTATTACAAATTGACTAAAAATTTATATAAAATCCAAAAAAATGAAAGTAAATTTCATCTAAATTCACTCAAATTTTTCTCCTCCAACAAAAAAACTCATCAAAATCCAAAAAAATCGAAGTTGGTTTCAAATTACTTTATTACAATTTGACTTAAAATCTATATAAAATCCAAAAAAATGAAAGTAAATTTCATCTAAATTCTCTCAAATTTAGCTACTCCAACAAAAAATTCATCAAAATCCAAAAAAATCGAAGGTGGTTTCAATTTCCTTTATTTCAATTTGACAAAAAATTTATATAAAATCCAAAAAAATTGAAGTAAATTTCATCTAAATTCACTCAAATTTAGGTCCTCCAACAAAAATATTCATCAAAATCCAAAAAAATCGAAGTTGGTTTCAAATTACTTTATTACAATTTGACTAAAAATTTATATAAAATAAAAAAAAATAGAAGTAAATTTCATCTAAATTCACTCAAATTTAACTCCTCCAACAAAAAAACTCATCAAAATCCAAAAAATCGAAGTCTGTTTCAAATTACTTTATTACAATTTGACTAAAAATTTATATAAAATTTTAAAAAATAGAAGTAAATTTCATCTAAATTCAATCAAATTTAACTCCTCCAACAAAAAAATTCATCAAAATCCAAAAAAATCGATGGTGGTTTCAAATTCCTTTATTACAATTTGACTAAAAATTTATATGAAATCAAAAAAAATAGAAGTAAGTTTCATCTAAATTCACTCAAATTTAACTCCTCCATCAAAAAAACTCTTCAAAATCCAAAAAAATCGAAGTTGGTTCAAATTCCTTTATTACAATTTGACTAAAAATTTATATAAAATCCATAAAAATAAAAGCAAATTTCATCTAAATTTACTCAAATTTAACTCCTCCAACAACCAAAATCATCAAAATCCAAAAAAATCGACGTTGGTTCAAATACCTTTATTACAATTTGACTAAAAATTTATATGAAATAAAAAAAAATAGAAGTAAATTTCATCTAAATTCACTCAAATTTAGCTCCCCCAACAAAAAAATTCATCAAAATCCAAAAAAATCGAAGTTGGTTTCAATTTCCTTTATTACAATTTGACTAAAAATTTATATAAAATCCAAAAAAAATTGAAGTAAATTTCATCTAAATTCACTCAAATTTAGCTCCTCCAACAAAAAAATTCATCAAAATCCAAAAAAATCGAAGGTGGTTTCAATTTCCTTTATTACAATTTGACTAAAAATTTATATGAAATCCAAAAAAATGAAAGTAAATTTCATCTAAATTCTCTCAAATTTAGCTCCTCCAACAAAAAAATTCATCAAAATCCAAAAAAATCGAAGGTGGTTTCAAATTACTTAATAACAATTTGACTAAAAATTTATATAAAATCCAAAAAAATAAAAGTAAATTTCATCTAAATTCACTCAAATTTAGCTCCACCAACAAAAAAATTCATCAAAATCCAAAAAAATCGAAGTTGGTTTCAAATTCCTTTATTACAATTTGACTAAAAATTTATATGAGTTCCAAAAAAAGGTGTTAATTTCTTCTAAATTTACTGAAATTTAACTCCTCCAACAACCAAAATCATCAAAATCCAAAAAAATCGAAGTTGGTTCAAATTCCTTTATTACAATTTGACTAAAAATTTAAATGAAATAAAAAAAAATAGAAGTTTCATCTAAATTCACTCAAATTTAACTCCTCCATCAAAAAAACTCATCAAAATAAAAAAAAATCGAAGTTGGTTCAAATTCCTTTATTACAATTTGACTAAAAATTTATATAAAATCCAAAAAATAAAAGTAAATTTCATCTAAATTTACTCAAATTTAACTCCTCCAACAACCAAAATCATCGAAATCCAAAAAAATCGACGTTGGTCCAAATTCCTTTATTACAATTTGACTAAAAATTTATATGAAATCAAAAAAAATAGAAGTAAGTTTCATCTAAATTCACTCAAATTTAGCTCCTCCAACAAAAAAACTCATCAAAATCCAAAAAAATCGAAGTTGGTTTCTAATTACTTTATTACAATTTGACTAAAAATTTATATAAAATTAAAAACAATAGAAGTAAATTTCATCTAAATTCACTCAAATTTAACTCTACCAACAAAAAAACTCATCAAAATCCAAAAAAATCGAATTTGGTTTCAAATTACTTTATTACAATTTGACTAAAAATTTATATAAAATTTTAAAAAATAGAAGTAAATTTCATCTAAATTCAATCAAATTTAACTCCTCCAACAAAAAAATTCATCAAAATCCAAAAAAATCGATGGTGGTTTCAAATTCCTTTATTACAATTTGACTAAAAATTTATATGAAATCAAAAAAAATAGAAGTAAGTTTCATCTAAATTCACTCAAATTTAACTCCTCCATCAAAAAAACTCTTCAAAATCCAAAAAAATCGAAGTTGGTTCAAATTCCTTTATTACAATTTGACTAAAAATTTATATAAAATCCATAAAAATAAAAGCAAATTTCATCTAAATTTACTCAAATTTAACTCCTCCAACAACCAAAATCATCAAAATCCAAAAAAATCGACGTTGGTTCAAATACCTTTATTACAATTTGACTAAAAATTTATATGAAATAAAAAAAAATAGAAGTAAATTTCATCTAAATTCACTCAAATTTAGCTCCCCCAACAAAAAAATTCATCAAAATCCAAAAAAATCGAAGTTGGTTTCAATTTCCTTTATTACAATTTGACTAAAAATTTATATAAAATCCAAAAAAAATTGAAGTAAATTTCATCTAAATTCACTCAAATTTAGCTACTCCAACAAAAAAATTCATCAAAATCCAAAAAAATCGAAGGTGGTTTCAATTTCCTTTATTACAATTTGACTAAAAATTTATATGAAATCCAAAAAAATGAAAGTAAATTTCATTTAAATTCTCTCAAATTTAGCTCCTCCAACAAAAAAATTCATCAAAATCCAAAAAAATCGAAGGTGGTTTCAAATTACTTAATAACAATTTGACTAAAAATTTATATAAAATCCAAAAAAATAAAAGTAAATTTCATCTAAATTCACTCAAATTTAGCTCCACCAACAAAAAAATTCATCAAAATCCCAAAAAATCGAAGTTGGTTTCAAATTCCTTTATTACAATTTGACTAAAAATTTATATGAGTTCCAAAAAAGGTGTTAATTTCTTCTAAATTTACTGAAATTTAACTCCTCCAACAACCAAAATCATCAAAATCCAAAAAAATCGAAGTTGGTTCAAATTCCTTTATTACAATTTGACTAAAAATTTATATGAAATCAAAAAAAATAGAAGTTTCATCTAAATTCACTCAAATTTAACTCCTCCATCAAAAAAACTCATCAAAATAAAAAAAAATCGAAGTTGGTTCAAATTCCTTTATTACAATTTGACTAAAAATTTATATAAAATCCAAAAAATAAAAGTAAATTTCATCTAAATTTACTCAAATTTAACTCCTCCAACAACCAAAATCATCGAAATCCAAAAAAATCGACGTTGGTCCAAATTCCTTTATTACAATTTGACTAAAAATTTATATGAAATCAAAAAAAATAGAAGGAAGTTTCATCTAAATTCACTCAAATTTAGCTCCTCCATCAAAAAAACTCTTCAAAATCCAAAAAAATCGAAGTTGGTTCAAATTCCTTTATTACAATTTGACTAAAAATTTATATAAAATCCATAAAAATAAAAGCAAATTTCATCTAAATTTACTCAAATTTAACTCCTCCAACAACCAAAATCATCAAAATCCAAAAAAATCGACGTTGGTTCAAATACCTTTATTACAATTTGACTAAAAATTTATATGAAATAAAAAAAAATAGAAGTAAATTTCATCTAAATTCACTCAAATTTAGCTCCCCCAACAAAAAAATTCATCAAAATCCAAAAAAATCGAAGTTGGTTTCAATTTCCTTTATTACAATTTGACTAAAAATTTATATAAAATCCAAAAAAAATTGAAGTAAATTTCATCTAAATTCACTCAAATTTAGCTCCTCCAACAAAAAAATTCATCAAAATCCAAAAAAATCGAAGGTGGTTTCAATTTCCTTTATTACAATTTGACTAAAAATTTATATGAAATCCAAAAAAATGAAAGTAAATTTCATCTAAATTCTCTCAAATTTAGCTCCTCCAACAAAAAAATTCATCAAAATCCAAAAAAATCGAAGGTGGTTTCAAATTACTTAATAACAATTTGACTAAAAATTTATATAAAATCCAAAAAAATAAAAGTAAATTTCATCTAAATTCACTCAAATTTAGCTCCACCAACAAAAAAATTCATCAAAATCCAAAAAAATCGAAGTTGGTTTCAAATTCCTTTATTACAATTTGACTAAAAATTTATATGAGTTCCAAAAAAAGGTGTTAATTTCTTCTAAATTTACTGAAATTTAACTCCTCCAACAACCAAAATCATCAAAATCCAAAAAAATCGAAGTTGGTTCAAATTCCTTTATTACAATTTGACTAAAAATTTAAATGAAATAAAAAAAAATAGAAGTTTCATCTAAATTCACTCAAATTTAACTCCTCCATCAAAAAAACTCATCAAAATAAAAAAAAATCGAAGTTGGTTCAAATTCCTTTATTACAATTTGACTAAAAATTTATATAAAATCCAAAAAATAAAAGTAAATTTCATCTAAATTTACTCAAATTTAACTCCTCCAACAACCAAAATCATCGAAATCCAAAAAAATCGACGTTGGTCCAAATTCCTTTATTACAATTTGACTAAAAATTTATATGAAATCAAAAAAAATAGAAGTAAGTTTCATCTAAATTCACTCAAATTTAGCTCCTCCAACAAAAAAACTCATCAAAATCCAAAAAAATCGAAGTTGGTTTCAAATTCCTTTATTACAATTTGACTAAAAATTTATATAAAATCAAAAAAAATAGCTGTTAATTTCAACTAAATTTACTCAAATTTAACTCCTCCAACAACCAAAATCATCAAAATCCCAAAAAATTGACGTTGGTTCAAATTCCTTTATTACAATTTGACTAAAAATTTATATGAAATCAAAAAAATACAAGTAAATTTCATCTGAATTCACTCAAATTTAGCTCCACCAACAAAAAAATTCATCCAAATCCAAAAAAAATCGAAGTTGGTTTCAATTTCCTTTATTACAATTTGACTAAAAATTTATATAAAATCCAAAAAAATGAAAGTAAATTTCATCTAAATTCACTCAAATTTAGCTCCTCCAACAAAAAAATTCTTCAAAATCCAAAAAAATCGAAGTTGGTTTCAATTTCCTTTATTACAATTTGACAAAAAATTTATATAAAATCCAAAAAAATTGAAGTAAATTTCATCTAAATTCACTCAAATTTAGCTCCTCCAACAAACAAACTCATCAAAATCCAAAAAATCGAAGTTGGTTTCAAATTACTTTATTACAATTTGACTTAAAATATATATAAAATCCAAAAAAATGAAAGTAAATTTCATCTAAATTCTCTCAAATTTAGCTCCTCCAACAAAAAAATTCATCAAAATCCAAAAAAATCGAAGGTGGTTTCAAATTACTTAATAACAATTTGACTAAAAATTTATATAAAATCCAAAAAAAATAAAAGTAAATTTCATCTAAATTCACTCAAATTTAGCTCCACCAACAAAAAAATTCATCAAAATCCAAAAAAATCGAAGTTGGTTTCAAATTCCTTTATTACAATTTGACTAAAAATTTATATAAGTTCCAAAAAAAGGTGTTATTTTCTTCTAAATTTACTGAAATTTAACTCCTCCAACAACCAAAATCATCAAAATCCAAAAAAATCGAATTTGGCTCAAATTCCTTTATTACAATTTGACTAAAAATTTATATGAAATCAAAAAAAATAGAAGTTTCATCTAAATTCACTCAAATTTAGCTCCTCCAACAAAAAAGCTCATCAAAATCCAAAAAAATCGAAGTTGGTTTCAAATTCCTTTATTACAATTTGACTAAAAATTTATATAAAATCAAAAAAATAGCTGTTAATTTCAACTAAATTTACTCAAATTTAACTCCTCCAACAACCAAAATCATCAAAATCCCCAAAAATTGACGTTGGTTCAAATTCCTTTATTACAATTTGACTAAAAATTTATATGAAATCAAAAAAAATGAAAGTAAATTTCATCTAAATTCACTCAAATTTAGCTCCTCCAACAAAAAAATTCATCAAAATCCAAAAAAATCGAAGTTGGTTTCAATTTCCTTTATTACAATTTGACAAAAAATTTATATAAAATCCAAAAAAATTGAAGTAAATTTCATCAAAATTCACTCAAATTTAGCTCCTTCAACAAAAAAATTCATCAAAATCCAAAAAAATCGATGGTGGTTTCAAATTACTTTATTACAATTTGACTAAAAATTTATATAAAATCCAAAAAAATAAATGTAAATTTCAACTAAATTTACTCAAATTTAACTCCTCCAACAACCAAAATCATCAAAATCCAAAAAAATCGACGTTGGTTCAAATTCCTTTATTACAATTTGACTAAAAATTTATATGAAATCAAAAAAAATAGAAGTAAATTTCATCTAAATTCACTCAAATTTAGCTCCTCCAACAAAAAAATTCATCAAAATCCAAAAAAATCGAAGTTGGTTCAAATTCCTTTATTACAATTTGACTAAAAATTTAAATGAAACCAAAAAAAAATAGAAGTAAGTTTCATCTAAATTGACTCAAATTTAACTCCTCCATAAAAAAACTCATCAAAATCCAAAAAAATCGAAGTTGGTTCAAATTCCTTTATTACAATTTGACTAAAAATTTATATAAAATCCAAAAAAATGAAAGTAAATTTCATCTAAATTCACTCAAATTTTTCTCCTCCAACAAAAAAACTCATCAAAATCCAAAAAAATCGAAGTTGGTTTCAAATTACTTTATTACAATTTGACTTAAAATCTATATAAAATCCAAAAAAATGAAAGTAAATTTCATCTAAATTCTCTCAAGTTTAGCTACTCCAACAAAAAAAAATCAAAATCCAAAAAAATCGAAGGTGGTTTCAAATTACTTAATAACAATTTGACTAAAAATTTATATAAAATCCAAAAAAATAAAAGTAAATTTCATCTAAATTCACTCAAATTTAGCTCCACCAACAAAAAAATTCATCAAAATCCAAAAAAATCGAAGTTGGTTTCATATTCCTTTATTACAATTTGTCTAAAAATTTATATGAAATCAAAAAAATAGAAGTAAGTTTCATCTAAATTCACTCAAATTTAACTCCTCCATCAAAAAAACTCTTCAAAATCCAAAAAAATCGAAGGTGGTTTCAAATTCCTTTATTACAATTTGACTAAAAATTTATATAAAATCCAAAAAAATGAAAGTAAATTTCATTAAGATTCACTCAAATTTAGCTCCTTCAACAAAAAAATTCATCAAAATCCACAAAAATCGAAGGTGGTTTCAAATTCCTTTATTACAATTTGACTAAAAATTTATATAAAATCCAAAAAAATAAAAGTAAATTTCATCTAAATTTACTCAAATTTAACTCCTCCAACAACCAAAATCATCAAAATCCAAAAAAATCGAAGTTGGTTCAAATTCCTTTATTACAATTTGTCTAAAAATTTATATGAAATCAAAAAAAATAGAAGTAAGTTTCATCTAAATTCACTCAAATTTAACTCCTCCATCAAAAAAACTCATCAAAATCCAAAAAAATCGAAGTTGGTTCAAATTCCTTTATTACAATTTGACTAAAAATTTATATAAAATCCAAAAAAATAAAAGTAAATTTCATCTAAATTTACACAAATTTAACTCCTCCAACAACCAAAATCATCGAAATCCAAATAAATCGACGTTGGTCCAAATTCCTTTATTACAATTTGACTAAAAATTTATATGAAATAAAAAAAAATAGAAGTAAGTTTCATCTAAATTCACTCAAATTTAGCTCCTCCAACAAAAAAACTCATCAAAATCCAAAAAAATCGAAGTTGGTTTCAAATTCCTTTATTACAATTTGACTAAAAATTTATATAAAATCCAAAAAAATAGCTGTTAATTTCAACTAAATTTACTCAAATTTAACTCCTCCAACAACCAAAATCATCAAAATCCCAAAAAATTGACGTTGGTTTCAATTTCCTTTATTACAATTTGACTAAAAATTTATATAAAATCCAATAAAATTGAAGTAAATTTCATCTAAATTCACTCAAATTTAGCTCCTCCAACAAAAAAATTCATCAAAATCCAAAAAAATCGAAGGTGGTTTCAAATTCCTTTATTATAATTTGACTAAAAATTTATATAAAATCCAAAAAAATGAAAGTAAATTTCATCTAAATTCACTCAAATTTAGCTCTTCCAACAAAAAAATTCATCAAAATCCAAAAAAATCGAAGTTGGTTTCAATTTCCTTTATTACAATTTGACAAAAAATTTATATAAAATCCAAAAAAATTGAAGTAAATTTCATCTAAATTCACTCAAATTTAGGTCCTCCAACAAAAATATTCATCAAAATCCAAAAAAATCGGAGGTGGTTTCAAATTCCTTTATTACAATTTGACTAAAAATTTTTATAAAATCCAAAAAAATGAAAGTAAATTTCATCCAAATTCACTCAAATTTAGCTCCTTCAACAAAAAAATTCATCAAAATCCAAAAAAATCGATGTTGGTTTCAAATTACTTTATTACAATTTGACTAAAAATTTATATAAAATCCAAAAAAATAAATGTAAATTTCAACTAAATTTACTCAAATTTAACTCCTCCAACAACCAAAATCATCAAAATCCAAAAAAATCGACGTTGGTTCAAATTCCTTTATTACTATTTGACTAAAAATTTATATGAAATAAAAAAAAATAGAAGTAAATTTCATCTAAATTCACTCAAATTTAGCTCCTCCAACAAAAAAATTCATCAAAATCCAAAAAAATCGAAGTTGGTTCAAATTCCTTCATTACAATTTGTCTAAAAATTTAAATGAAATCAAAAAAAAATAGAAGTAAGTTTCATCTAAATTCACTCAAATTTAACTCCTCCATAAAAAAACTCATCAAAATCCAAAAAAATCGAAGTTGGTTAAAATTCCTTTATTACAATTTGCCTAAAAATTTATATAAAATCCAAAAAAATTAAAGTAAATTTCATCTAAATTCACTCAAATTTAGCTCCTCCAACAAAAAAACTCATCAAAATCCAAAAAAATCGAAGTTGGTTTCAAATTACTTTATTACAATTTGACTTAAAATATATATAAAATCCAAAAAAATGAAAGTAAATTTCATCTAAATTCTCTCAAATTTAGCTCCTCCAACAAAAAAATTCATCAAAATCCAAAAAAATCGAAGGTGGTTTCAAATTACTTAATAACAATTTGACTAAAAATTTATATAAAATCCAAAAAAATAAAAGTAAATTTCATCTAAATTCACTCAAATTTAGCTCCACCAACAAAAAAATTCATCAAAATCCAAAAAAATCGAAGTTGGTTTCAAATTCCTTTATTACAATTTGACTAAAAATTTATATAAAATCCAAAAAAATAGCTGTTAATTTCAACTAAATTTACTCAAATTTAACTCCTCCAACAACCAAAATCATCAAAATCCCAAAAAATTGACGTTGGTTTCAATTTCCTTTATTACAATTTGACTAAAAATTTATATAAAATCCAATAAAATTGAAGTAAATTTCATCTAAATTCTCTCAAATTTAGCTCCTCCAACAAAAAAATTCATCAAAATCCAAAAAAATCGAAGGTGGTTTCAAATTCCTTAATAACAATTTGACTAAAAATTTATATAAAATCCAAAAAAATAAAAGTAAATTTCATCTAAATTCACTCAAATTTAGCTCCTCCAACAAAAAAATTCATCAAAATCCAAAAAAATCGAAGTTGGTTCAAATTCCTTTATTACAATTTGACTAAAAATTTAAATGAAACCAAAAAAAAATAGAAGTAAGTTTCATCTAAATTCACTCAAATTTAACTCCTCCATAAAAAAACTCATCAAAATCCAAAAAAATCGAAGTTGGTTCAATTTCCTTTATTACAATTTGACTAAAAATTTATATAAAATCGAAAAAAATGAAAGTAAATTTCATCTAAATTCACTCAAATTTTTCTCCTCCAACAAAAAAACTCATCAAAATCCAAAAAAATCGAAGTTGGTTTCAAATTACTTTATTACAATTTGACTTAAAATCTATATAAAATCCAAAAAAATGAAAGTAAATTTCATCTAAATTCTCTCAAATTTAGCTACTCCAACAAAAAAATTCATCAAAATCCAAAAAAATCGAAGGTGGTTTCAAATTACTTAATAACAATTTGACTAAAAATTTTTATAAAATCCAAAAAAATAAAAGTAAATTTCATCTAAATTCACTCAAATTTAGCTCCACCAACAAAAAAATTCATCAAAATCCAAAAAAATCGAAGTTGGTTTCAAATTGCTTTATTACAATTTGACTAAAAATTTATATGAAATCAAAAAAATAGAAGTAAGTTTCATCTAAATTCACTCAAATTTAACTCCTCCATCAAAAAAACTCTTCAAAATCCAAAAAAATCGAAGGTGGTTTCAAATTCCTTTATTACAATTTGACTAAAAATTTATATAAAATCCAAAAAAATGAAAGTAAATTTCATTAAGATTCACTCAAATTTAGCTCCTTCAACAAAAAAATTCATCAAAATCCACAAAAATCGAAGGTGGTTTCAAATTCCTTTATTACAATTTGACTAAAAATTTATATAAAATCCAAAAAAATAAAAGTAAATTTCATCTAAATTTACTCAAATTTAACTCCCCCAACAACCAAAATCATCTAAATCCCAAAAAATCGACGTTGGTTTCAAATTCCTTTATTACAATTTGACTAAAAATTTATATAAATTCCAAAAAAGGTGTTAATTTCTTCTAAATTTACTCAAATTTAACTCCTCCAACAACCAAAATCATCAAAATCCAAAAAAATCGAAGTTGGTTCAAATTCCTTTATTACAATTTGTCTAAAAATTTATATGAAATCAAAAAAAATAGAAGTAAGTTTCATCTAAATTCACTCAAATTTAACTCCTCCATCAAAAAAACTCATCAAAATCCAAAAAAATCGAAGTTGGTTCAAATTCCTTTATTACAATTTGTCTAAAAATTTATATGAAATCAAAAAAAATAGAAGTAAGTTTCATCTAAATTCACTCAAATTTAACTCCTCCATCAAAAAAACTCATCAAAATCCAAAAAAATCGAAGTTGGTTCAAATTCCTTTATTACAATTTGACTAAAAATTTATATAAAATCCAAAAAAATAAAAGTAAATTTCATCTAAATTTACTCAAATTTAACTCCTCCAACAACCAAAATCATCGAAATCCAAATAAATCGACGTTGGTCCAAATTCCTTTATTACAATTTGACTAAAAATTTATATGAAATCAAAAAAAATATATGTAAGTTTCATCTAAATTCACTCAAATTTAACTCCTCCATAAAAAAACTCATCAAAATCCAAAAAATCGAAGTTGGTTCAAATTCCTTTATTACAATTTGACTAAAAATTTATATAAAATCCAAAAAAATGAAAGTAAATTTCATCTAAATTCACTCAAATTTTTCTCCTCCAACAAAAAAACTCATCAAAATCCAAAAAAATCGAAGTTGGTTTCAAATTACTTTATTACAATTTGACTTAAAATCTATATAAAATCCAAAAAAATGAAAGTAAATTTCATCTAAATTCTCTCAAATTTAGCTACTCCAACAAAAAAATTCATCAAAATCCAAAAAAATCGAAGGTGGTTTCAAATTACTTAATAACAATTTGACTAAAAATTTATATAAAATCCAAAAAAATAAAAGTAAATTTCATCTAAATTCACTCAAATTTAGCTCCACCAACAAAAAAATTCATCAAAATCCAAAAAAATCGAAGTTGGTTTCAAATTGCTTTATTACAATTTGACTAAAAATTTATATGAAATCAAAAAAATAGAAGTAAGTTTCATCTAAATTCACTCAAATTTAACTCCTCCATCAAAAAAACTCTTCAAAATCCAAAAAAATCGAAGGTGGTTTCAAATTCCTTTATTACAATTTGACTAAAAATTTATATAAAATCCAAAAAAATGAAAGTAAATTTCATTAAGATTCACTCAAATTTAGCTCCTTCAACAAAAAAATTCATCAAAATCCACAAAAATCGAAGGTGGTTTCAAATTCCTTTATTACAATTTGACTAAAAATTTATATAAAATCCAAAAAAATAAAAGTAAATTTCATCTAAATTTACTCAAATTTAACTCCCCCAACAACCAAAATCATCTAAATCCCAAAAAATCGACGTTGGTTTCAAATTCCTTTATTACAATTTGACTAAAAATTTATATAAATTCCAAAAAAGGTGTTAATTTCTTCTAAATTTACTCAAATTTAACTCCTCCAACAACCAAAATCATCAAAATCCAAAAAAATCGACGTTGGTTCAAATTCCTTTATTACAATTTGACTAAAAATTTATACGAAATAAAAAAAAAATAGAAGTAAATTTCATCTAAATTCACTCAAATTTAGCTCCTCCAACAAAAAAATTCATCAAAATCCAAAAAAATCGAAGTTGGTTCAAATTCCTTCATTACAATTTGTCTAAAAATTTAAATGAAATCAAAAAAAATAGAAGTAAGTTTCATCTAAATTCACTCAAATTTAACTCCTCCATAAAAAAACTCATCAAAATCCAAAAAAATCGAAGTTGGTTCAAATTCCTTTATTACAATTTGCCTAAAAATTTATATAAAATCCAAAAAAATGAAAGTAAATTTCATCTAAATTCACTCAAATTTAGCTCCTCCAACAAAAAAACTCATCAAAATCCAAAAAAATCGAAGTTGGTTTCAAATTACTTAATTACAATTTGACTTAAAATATATATAAAATCCAAAAAAATGAAAGTAAATTTCATCTAAATTCTCTCAAATTTAGCTCCTCCAACAATAAAATTCATCAAAATCCAAAAAAATCGAAGGTGGTTTCAAATTACTTAATAACAATTTGACTAAAAATTTATATAAAATCCAAAAAAATAATAGTAAATTTCATCTAAATTCACTCAAATTTAGCTCCACCAACAAAAAAATTCATCAAAATCCAAAAAAATCGAAGTTGGTTTCAAATTCCTTTATTACAATTTGACTAAAAATTTATATAAAATCAAAAAAAATAGCTGTTAATTTCAACTAAATTTACTCAAATTTAACTCCTCCAACAACCAAAATCATCAAAATCCCAAAAAATTGACGTTGGTTTCAATTTCCTTTATTACAATTTGACTAAAAATTTATATAAAATCCAATAAAATTGAAGTAAATTTCATCTAAATTCTCTCAAATTTAGCTCCTCCAACAAAAAAATTCATCAAAATCCAAAAAAATCGAAGGTGGTTTCAAATTCCTTAATAACAATTTGACTAAAAATTTATATAAAATCCAAAAAAATAAAAGTAAATTTCATCTAAATTCACTCAAATTTAGCTCCACCAGCAAAAAAATTCATCAAAATCCAAAAAAATCGAAGTTGGTTTCAAATTCCTTTATTACAATTTGACTAAAAAATTATATGAGTTCCAAAAAAAGGTGTTAATTTCTTCTAAATTTACTGAAATTTAACTCCTCCAACAACCAAAATCATCAAAATCCAAAAAAATCGAAGTTGGTTCAAATTCCTTTATTACAATTTGACTAAAAATTTATATGAAATCAAAAAAAATAGAAGTTTCATCTAAATTCACTCAAATTTAACTCCTCCATCAAAAAAACTCATCAAAATAAAAAAAAATCGAAGTTGGTTCAAATTCCTTTATTACAATTTGACTAAAAATTTATATAAAATCCAAAAAAATAAAAGTAAATTTCATCTAAATTTACTCAAATTTAACTCCTCCAACAACCAAAATCATCGAAATCCAAAAAAATCGACGTTGGTCCAAATTCCTTTATTACAATTTGACTAAAAATTTATATGAAATCAAAAAAAATAGAAGTAAGTTTCATCTAAATTCACTCAAATTTAGCTCCTCCAACAAAAAAACTCATCATAATCCAAAAAAATCGAAGTTGGTTTCAAATTCCTTTATTACAATTTGACTAAAAATTTATATAAAATCCACAAAAATAAATGTAAATTTCAACTAAATTTACTCAAATTTAACTCCTCCAACAACCAAAATCATCAAAATCCAAAAAAATCGACGTTGGTTCAAATTCCTTTATTACAATTTGACTAAAAATTTATATGAAATCAAAAAAAATAGAAGTAAATTTCATCTAAATTCACTCAAATTTAGCTCCTCCAACAAAAAAATTCATCAAAATCCAAAAAAATCGAAGTTGGTTCAAATTCCTTTATTACAATTTGACTAAAAATTTAAATGAACCCAAAAAAAAATAGAAGTAAGTTTCATCTAAATTCACTCAAATTTAACTCCTCCATAAAAAAACTCACCAAAATCCAAAAAAATCGAAGTTGGTTCAAATTCCTTTATTACAAATTGACTAAAAATTTATATAAAATCCAAAAAAATGAAAGTAAATTTCATCTAAATTCACTCAAATTTTTCTCCTCCAACAAAAAAACTCATCAAAATCCAAAAAAATCGAAGTTGGTTTCAAATTACTTTATTACAATTTGACTTAAAATCTATATAAAATCAAAAAAAATGAAAGTAAATTTCATCTAAATTCTCTCAAATTTAGCTACTCCAACAAAAAATTCATCAAAATCCAAAAAAATCGAAGGTGGTTTCAATTTCCTTTATTACAATTTGACAAAAAATTTATATAAAATCCAAAAAAATTGAAGTAAATTTCATCTAAATTCACTCAAATTTAGGTCCTCCAACAAAAATATTCATCAAAATCCAAAAAAATCGAAGTTGGTTTCAAATTACTTTATTACAATTTGACTAAAAATTTATATAAAATAAAAAAAAATAGAAGTAAATTTCATCTAAATTCACTCAAATTTAACTCCTCCAACAAAAAAACTCATCAAAATCCAAAAAAATCGAAGTCGGTTTCAAATTACATTATTACAATTTGACTAAAAATTTATATAAAATAAAAAAAATAGAAGTAAATTACATCTAAATTCACTCAAATTTAACTCTACCAACAAAAAAACTCATCAAAATAAAAAAAAATCGAAGTTGGTTTCAAATTACTTTATTACAATTTGACTAAAAATTTATATAAAATCAAAAAAAATACAAGTAAATTTCATCTAAATTCACTCAAATTTAACTCCTCCAACAAAAAAACTCATCAAAATACATAAAAATCGAAATTGGTTTCAAATTACTTTATTACAATTTGACTAAAAATTTATATAAAACAAAAAAAAATAGAAGTAAATTTCATCTAAATTCGCTCAAATTTAACTCTACCAACAAAAAAACTCATCAAAATCCAAAAAAATCGAAGTCGGTTTCAAATTACATTATTACAATTTGACTAAAAATTTATATAAAATAAAAAAAATAGAAGTAAATTTCATCTAAATTCACTCAAATTTAACTCTACCAACAAAAAACTCATCAAAATCCAAAAAAATCGAAGTTGGTTTCTAATTACTTTATTACAATTTGACTAAAAATTTATATAAAATTAAAAACAATAGAAGTAAATTTCATCTAAATTCACTCAAATTTAACTCTACCAACAAAAAAACTCATCAAAATCCAAAAAAATCGAAGTTGGTTTCAAATTACTTTATTACAATTTGACTAAAAATTTATATAAAATTTAAAAAAATAGAAGTAAATTTCATCTAAATTCAATCAAATTTAACTCCTCCAACAAAAAAACTCATCAAAATCCAAAAAAATCGAAGTTGGTTTAAAATTACTTTATTACAATTTGACTAAAAATTTATATTAAATAAAAAAAAATAGAAGTAAATTTCATCTAAATTCACTCAAATTTAACCCCTCCAACAAAAAAACTCATCAAAATAAAAAAAAATCGAAGTTGGTTTCAAATTACTTTATTACAATTTGACTAAAAATTTATATAAAATCAAAAAAAATACAAGTAAATTTCATCTAAATTCACTCAAATTTAACTCCTCCAACAAAAAAACTCATCAAAATACATAAAAATCGAAATTGGTTTCAAATTACTTTATTACAATTTGACTAAAAATTTATATAAAACAAAAAAAAATAGAAGTAAATTTCATCTAAATTCGCTCAAATTTAACTCTACCAACAAAAAAACTCATCAAAATCCAAAAAAATCGAAGTTGGTTTCAAATTACTTTATTACAATTTGACTAAAAATTTATATAAAATTTAAAAAAAAAGTAAATTTCATCTAAATTCAATCAAATTTAACTCCTCCAACAAAAAAACTCATCAAAATCCAAAAAAATCGAAGTTGGTTTCAAATTACTTTATTACAATTTGACTAAAAATTTATATAAAATCCAAAAAAATAAAATTAAATTTCATCTAAATTCACTCAAATTTAACACCTCCAACAAAAAAACTCATCAAAATTAAAAAAAATCGAAGATTGTTTCAAATTACTTTATTATAATTTGACTAAAATTTATATAAAATCCAAAAAATAGAAGTAAATTTCATCTAAATTCACTCAAATTTAACTCGTCCAACAAAAAAACTTATCAAAATCCAAAAAAATCGAAGTTGGTTTCAAATTACTTTATTACAATTTGACTAAAAATTTATATAAAATCAAAAAAAATACAAGTAAATTTCATCTATATTCACTCAAATTTAACTCCTCCAACAAAAAAACTCATCAAAATACATAAAAATCGAAATTGGTTTCAAATTACTTTATTACAATTTGACTAAAAATTTATATAAAACAAAAAAATAGAAGTAAATTTCATCTAAATTCACTCAAATTTAACTCTACCAACAAAAAAACTCATCAAAATCCAAAAAAATCGAAGTTGGTTTCTAATTACTTTATTACAATTTGACTAAAAATTTATATAAAATTAAAAACAATAGAAGTAAATTTCATCTAAATTCACTCAAATTTAACTCTACCAACAAAAAAACTCATCAAAATCCAAAAAAATCGAAGTTGGTTTCAAATTACTTTATTACAATTTGACTAAAAATTTATATAAAATTAAAAAAAATAGAAGTGAATTTCATCTAAATTCAATCAAATTTAACTCCTCCAACAAAAAAACTCATCAAAATTAAAAAAAATCGAAGATTGTTTCATATTACTTTATTATGATTTGACTAAAAATTTATATAAAATCCAAAAAAATAGAAGTAAATTTCATCTAAATTCACTCAAATTTAACTCGTCCAACAAAAAAACTTATCAAAATCCAAAAAAATCGAAGTTGGTTTCAAATTACTTTATTACAACTTGACTAAAAATTTATATAAAATCAAAAAAAAATACAAGTAAATTTCATCTAAATTCACTCAAATTTAACTCCTCCAACAAAAAAACTCATCAAAATACATAAAAATCGAAATTGGTTTCAAATTACTTTATTACAATTTGACTAAAAATTTATATAAAACAAAATAAAATAGAAGTAAATTTCATCTAAATTCACTCAAATTTAACTCTACCAACAAAAAAACTCATCAAAATCCAAAAAAATCGAAGTTGGTTTCAAATTACTTTATTACAATTTGACTAAAAATTTATATAAAATTAAAAAAAATAGAAGTAAATTTCATCTAAATTCACTCAAATTTAACTCTACCAACAAAAAAACGCATCAAAATCCAAAAAAATCGAAGTTGGTTTCAAATTACTTTATTACAATTTGACTAAAAATTTATATAAAATTAAAAAAAATAGAAGTAAATTTCATCTAAATTCACTCAAATTTAACTCTACCAACAAAAAAACGCATCAAAATCCAAAAAAATCGAAGTTGGTTTCAAATTACTTTATTACAATTTGACTAAAAATTTATATAAAATCAAAAAAAATACAAGTAAATTTCATCTAAATTCACTCAAATTTAACTCCTCCAACAAAAAAACTCATCAAAATACATAAAAATCGAAATTGGTTTCAAATTACTTTATTACAATTTGACTAAAAATTTATATAAAACAAAAAAAAATAGAAGTAAATTTCATCTAAATTCGCTCAAATTTAACTCTACCAACAAAAAAAATCATCAAAATCCAAAAAAATCGAAGTCGGTTTCAAATTACATTATTACAATTTGACTAAAAATTTATATAAAATAAAAAAAATAGAAGTAAATTTCATCTAAATTCACTCAAATTTAACTCTACCAACAAAAAAACTCATCAAAATCCAAAAAAATCGAAGTTGGTTTCTAATTACTTTATTACAATTTGACTAAAAATTTATATAAAATTAAAAACAATAGAAGTAAATTTCATCTAAATTCACTCAAATTTAACTCTACCAACAAAAAAACTCATCAAAATCCAAAAAAATCGAAGTTGGTTTCAAATTACTTTATTACAATTTGACTAAAAATTTATATAAAATTTAAAAAAATAGAAGTAAATTTCATCTAAATTCAATCAAATTTAACTCCTCCAACAAAAAAACTCATCAAAATCCAAAAAAATCGAAGTTGGTTTAAAATTACTTTATTACAATTTGACTAAAAATTTATATTAAATAAAAAAAAATAGAAGTAAATTTCATCTAAATTCACTCAAATTTAACCCCTCCAACAAAAAAACTCATCAAAATAAAAAAAAATCGAAGTTGGTTTCAAATTACTTTATTACAATTTGACTAAAAATTTATATAAAATCAAAAAAAATACAAGTAAATTTCATCTAAATTCACTCAAATTTAACTCCTCCAACAAAAAAACTCATCAAAATACATAAAAATCGAAATTGGTTTCAAATTACTTTATTACAATTTGACTAAAAATTTATATAAAACAAAAAAATAGAAGTAAATTTCATCTAAATTCACTCAAATTTAACTCTACCAACAAAAAAATTCATCAAAATCCAAAAAAATCGAAGTTGGTTCAAATTCCTTCATTACAATTTGTCTAAAAATTTAAATGAAATCAAAAAAAATAGAAGTAAGTTTCATCTAAATTCACTCAAATTTAACTCCTCCATAAAAAAACTCATCAAAATCCAAAAAAATCGAAGTTGGTTCAAATTCCTTTATTACAATTTGCCTAAAAATTTATATAAAATCCAAAAAAATGAAAGTAAATTTCATCTAAATTCACTCAAATTTAGCTCCTCCAACAAAAAAACTCATCAAAATCCAAAAAAATCGAAGTTGGTTTCAAATTACTTAATTACAATTTGACTTAAAATATATATAAAATCCAAAAAAATGAAAGTAAATTTCATCTAAATTCTCTCAAATTTAGCTCCTCCAACAATAAAATTCATCAAAATCCAAAAAAATCGAAGGTGGTTTCAAATTACTTAATAACAATTTGACTAAAAATTTATATAAAATCCAAAAAAATAATAGTAAATTTCATCTAAATTCACTCAAATTTAGCTCCACCAACAAAAAAATTCATCAAAATCCAAAAAAATCGAAGTTGGTTTCAAATTCCTTTATTACAATTTGACTAAAAATTTATATAAATGCAAAAAAAATAGCTGTTAATTTCAACTAAATTTACTCAAATTTAACTCCTCCAACAACCAAAATCATCAAAATCCCAAAAAATTGACGTTGGTTTCAATTTCCTTTATTACAATTTGACTAAAAATTTATATAAAATCCAATAAAATTGAAGTAAATTTCATCTAAATTCTCTCAAATTTAGCTCCTCCAACAAAAAAATTCATCAAAATCCAAAAAAATCGAAGGTGGTTTCAAATTCCTTAATAACAATTTGACTAAAAATTTATATAAAATCCAAAAAAATAAAAGTAAATTTCATCTAAATTCACTCAAATTTAGCTCCACCAGCAAAAAAATTCATCAAAATCCAAAAAAATCGAAGTTGGTTTCAAATTCCTTTATTACAATTTGACTAAAAAATTATATGAGTTCCAAAAAAAGGTGTTAATTTCTTCTAAATTTACTGAAATTTAACTCCTCCAACAACCAAAATCATCAAAATCCAAAAAAATCGAAGTTGGTTCAAATTCCTTTATTACAATTTGACTAAAAATTTATATGAAATCAAAAAAAATAGAAGTTTCATCTAAATTCACTCAAATTTAACTCCTCCATCAAAAAAACTCATCAAAATAAAAAAAAATCGAAGTTGGTTCAAATTCCTTTATTACAATTTGACTAAAAATTTATATAAAATCCAAAAAAATAAAAGTAAATTTCATCTAAATTTACTCAAATTTAACTCCTCCAACAACCAAAATCATCGAAATCCAAAAAAATCGACGTTGGTCCAAATTCCTTTATTACAATTTGACTAAAAATTTATATGAAATCAAAAAAAATAGAAGTAAGTTTCATCTAAATTCACTCAAATTTAGCTCCTCCAACAAAAAAACTCATCATAATCCAAAAAAATCGAAGTTGGTTTCAAATTCCTTTATTACAATTTGACTAAAAATTTATATAAAATCCACAAAAATAAATGTAAATTTCAACTAAATTTACTCAAATTTAACTCCTCCAACAACCAAAATCATCAAAATCCAAAAAAATCGACGTTGGTTCAAATTCCTTTATTACAATTTGACTAAAAATTTATATGAAATCAAAAAAAATAGAAGTAAATTTCATCTAAATTCACTCAAATTTAGCTCCTCCAACAAAAAAATTCATCAAAATCCAAAAAAATCGAAGTTGGTTCAAATTCCTTTATTACAATTTGACTAAAAATTTAAATGAACCCAAAAAAAAATAGAAGTAAGTTTCATCTAAATTCACTCAAATTTAACTCCTCCATAAAAAAACTCACCAAAATCCAAAAAAATCGAAGTTGGTTCAAATTCCTTTATTACAAATTGACTAAAAATTTATATAAAATCCAAAAAAATGAAAGTAAATTTCATCTAAATTCACTCAAATTTTTCTCCTCCAACAAAAAAACTCATCAAAATCCAAAAAAATCGAAGTTGGTTTCAAATTACTTTATTACAATTTGACTTAAAATCTATATAAAATCAAAAAAAATGAAAGTAAATTTCATCTAAATTCTCTCAAATTTAGCTACTCCAACAAAAAATTCATCAAAATCCAAAAAAATCGAAGGTGGTTTCAATTTCCTTTATTACAATTTGACAAAAAATTTATATAAAATCCAAAAAAATTGAAGTAAATTTCATCTAAATTCACTCAAATTTAGGTCCTCCAACAAAAATATTCATCAAAATCCAAAAAAATCGAAGTTGGTTTCAAATTACTTTATTACAATTTGACTAAAAATTTATATAAAATAAAAAAAAATAGAAGTAAATTTCATCTAAATTCACTCAAATTTAACTCCTCCAACAAAAAAACTCATCAAAATCCAAAAAAATCGAAGTCGGTTTCAAATTACATTATTACAATTTGACTAAAAATTTATATAAAATAAAAAAAATAGAAGTAAATTACATCTAAATTCACTCAAATTTAACTCTACCAACAAAAAAACTCATCAAAATAAAAAAAAATCGAAGTTGGTTTCAAATTACTTTATTACAATTTGACTAAAAATTTATATAAAATCAAAAAAAATACAAGTAAATTTCATCTAAATTCACTCAAATTTAACTCCTCCAACAAAAAAACTCATCAAAATACATAAAAATCGAAATTGGTTTCAAATTACTTTATTACAATTTGACTAAAAATTTATATAAAACAAAAAAAAATAGAAGTAAATTTCATCTAAATTCGCTCAAATTTAACTCTACCAACAAAAAAACTCATCAAAATCCAAAAAAATCGAAGTCGGTTTCAAATTACATTATTACAATTTGACTAAAAATTTATATAAAATAAAAAAAATAGAAGTAAATTTCATCTAAATTCACTCAAATTTAACTCTACCAACAAAAAACTCATCAAAATCCAAAAAAATCGAAGTTGGTTTCTAATTACTTTATTACAATTTGACTAAAAATTTATATAAAATTAAAAACAATAGAAGTAAATTTCATCTAAATTCACTCAAATTTAACTCTACCAACAAAAAAACTCATCAAAATCCAAAAAAATCGAAGTTGGTTTCAAATTACTTTATTACAATTTGA
Source organism: Andrena chrysosceles (assembly GCA_963855975.1). Taxonomy (NCBI): domain Eukaryota; kingdom Metazoa; phylum Arthropoda; class Insecta; order Hymenoptera; family Andrenidae; genus Andrena; species Andrena chrysosceles. The sequence continues at coordinate 115,932 of CAWLCU010000217.1, read as the reverse complement.
CTAAAAATTTATATAAAATTTAAAAAAATAGAAGTAAATTTCATCTAAATTCAATCAAATTTAACTCCTCCAACAAAAAAACTCATCAAAATCCAAAAAAATCGAAGTTGGTTTAAAATTACTTTATTACAATTTGACTAAAAATTTATATTAAATAAAAAAAAATAGAAGTAAATTTCATCTAAATTCACTCAAATTTAACCCCTCCAACAAAAAAACTCATCAAAATAAAAAAAAATCGAAGTTGGTTTCAAATTACTTTATTACAATTTGACTAAAAATTTATATAAAATCAAAAAAAATACAAGTAAATTTCATCTAAATTCACTCAAATTTAACTCCTCCAACAAAAAAACTCATCAAAATACATAAAAATCGAAATTGGTTTCAAATTACTTTATTACAATTTGACTAAAAATTTATATAAAACAAAAAAAAATAGAAGTAAATTTCATCTAAATTCGCTCAAATTTAACTCTACCAACAAAAAAACTCATCAAAATCCAAAAAAATCGAAGTTGGTTTCAAATTACTTTATTACAATTTGACTAAAAATTTATATAAAATTTAAAAAAAAAGTAAATTTCATCTAAATTCAATCAAATTTAACTCCTCCAACAAAAAAACTCATCAAAATCCAAAAAAATCGAAGTTGGTTTCAAATTACTTTATTACAATTTGACTAAAAATTTATATAAAATCCAAAAAAATAAAATTAAATTTCATCTAAATTCACTCAAATTTAACACCTCCAACAAAAAAACTCATCAAAATTAAAAAAAATCGAAGATTGTTTCAAATTACTTTATTATAATTTGACTAAAATTTATATAAAATCCAAAAAATAGAAGTAAATTTCATCTAAATTCACTCAAATTTAACTCGTCCAACAAAAAAACTTATCAAAATCCAAAAAAATCGAAGTTGGTTTCAAATTACTTTATTACAATTTGACTAAAAATTTATATAAAATCAAAAAAAATACAAGTAAATTTCATCTATATTCACTCAAATTTAACTCCTCCAACAAAAAAACTCATCAAAATACATAAAAATCGAAATTGGTTTCAAATTACTTTATTACAATTTGACTAAAAATTTATATAAAACAAAAAAATAGAAGTAAATTTCATCTAAATTCACTCAAATTTAACTCTACCAACAAAAAAACTCATCAAAATCCAAAAAAATCGAAGTTGGTTTCTAATTACTTTATTACAATTTGACTAAAAATTTATATAAAATTAAAAACAATAGAAGTAAATTTCATCTAAATTCACTCAAATTTAACTCTACCAACAAAAAAACTCATCAAAATCCAAAAAAATCGAAGTTGGTTTCAAATTACTTTATTACAATTTGACTAAAAATTTATATAAAATTAAAAAAAATAGAAGTGAATTTCATCTAAATTCAATCAAATTTAACTCCTCCAACAAAAAAACTCATCAAAATTAAAAAAAATCGAAGATTGTTTCATATTACTTTATTATGATTTGACTAAAAATTTATATAAAATCCAAAAAAATAGAAGTAAATTTCATCTAAATTCACTCAAATTTAACTCGTCCAACAAAAAAACTTATCAAAATCCAAAAAAATCGAAGTTGGTTTCAAATTACTTTATTACAACTTGACTAAAAATTTATATAAAATCAAAAAAAAATACAAGTAAATTTCATCTAAATTCACTCAAATTTAACTCCTCCAACAAAAAAACTCATCAAAATACATAAAAATCGAAATTGGTTTCAAATTACTTTATTACAATTTGACTAAAAATTTATATAAAACAAAATAAAATAGAAGTAAATTTCATCTAAATTCACTCAAATTTAACTCTACCAACAAAAAAACTCATCAAAATCCAAAAAAATCGAAGTTGGTTTCAAATTACTTTATTACAATTTGACTAAAAATTTATATAAAATTAAAAAAAATAGAAGTAAATTTCATCTAAATTCACTCAAATTTAACTCTACCAACAAAAAAACGCATCAAAATCCAAAAAAATCGAAGTTGGTTTCAAATTACTTTATTACAATTTGACTAAAAATTTATATAAAATTAAAAAAAATAGAAGTAAATTTCATCTAAATTCACTCAAATTTAACTCTACCAACAAAAAAACGCATCAAAATCCAAAAAAATCGAAGTTGGTTTCAAATTACTTTATTACAATTTGACTAAAAATTTATATAAAATCAAAAAAAATACAAGTAAATTTCATCTAAATTCACTCAAATTTAACTCCTCCAACAAAAAAACTCATCAAAATACATAAAAATCGAAATTGGTTTCAAATTACTTTATTACAATTTGACTAAAAATTTATATAAAACAAAAAAAAATAGAAGTAAATTTCATCTAAATTCGCTCAAATTTAACTCTACCAACAAAAAAAATCATCAAAATCCAAAAAAATCGAAGTCGGTTTCAAATTACATTATTACAATTTGACTAAAAATTTATATAAAATAAAAAAAATAGAAGTAAATTTCATCTAAATTCACTCAAATTTAACTCTACCAACAAAAAAACTCATCAAAATCCAAAAAAATCGAAGTTGGTTTCTAATTACTTTATTACAATTTGACTAAAAATTTATATAAAATTAAAAACAATAGAAGTAAATTTCATCTAAATTCACTCAAATTTAACTCTACCAACAAAAAAACTCATCAAAATCCAAAAAAATCGAAGTTGGTTTCAAATTACTTTATTACAATTTGACTAAAAATTTATATAAAATTTAAAAAAATAGAAGTAAATTTCATCTAAATTCAATCAAATTTAACTCCTCCAACAAAAAAACTCATCAAAATCCAAAAAAATCGAAGTTGGTTTAAAATTACTTTATTACAATTTGACTAAAAATTTATATTAAATAAAAAAAAATAGAAGTAAATTTCATCTAAATTCACTCAAATTTAACCCCTCCAACAAAAAAACTCATCAAAATAAAAAAAAATCGAAGTTGGTTTCAAATTACTTTATTACAATTTGACTAAAAATTTATATAAAATCAAAAAAAATACAAGTAAATTTCATCTAAATTCACTCAAATTTAACTCCTCCAACAAAAAAACTCATCAAAATACATAAAAATCGAAATTGGTTTCAAATTACTTTATTACAATTTGACTAAAAATTTATATAAAACAAAAAAATAGAAGTAAATTTCATCTAAATTCACTCAAATTTAACTCTACCAACAAAAAAACTCATCAAAATCCAAAAAAATCGAAGTTGGTTTCTAATTACTTTATTACAATTTGACTAAAAATTTATATAAAATTAAAAACAATAGAAGTAAATTTCATCTAAATTCACTCAAATTTAACTCTACCAACAAAAAAACTCATCAAAATCCAAAAAAATCGAAGTTGGTTTCAAATTACTTTATTACAATTTGACTAAAAATTTATATAAAATTAAAAAAAATAGAAGTGAATTTCATCTAAATTCAATCAAATTTAACTCCTCCAACAAAAAAACTCATCAAAATTAAAAAAAATCGAAGATTGTTTCAAATTACTTTATTATGATTTGACTAAAAATTTATATAAAATCCAAAAAAATAGAAGTAAATTTCATCTAAATTCACTCAAATTTAACTCGTCCAACAAAAAAACTTATCAAAATCCAAAAAAATCGAAGTTGGTTTCAAATTACTTTATTACAATTTGACTAAAAATTTATATAAAATCAAAAAAAAATACAAGTAAATTTCATCTAAATTCACTCAAATTTAACTCCTCCAACAAAAAAACTCATCAAAATACATAAAAATCGAAATTGGTTTCAAATTACTTTATTACAATTTGACTAAAAATTTATATAAAACAAAATAAAATAGAAGTAAATTTCATCTAAATTCACTCAAATTTAACTCTACCAACAAAAAAACTCATCAAAATCCAAAAAAATCGAAGTTGGTTTCAAATTACTTTATTACAATTTGACTAAAAATTTATATAAAATTAAAAAAAATAGAAGTAAATTTCATCTAAATTCACTCAAATTTAACTCTACCAACAAAAAAACGCATCAAAATCCAAAAAAATCGAAGTTGGTTTCAAATTACTTTATTACAATTTGACTAAAAATTTATATAAAATTAAAAAAAATAGAAGTAAATTTCATCTAAATTCACTCAAATTTAACTCTACCAACAAAAAAACGCATCAAAATCCAAAAAAATCGAAGTTGGTTTCAAATTACTTTATTACAATTTGACTAAAAATTTATATAAAATCAAAAAAAATACAAGTAAATTTCATCTAAATTCACTCAAATTTAACTCCTCCAACAAAAAAACTCATCAAAATACATAAAAATCGAAATTGGTTTCAAATTACTTTATTACAATTTGACTAAAAATTTATATAAAACAAAAAAAAATAGAAGTAAATTTCATCTAAATTCGCCCAAATTTAACTCTACCAACAAAAAAAATCATCAAAATCCAAAAAAATCGAAGTCGGTTTCAAATTACATTATTACAATTTGACTAAAAATTTATATAAAATAAAAAAAATAGAAGTAAATTTCATCTAAATTCAATCAAATTTAACTCCTCCAACAAAAAAACTCATCAAAATCCAAAAAAATCGAAGTTGGTTTAAAATTACTTTATTACAATTTGACTAAAAATTTATATTAAATAAAAAAAAATAGAAGTAAATTTCATCTAAATTCACTCAAATTTAACCCCTCCAACAAAAAAACTCATCAAAATAAAAAAAATCGAAGTTGGTTTCAAATACCTTTATTACAATTTGACTAAAAATTTATATAAAATAAAAAAAATAGAAGTAAATTTCATCTAAATTCACTCAAATTTAACTCCTCCAACAAAAAAACTTATCAAAATCCAAAAAAATCGAATTTGGTTTCAAATTACTTTATTACAATTTGACTAAAAATTTATATAAAATCAAAAAAAAATACAAATAAATTTCATCTAAATTCACTCAAATTTAACTCCTCCAACAAAAAAACTCATCAAAATACATAAAAATCGAAATTGGTTTCAAATTACTTTATTACAATTTGACTAAAAATTTATATAAAACAAAAAAAAATAGAAGTAAATTTCATCTAAATTCACTCAAATTTAACTCTACCAACAAAAAAACTCATCAAAATCCAAAAAAATCGAAGTTGGTTTCAAATTACTTTATTACAATTTGACTAAAAATTTATATAAAATTAAAAAAATAGAAGTAAATTTCATCTAAATTCACTCAAATTTAACTCTACCAACAAAAAAACGCATCAAAATCCAAAAAAATCGAAGTTGGTTTCAAATTACTTTATTACAATTTGACTAAAAATTTATATAAAATCAAAAAAAATACAAGTAAATTTCATCTAAATTCACTCAAATTTAACTCCTCCAACAAAAAAACTCATCAAAATACATAAAAATCGAAATTGGTTTCAAATTACTTTATTACAATTTGACTAAAAATTTATATAAAACAAAAAAAAATAGAAGTAAATTTCATCTAAATTCGCTCAAATTTAACTCTACCAACAAAAAAAATCATCAAAATCCAAAAAAATCGAAGTCGGTTTCAAATTACATTATTACAATTTGACTAAAAATTTATATAAAATAAAAAAAATAGAAGTAAATTTCATCTAAATTCACTCAAATTTAACTCTACCAACAAAAAAACTCATCAAAATCCAAAAAAATCGAAGTTGGTTTCTAATTACTTTATTACAATTTGACTAAAAATTTATATAAAATTAAAAACAATAGAAGTAAATTTCATCTAAATTCACTCAAATTTAACTCTACCAACAAAAAAACTCATCAAAATCCAAAAAAATCGAAGTTGGTTTCAAATTACTTTATTACAATTTGACTAAAAATTTATATAAAATTTAAAAAAATAGAAGTAAATTTCATCTAAATTCAATCAAATTTAACTCCTCCAACAAAAAAACTCATCAAAATCCAAAAAAATCGAAGTTGGTTTAAAATTACTTTATTACAATTTGACTAAAAATTTATATTAAATAAAAAAAAATAGAAGTAAATTTCATCTAAATTCACTCAAATTTAACCCCTCCAACAAAAAAACTCATCAAAATAAAAAAAAATCGAAGTTGGTTTCAAATTACTTTATTACAATTTGACTAAAAATTTATATAAAATCAAAAAAAATACAAGTAAATTTCATCTAAATTCACTCAAATTTAACTCCTCCAACAAAAAAACTCATCAAAATACATAAAAATCGAAATTGGTTTCAAATTACTTTATTACAATTTGACTAAAAATTTATATAAAACAAAAAAATAGAAGTAAATTTCATCTAAATTCACTCAAATTTAACTCTACCAACAAAAAAACTCATCAAAATCCAAAAAAATCGAAGTTGGTTTCTAATTACTTTATTACAATTTGACTAAAAATTTATATAAAATTAAAAACAATAGAAGTAAATTTCATCTAAATTCACTCAAATTTAACTCTACCAACAAAAAAACTCATCAAAATCCAAAAAAATCGAAGTTGGTTTCAAATTACTTTATTACAATTTGACTAAAAATTTATATAAAATTAAAAAAAATAGAAGTGAATTTCATCTAAATTCAATCAAATTTAACTCCTCCAACAAAAAAACTCATCAAAATTAAAAAAAATCGAAGATTGTTTCAAATTACTTTATTATGATTTGACTAAAAATTTATATAAAATCCAAAAAAATAGAAGTAAATTTCATCTAAATTCACTCAAATTTAACTCGTCCAACAAAAAAACTTATCAAAATCCAAAAAAATCGAAGTTGGTTTCAAATTACTTTATTACAATTTGACTAAAAATTTATATAAAATCAAAAAAAATAGAAGTAAATTTCATCTAAATTCAATCAAATTTAACTCCTCCAACAAAAAAACTCATCAAAATCCAAAAAAATCGAAGTTGGTTTAAAATTACTTTATTACAATTTGACTAAAAATTTATATTAAATAAAAAAAAATAGAAGTAAATTTCATCTAAATTCACTCAAATTTAACCCCTCCAACAAAAAAACTCATCAAAATAAAAAAAAATCGAAGTTGGTTTCAAATTACTTTATTACAATTTGACTAAAAATTTATATAAAATCAAAAAAAATACAAGTAAATTTCATCTAAATTCACTCAAATTTAACTCCTCCAACAAAAAAACTCATCAAAATACATAAAAATCGAAATTGGTTTCAAATTACTTTATTACAATTTGACTAAAAATTTATATAAAACAAAAAAATAGAAGTAAATTTCATCTAAATTCACTCAAATTTAACTCTACCAACAAAAAAACTCATCAAAATCCAAAAAAATCGAAGTTGGTTTCTAATTACTTTATTACAATTTGACTAAAAATTTATATAAAATTAAAAACAATAGAAGTAAATTTCATCTAAATTCACTCAAATTTAACTCTACCAACAAAAAAACTCATCAAAATCCAAAAAAATCGAAGTTGGTTTCAAATTACTTTATTACAATTTGACTAAAAATTTATATAAAATTAAAAAAAATAGAAGTGAATTTCATCTAAATTCAATCAAATTTAACTCCTCCAACAAAAAAACTCATCAAAATTAAAAAAAATCGAAGATTGTTTCAAATTACTTTATTATGATTTGACTAAAAATTTATATAAAATCCAAAAAAATAGAAGTAAATTTCATCTAAATTCACTCAAATTTAACTCGTCCAACAAAAAAACTTATCAAAATCCAAAAAAATCGAAGTTGGTTTCAAATTACTTTATTACAATTTGACTAAAAATTTATATAAAATCAAAAAAAAATACAAGTAAATTTCATCTAAATTCACTCAAATTTAACTCCTCCAACAAAAAAACTCATCAAAATACATAAAAATCGAAATTGGTTTCAAATTACTTTATTACAATTTGACTAAAAATTTATATAAAACAAAATAAAATAGAAGTAAATTTCATCTAAATTCACTCAAATTTAACTCTACCAACAAAAAAACTCATCAAAATCCAAAAAAATCGAAGTTGGTTTCAAATTACTTTATTACAATTTGACTAAAAATTTATATAAAATTAAAAAAAATAGAAGTAAATTTCATCTAAATTCACTCAAATTTAACTCTACCAACAAAAAAACGCATCAAAATCCAAAAAAATCGAAGTTGGTTTCAAATTACTTTATTACAATTTGACTAAAAATTTATATAAAATTAAAAAAAATAGAAGTAAATTTCATCTAAATTCACTCAAATTTAACTCTACCAACAAAAAAACGCATCAAAATCCAAAAAAATCGAAGTTGGTTTCAAATTACTTTATTACAATTTGACTAAAAATTTATATAAAATCAAAAAAAATACAAGTAAATTTCATCTAAATTCACTCAAATTTAACTCCTCCAACAAAAAAACTCATCAAAATACATAAAAATCGAAATTGGTTTCAAATTACTTTATTACAATTTGACTAAAAATTTATATAAAACAAAAAAAAATAGAAGTAAATTTCATCTAAATTCGCCCAAATTTAACTCTACCAACAAAAAAAATCATCAAAATCCAAAAAAATCGAAGTCGGTTTCAAATTACATTATTACAATTTGACTAAAAATTTATATAAAATAAAAAAAATAGAAGTAAATTTCATCTAAATTCAATCAAATTTAACTCCTCCAACAAAAAAACTCATCAAAATCCAAAAAAATCGAAGTTGGTTTAAAATTACTTTATTACAATTTGACTAAAAATTTATATTAAATAAAAAAAAATAGAAGTAAATTTCATCTAAATTCACTCAAATTTAACCCCTCCAACAAAAAAACTCATCAAAATAAAAAAAATCGAAGTTGGTTTCAAATACCTTTATTACAATTTGACTAAAAATTTATATAAAATAAAAAAAATAGAAGTAAATTTCATCTAAATTCACTCAAATTTAACTCCTCCAACAAAAAAACTTATCAAAATCCAAAAAAATCGAATTTGGTTTCAAATTACTTTATTACAATTTGACTAAAAATTTATATAAAATCAAAAAAAAATACAAATAAATTTCATCTAAATTCACTCAAATTTAACTCCTCCAACAAAAAAACTCATCAAAATACATAAAAATCGAAATTGGTTTCAAATTACTTTATTACAATTTGACTAAAAATTTATATAAAACAAAAAAAAATAGAAGTAAATTTCATCTAAATTCACTCAAATTTAACTCTACCAACAAAAAAACTCATCAAAATCCAAAAAAATCGAAGTTGGTTTCAAATTACTTTATTACAATTTGACTAAAAATTTATATAAAATTAAAAAAATAGAAGTAAATTTCATCTAAATTCACTCAAATTTAACTCTACCAACAAAAAAACGCATCAAAATCCAAAAAAATCGAAGTTGGTTTCAAATTACTTTATTACAATTTGACTAAAAATTTATATAAAATCAAAAAAAATACAAGTAAATTTCATCTAAATTCACTCAAATTTAACTCCTCCAACAAAAAAACTCATCAAAATACATAAAAATCGAAATTGGTTTCAAATTACTTTATTACAATTTGACTAAAAATTTATATAAAACAAAAAAAAATAGAAGTAAATTTCATCTAAATTCGCTCAAATTTAACTCTACCAACAAAAAAAATCATCAAAATCCAAAAAAATCGAAGTCGGTTTCAAATTACATTATTACAATTTGACTAAAAATTTATATAAAATAAAAAAAATAGAAGTAAATTTCATCTAAATTCACTCAAATTTAACTCTACCAACAAAAAAACTCATCAAAATCCAAAAAAATCGAAGTCGGTTTCAAATTACATTATTACAATTTGACTAAAAATTCATATAAAATAAAAAAAATAGAAGTAAATTTCATCTAAATTCACTCAAATTTAACTCTACCAACAGAAAAACGCATCAAAATCCAAAAAAATCGAAGTTGGTTTCAAATTACTTTATTACAATTTGACTAAAAATTTATATAAAATTAAAAAAAAAGTAAATTTCATCTAAATTCAATCAAATTTAACTCCTCCAACAAAAAAACTCATCAAAATCCAAAAAAATCGATGTTGGTTTCAAATTACTTTATTACAGTTTGACTAAAAATTTATATAAAATCCAAAAAAATAAAATTAAATTTCATATAAATTCACTCAAATTTAACTCCTCCAACAAAAAAACTCATCAAAATCCAAAAAAATCAAAGTTGGTTTCAAATTACTTTATTGCAATTTGACTAAAAATTTATATAAAATAAAAAAAAATAGAAGTAAATTTCATCTAAATTCACTCAAATTTAACTCCTCCAACAAAAAAACTTATCAAAATCCAACAAAATCGAAGTTGGTTTCAAATTACTTTATTACAATTTGACTAAAAATTTATATAAAATAAAAAAAAAATACAAGTAAATTTCATCTAAATTCACTCAAATTTAACTCCTCCAACAAAAAAACTCATCAAAATCCAAAAAAATCGAAGTTGGTTTCAAATTACTTTATTACAATTTGACTAAAAATTTATATAAAATTAAAAAAAATAGAAGTAAATTTCATCTAAATTCACTCAAATTTAACTCTACCAACAAAAAAACGCATCAAAATCCAAAAAAATCGAAGTTGGTTTCAAATTACTTTATTACAATTTGACTAAAAATTTATATAAAATTAAAAAAAAAGAAGTAAATTTCATCTAAATTCAATCAAATTTAACTCCTCCAACAAAAAAATTCATCAAAATCCAAAAAAATCGATGTTGGTTTCAAATTACTTTATTACAGTTTGACTAAAAATTTATATAAAATCCAAAAAAATAAAATCAAATTTCATATAAATTCCCTCAAATTTAACTCCTCCAACAAAAAAACTCATCAAAATCCAAAAAAATCGAAGTTGGTTTCAAATTACTTTATTACAATTTGACTAAAAATTTATATAAAATCCAAAAAAATAAAATTAAATTTCATCTAAATTCACTCAAATTTAACTCCTCCAACAAAAAAACTCATCAAAATCCAAAAAAATCGAAGTCGGTTTCAAATTACATTATTACAATTTGACTAAAAATTCATATAAAATAAAAAAAATAGAAGTAAATTTCATCTAAATTCACTCAAATTTAACTCTACCAACAGAAAAACGCATCAAAATCCAAAAAAATCGAAGTTGGTTTCAAATTACTTTATTACAATTTGACTAAAAATTTATATAAAATTAAAAAAAAAGTAAATTTCATCTAAATTCAATCAAATTTAACTCCTCCAACAAAAAAACTCATCAAAATCCAAAAAAATCGATGTTGGTTTCAAATTACTTTATTACAGTTTGACTAAAAATTTATATAAAATCCAAAAAAATAAAATTAAATTTCATATAAATTCACTCAAATTTAACTCCTCCAACAAAAAAACTCATCAAAATCCAAAAAAATCAAAGTTGGTTTCAAATTACTTTATTGCAATTTGACTAAAAATTTATATAAAATAAAAAAAAATAGAAGTAAATTTCATCTAAATTCACTCAAATTTAACTCCTCCAACAAAAAAACTTATCAAAATCCAACAAAATCGAAGTTGGTTTCAAATTACTTTATTACAATTTGACTAAAAATTTATATAAAATCAAAAAAAAATACAAGTAAATTTCATCTAAATTCACTCAAATTTAACTCCTCCAACAAAAAAACTCATCAAAATCCAAAAAAATCGAAGTTGGTTTCAAATTACTTTATTACAATTTGACTAAAAATTTATATAAAATTAAAAAAAATAGAAGTAAATTTCATCTAAATTCACTCAAATTTAACTCCTCCAACAAAAAAACTCATCAAAATCCAAAAAAATCGAAGTCGGTTTCAAATTACATTATTACAATTTGACTAAAAATTTATATAAAATAAAAAAAATAGAAGTAAATTTCATCTAAATTCACTCAAATTTAACTCTACCAAAAAAAAACTCATCAAAATCCAAAAAAATCGAAGTTGGTTTCTAATTACTTTATTACAATTTGACTTAAAATTTATATCAAATTAAAAACAATAGAAGTAAATTTCATCTAAATTCACTCAAATTTAACTCTACCAACAAAAAAACTCATCAAAATCCAAAAAAATCGAAGTTGGTTTCAAATTACTTTATTACAATTTGACTAAAAATTTATATAAAATTAAAAAAAATAGAAGTAAATTTCATCTAAATTCAATCAAATTTAACTCCTCCAACAAAAAAACTCAAAAAAATCCAAAAAAATCGAAGTTGGTTTAAAATTACTTTATTACAATTTGACTAAAAATTTATATTAAATAAAAAAAATAGAAGTAAATTTCATCTAAATTCACTCAAATTTAACCCCTCCAACAAAAAAACTCAACAAAATCAAAAAAATCGAAGTTGGTTTCAAATTACTTTATTACAATTTGACTAAAAATTTATATAAAATAAAAAAAAATAGAAGTAAATTTCATCTAAATTCACTCAAATTTAACTCCTCCAACAAAAAAACTCATCAAAATCCATAAAAATCGAAGTTGGTTTCAAATTACTTTATTACAATTTGACTAAAAATTTATATAAAATCCAAAAAAATAAAATTAAATTTCATCTAAATTCACTCAAATTTAACTCCTCCAACAAAAAAACACATCAAAATTAAAAAAAATCGAAGATTGTTTCAAATTACTTTATTATAATTTGACTAAAAATTTATATAAAATCCAAAAAATAGAAGTAAATTTCATCTAAATTCACTCAAATTTAACTCGTCCAACAAAAAAACTTATCAAAATCCAAAAAAATCGAAGTTGGTTTCAAATTACTTTATTACAATTTGACTAAAAATTTATATAAAATAAAAAAAAAATACAAGTAAATTTCATCTAAATTCACTCAAATTTAACTCCTCCAAAAAAAAAACTCATCAAAATACATAAAAATCGAAATTGGTTTCAAATTACTTTATTACAATTTGACTAAAAATTTATATAAAACAAAAAAAAATAGAAGTAAATTTCATCTAAATTCACTCAAATTTAACTCTACCAACAAAAAAACTCATCAAAATCCAAAAAAATCGAAGTTGGTTTCAAATTACTTTATTACAATTTGACTAAAAATTTATATAAAATTAAAAACAATAGAAGTAAATTTCATCTAAATTCACTCAAATTTAACTCTACCAACAAAAAAACTCATCAAAATCCAAAAAAATCGAAGTTGGTTTCAAATTACTTTATTACAATTTGACTAAAAATTTATATAAAATTAAAAAAAATAGAAGTAAATTTCATCTAAATTCAATCAAATTTAACTCCTCCAACAAAAAAACTCATCAAAATCCAAAAAAATCGAAGTTGGTTTAAAATTACTTTATTACAATTTGACTAAAATTTATATTAAATAAAAAAAAATAGAAGTAAATTTCATCTAAATTCACTCAAATTTAACCCCTCCAACAAAAAAACATATCAAAATAAAAAAAAATCGAAGTTGGTTTCAAATTACTTTATTACAATTTGACTAAAAATTTATATAAAATAAAAAAAAATAGAAGTAAATTTCATCTAAATTCACTCAAATTTAACTCCTCCAACAAAAAAACTCATCAAAATCCAAAAAAATCGAAGTTGGTTTCAAATTACTTTATTACAATTTGACTAAAAATTTATATAAAATCCAAAAAAATAAAATTAAATTTCATCTAAATTCACTCAAATTTAACTCCTCCAACAAAAAACTCATCAAAATTAAAAAAAATCGAAGATTGTTTCAAATTACTTTATTATAATTTGACTAAAAATTTATATAAAATCCAAAAAAATAGAAGTAAATTTCATCTAAATTCACTCAAATTTAACTCCTCCAACAAATAAACTCATCAAAATACATAAAAATCGAAATTGGTTTCAAATTACTTTATTACAATTTGACTAAAAATTTATATAAAACAAAAAAAAATAGAAGTAAATTTCATCTAAATTCACTCAAATTTAACTCTACCAACAAAAAAACTCATCAAAATCCAAAAAAATCGAAGTTGGTTTCAAATTACTTTATTACAATTTGACTAAAAATTTATATAAAATTAAAAAAATAGAAGTAAATTTCATCTAAATTCACTCAAATTTAACTCCTCCAACAAAAAAACTTATCAAAATCCAAAAAAATCGAATTTGGTTTCAAATTACTTTATTACAATTTGACTAAAAATTTATATAAAATCAAAAAAAAATACAAGTAAATTTCATCTAAATTCACTCAAATTTAACTCTACCAACAAAAAAACTCATCAAAATCCAAAAAAATCGAAGTTGGTTTCAAATTACTTTATTACAATTTGACTAAAAATTTATATAAAATTAAAAAAAATAGAAGTAAATTTCATCTAAATTCACTCAAATTTAACTCCTCCAACAAAAAAACTCATCAAAATCCAAAAAAATCGTAGTCGGTTTCAAATTACATTATTACAATTTGACTAAAAATTTATATAAAATAAAAAAAATAGAAGTAAATTTCATCTAAATTCACTCAAATTTAACTCTACCAACAAAAAAACTCATCAAAATCCAAAAAAATCGAAGTTGGTTTCAAATTACTTTATTACAATTTGACTAAAAATTTATATAAAATAAAAAAAAATAGAAGTAAATTTCATCTAAATTCACTCAAATTTAACTCCTCCAACAAAAAAACTCATCAAAATCCAAAAAAATCGAAGTCGGTTTCAAATTACATTATTACAATTTGACTAAAAATTTATATAAAATAAAAAAAATAGAAGTAAATTTCATCTAAATTCACTCAAATTTAACTCTACCAACAAAAAAACTCATCAAAATCCAAAAAAATCGAAGTTGGTTTCTAATTACTTTATTACAATTTGACTAAAAATTTATATAAAACAAAAAAAATAGAAGTAATTTTCATCTAAATTCACTCAAATTTAACTCTACCAACAAAAAAACTCATCAAAATCCAAAAAAATCGAAGTTGGTTTCAAATTACTTTATTACAATTTGACTAAAAATTTATATAAAATTAAAAAAAATAGAAGTAAATTTCATCTAAATTCACTCAAATTTAACTCCTCCAACAAAAAAACTCATCAAAATCCAAAAAAATCGAAGTCGGTTTCAAATTACATTATTACAATTTGACTAAAAATTTATATAAAATAAAAAAAATAGAAGTAAATTTCATCTAAATTCACTCAAATTTAACTCTACCAACAAAAAAACTCATCAAAATCCAAAAAAATCGAAGTTGGTTTCAAATTACTTTATTACAGTTTGACTAAAAATTTATATAAAATCCAAAAAAATAAAATTAAATTTCATATAAATTCACTCAAATTTAACTCCTCCAACAAAAAAACTCATCAAAATCCAAAAAAATCGAAGTTGGTTTCAAATTACTTTATTACAATTTGACTAAAAATTTATATAAAATCCAAAAAAATAAAATTAAATTTCATCTAAATTCACTCAAATTTAACTCCTCCAACAAAAAAACTCATCAAAATCCAAAAAAATCGAAGTTGGTTTCAAATTACTTTATTACAATTTGACTAAAAATTTATATAAAATAAAAAAAAATAGAAGTAAATTTCATCTAAATTCACTCAAATTTAACTCCTCCAACAAAAAAACTTATCAAAATCCAACAAAATCGAAGTTGGTTTCAAATTACTTTATTACAATTTGACTAAAAATTTATATAAAATCAAAAAAAAATACAAGTAAATTTCATCTAAATTCACTCAAATTTAACTCCTCCAACAAAAAAACTCATCAAAATCCAAAAAAATCGAAGTCGGTTTCAAATTACATTATTACAATTTGACTAAAAATTTATATAAAATAAAAAAAATAGAAGTAAATTTCATCTAAATTCACTCAAATTTAACTCTACCAACAAAAAAACTCATCAAAATCCAAAAAAAACGAAGTTGGTTTCAAATTACTTTATTACAATTTGACTAAAAATTTATATAAAATCCAAAAAAATAAAATTAAATTTCGTCTAAATTCACTCAAATTTAACTCCTCCAACAAAAAAACTCATCAAAATCCAAAAAAATCGAAGTTGGTTTCAAATTACTTTATTACAATTTGACTAAAAATTTATATCAAATAAAAAAAAATAGAAGTAAATTTCATCTAAATTCACTCAAATTTAACTCCTCCAACAAAAAAACTCATCAAAATCCAAAAAAATCGAAGTTGGTTTCAAATTACTTTATTACAATTTGACTAAAAATTTATATAAAATTAAAAAAAAATAGAAGTAAATTTCATCTAAATTCACTCAAATTTAACTCCTCCAACAAAAAAACTCATCAAAATCCAAAAAAATCGAAGTCGGTTTCAAATTACATTATTACAATTTGACTAAAAATTTATATAAAATAAAAAAAATAGAAGTAAATTTCATCTAAATTCACTCAAATTTAACTCTACCAACAAAAAAACTCATCAAAATCCAAAAAAATCGAAGTTGGTTTCAAATTACTTTATTACAATTTGACTAAAAATTTATATAAAATAAAAAAAATAGAAGTAAATTTCATCTAAATTCACTCAAATTTAACTCCTCCTACAAAAAAACTCATCAAAATCCAAAAAAATCGAAGTTGGTTTAAAATTACTTTATTACAATTTGACTAAAAATTTATATTAAATAAAAAAAAATAGAAGTAAATTTCATCTAAATTCACTCAAATTTAACCCCTCCAACAAAAAAACTCATCAAAATAAAAAAAAATCGAAGTTGGTTTCAAATACCTTTATTACAATTTGACTAAAAATTTATATAAAATAAAAAAAAATAGAAGTAAATTTCATCTAAATTCACTCAAATTTAACTCCTCCTACAAAAAAACTTATCAAAATCCAAAAAAATCGAATTTGGTTTCAAATTACTTTATTACAATTTGACTAAAAATTTATATAAAATCAAAAAAAAATACAAGTAAATTTCATCTAAATTCACTCAAATTTAACTCCTCCAACAAAAAAACTCATCAAAATACATAAAAATCGAAATTGGTTTCAAATTACTTTATTACAATTTGACTAAAAATTTATATAAAACAAAAAAAAATAGAAGTAAATTTCATCTAAATTCACTCAAATTTAACTCTACCAACAAAAAAACTCATCAAAATCCAAAAAAATCGAAGTCGGTTTCAAATTACATTATTACAATTTGACTAAAAATTTATATAAAATAAAAAAAATAGAAGTAAATTTCATCTAAATTCACTCAAATTTAACTCGTCCAACAAAAAAACTCATCAAAATCCAAAAAAATCGAAGTTGGTTTCTAATTACTTTATTACAATTTGACTAAAAATTTATATAAAATTAAAAACAATAGAAGTAAATTTCATCTAAATTCACTCAAATTTAACTCGTCCAACAAAAAAACTTATCAAAATCCAAAAAAATCGAAGTTGGTTTCAAATTACTTTATTACAATTTGACTAAAAATTTATATAAAATCAAAAAAAATACAAGTAAATTTCATCTAAATTCACTCAAATTTAACTCTACCAACAAAATAACTCATCAAAATCCACAAAAATCGAAGTTGGTTTCAAATTACTTTATTACAATTTGACTAAAAATTTATATAAAATTAAAAACAATAGAAGTAAATTTCATCTAAATTCACTCAAATTTAACTCTACCAACAAAAAAACTCATCAAAATCCAAAAAAATCGAAGTTGGTTTCAAATTACTTTATTACAATTTGACTAAAAATTTATATAAAATTAAAAAAAATAGAAGTAAATTTCATCTAAATTCAATCAAATTTAACTCCTCCAACAAAAAAACTCATCAAAATCCAAAAAAATCGAAGTTGGTTTAAAATTACTTTATTACAATTTGACTAAAATTTATATTAAATAAAAAAAAATAGAAGTAAATTTCATCTAAATTCACTCAAATTTAACCCCTCCAACAAAAAAACATATCAAAATAAAAAAAAATCGAAGTTGGTTTCAAATTACTTTATTACAATTTGACTAAAAATTTATATAAAATAAAAAAAAATAGAAGTAAATTTCATCTAAATTCACTCAAATTTAACTCCTCCAACAAAAAAACTCATCAAAATCCAAAAAAATCGAAGTTGGTTTCAAATTACTTTATTACAATTTGACTAAAAATTTATATAAAATCCAAAAAAATAAAATTAAATTTCATCTAAATTCACTCAAATTTAACTCCTCCAACAAAAAACTCATCAAAATTAAAAAAAATCGAAGATTGTTTCAAATTACTTTATTATAATTTGACTAAAAATTTATATAAAATCCAAAAAAATAGAAGTAAATTACATCTAAATTCACTCAAATTTAAGTCGTCCAACAAAAAAACTTATCAAAATCCAAAAAAATCGAAGTTGGTTTCAAATTACTTTATTACAATTTGACTAAAAATTTATATAAAATCAAAAAAAAATACAAGTAAATTTCTTCTAAATTCACTCAAATTTAACTCTACCAACAAAAAAACGCATCAAAATACATAAAAATCGAAATTGGTTTCAAATTACTTTATTGCAATTTGACTAAAAATTTATATAAAATAAAAAAAATAGAAGTAAATTTCATCTAAATTCACTCAAATTTAACTCTACCAACAAAAAAACTCATCAAAATCCAAAAAAATCGAAGTTGGTTTCAAATTACTTTATTACAATTTGACTAAAAATTTATATAAAATTAAAAAAAATAGAAGTAAATTTCATCTAAATTCACTCAAATTTAACTCTACCAACAAAAAAACGCATCAAAATCCAAAAAAATCGAAGTTGGTTTCAAATTACTTTATTACAATTTGACTAAAAATTTATATAAAATTAAAAAAAAGAAGTAAATTTCATCTAAATTCAATCAAATTTAACTCCTCCAACAAAAAAATTCATCAAAATCCAAAAAAATCGATGTTGGTTTCAAATTACTTTATTACAGTTTGACTAAAAATTTATATAAAATCCAAAAAAATAAAATCAAATTTCATATAAATTCACTCAAATTTAACTCCTCCAACAAAAAAACTCATCAAAATCCAAAAAAATCGAAGTTGGTTTCAAATTACTTTATTACAATTTGACTAAAAATTTATATAAAATCCAAAAAAATAAAATTAAATTTCATCTAAATTCACTCAAATTTAACTCCTCCAACAAAAAAACTCATCAAAATCCAAAAAAATCGAAGTCGGTTTCAAATTACATTATTACAATTTGACTAAAAATTTATATAAAATAAAAAAAATAGAAGTAAATTTCATCTAAATTCACTCAAATTTAACTCTACCAACAGAAAAACGCATCAAAATCCAAAAAAATCGAAGTTGGTTTCAAATTACTTTATTACAATTTGACTAAAAATTTATATAAAATTAAAAAAAAAGTAAATTTCATCTAAATTCAATCAAATTTAACTCCTCCAACAAAAAAACTCATCAAAATCCAAAAAAATCGATGTTGGTTTCAAATTACTTTATTACAGTTTGACTAAAAATTTATATAAAATCCAAAAAAATAAAATTAAATTTCATATAAATTCACTCAAATTTAACTCCTCCAACAAAAAAACTCATCAAAATCCAAAAAAATCAAAGTTGGTTTCAAATTACTTTATTGCAATTTGACTAAAAATTTATATAAAATAAAAAAAAATAGAAGTAAATTTCATCTAAATTCACTCAAATTTAACTCCTCCAACAAAAAAACTTATCAAAATCCAACAAAATCGAAGTTGGTTTCAAATTACTTTATTACAATTTGACTAAAAATTTATATAAAATCAAAAAAAAATACAAGTAAATTTCATCTAAATTCACTCAAATTTAACTCCTCCAACAAAAAAACTCATCAAAATCCAAAAAAATCGAAGTTGGTTTCAAATTACTTTATTACAATTTGACTAAAAATTTATATAAAATTAAAAAAAATAGAAGTAAATTTCATCTAAATTCACTCAAATTTAACTCCTCCAACAAAAAAACTCATCAAAATCCAAAAAAATCGAAGTCGGCTTCAAATTACATTATTACAATTTGACTAAAAATTTATATAAAATAAAAAAAATAGAAGTAAATTTCATCTAAATTCACTCAAATTTAACTCTACCAACAAAAAAACTCATCAAAATCCAAAAAAATCGAAGTTGGTTTCAAATTACTTTATTACAATTTGACTAAAAATTTATATAAAATAAAAAAAAATAGAAGTAAATTTCATCTAAATTCACTCAAATTTAACTCCTCCAACAAAAAAACTCATCAAAATAAAAAAAAATCGAAGTCGGTTTCAAATTACATTATTACAATTTGACTAAAAATTTATATAAAATAAAAAAAATAGAAGTAAATTTCATCTAAATTCACTCAAATTTAACTCTACCAAAAAAAAAACTCATCAAAATCCAAAAAAATCGAAGTTGGTTTCTAATTACTTTATTACAATTTGACTTAAAATTTATATCAAATTAAAAACAATAGAAGTAAATTTCATCTAAATTCACTCAAATTTAACTCTACCAACAAAAAAACTCATCAAAATCCAAAAAAATCGAAGTTGGTTTCAAATTACTTTATTACAATTTGACTAAAAATTTATATAAAATTAAAAAAAATAGAAGTAAATTTCATCTAAATTCAATCAAATTTAACTCCTCCAACAAAAAAACTCAAAAAAATCCAAAAAAATCGAAGTTGGTTTAAAATTACTTTATTACAATTTGACTAAAAATTTATATTAAATAAAAAAAAATAGAAGTAAATTTCATCTAAATTCACTCAAATTTAACCCCTCCAACAAAAAAACTCAACAAAATCAAAAAAATCGAAGTTGGTTTCAAATTACTTTATTACAATTTGACTAAAAATTTATATAAAATAAAAAAAAATAGAAGTAAATTTCATCTAAATTCACTCAAATTTAACTCCTCCAACAAAAAAACTCATCAAAATCCATAAAAATCGAAGTTGGTTTCAAATTACTTTATTACAATTTGACTAAAAATTTATATAAAATCCAAAAAAATAAAATTAAATTTCATCTAAATTCACTCAAATTTAACTCCTCCAACAAAAAAACACATCAAAATTAAAAAAAATCGAAGATTGTTTCAAATTACTTTATTATAATTTGACTAAAAATTTATATAAAATCCAAAAAATAGAAGTAAATTTCATCTAAATTCACTCAAATTTAACTCGTCCAACAAAAAAACTTATCAAAATCCAAAAAAATCGAAGTTGGTTTCAAATTACTTTATTACAATTTGACTAAAAATTTATATAAAATAAAAAAAAAATACAAGTAAATTTCATCTAAATTCACTCAAATTTAACTCCTCCAAAAAAAAAACTCATCAAAATACATAAAAATCGAAATTGGTTTCAAATTACTTTATTACAATTTGACTAAAAATTTATATAAAACAAAAAAAAATAGAAGTAAATTTCATCTAAATTCACTCAAATTTAACTCTACCAACAAAAAAACTCATCAAAATCCAAAAAAATCGAAGTTGGTTTCAAATTACTTTATTACAATTTGACTAAAAATTTATATAAAATTAAAAACAATAGAAGTAAATTTCATCTAAATTCACTCAAATTTAACTCTACCAACAAAAAAACTCATCAAAATCCAAAAAAATCGAAGTTGGTTTCAAATTACTTTATTACAATTTGACTAAAAATTTATATAAAATTAAAAATAATAGAAGTAAATTTCATCTAAATTCAATCAAATTTAACTCCTCCAACAAAAAAACTCATCAAAATCCAAAAAAATCGAAGTTGGTTTAAAATTACTTTATTACAATTTGACTAAAATTTATATTAAATAAAAAAAAATAGAAGTAAATTTCATCTAAATTCACTCAAATTTAACCCCTCCAACAAAAAAACATATCAAAATAAAAAAAAATCGAAGTTGGTTTCAAATTACTTTATTACAATTTGACTAAAAATTTATATAAAATAAAAAAAAATAGAAGTAAATTTCATCTAAATTCACTCAAATTTAACTCCTCCAACAAAAAAACTCATCAAAATCCAAAAAAATCGAAGTTGGTTTCAAATTACTTTATTACAATTTGACTAAAAATTTATATAAAATCCAAAAAAATAAAATTAAATTTCATCTAAATTCACTCAAATTTAACTCCTCCAACAAAAAACTCATCAAAATTAAAAAAAATCGAAGATTGTTTCAAATTACTTTATTATAATTTGACTAAAAATTTATATAAAATCCAAAAAAATAGAAGTAAATTTCATCTAAATTCACTCAAATTTAACTCCTCCAACAAAAAAACTCATCAAAATACATAAAAATCGAAATTGGTTTCAAATTACTTTATTACAATTTGACTAAAAATTTATATAAAACAAAAAAAAATAGAAGTAAATTTCATCTAAATTCACTCAAATTTAACTCTACCAACAAAAAAACTCATCAAAATCCAAAAAAATCGAAGTTGGTTTCAAATTACTTTATTACAATTTGACTAAAAATTTATATAAAATTAAAAAAAATAGAAGTAAATTTCATCTAAATTCACTCAAATTTAACTCTACCAACAAAAAAACTCATCACAATCCAAAAAAATCGAAGTTGGTTTCAAATTACTTTATTACAATTTGACTAAAAATTTATATAAAATTAAAAAAAATAGAAGTAAATTTCATCTAAATTCAATCAAATTTAACTCCTCCAACAAAAAAACTCAAAAAAATCCAAAAAAATCGATGTTGGTTTCAAATTACTTTATTACAGTTTGACTAAAAATTTATATAAAATCCAAAAAAATTAAATTAAATTTCATATAAATTCACTCAAATTTAACTCCTCCAACAAAAAAACTCATCAAAATCCAAAAAAATCAAAGTTGGTTTCAAATTACTTTATTGCAATTTGACTAAAAATTTATATAAAATAAAAAAAAATAGAAGTAAATTTCATCTAAATTCACTCAAATTTAACTCCTCCAACAAAAAAACTTATCAAAATCCAACAAAATCGAAGTTGGTTTCAAATTACTTTATTACAATTTGACTAAAAATTTATATAAAATCAAAAAAAAATACAAGTAAATTTCATCTAAATTCACTCAAATTTAACTCCTCCAACAAAAAAACTCATCAAAATCCAAAAAAATCGAAGTTGGTTTCAAATTACTTTATTACAATTTGACTAAAAATTTATATAAAATTAAAAAAAATAGAAGTAAATTTCATCTAAATTCACTCAAATTTAACTCCTCCAACAAAAAAACTCATCAAAATCCAAAAAAATCGAAGTCGGTTTCAAATTACATTATTACAATTTGACTAAAAATTTATATAAAATAAAAAAAATAGAAGTAAATTTCATCTAAATTCACTCAAATTTAACTCTACCAACAAAAAAACTCATCAAAATCCAAAAAAATCGAAGTTGGTTTCAAATTACTTTATTACAATTTGACTAAAAATTTATATAAAATAAAAAAAAATAGAAGTAAATTTCATCTAAATTCACTCAAATTTAACTCCTCCAACAAAAAAACTCATCAAAATCCAAAAAAATCGAAGTCGGTTTCAAATTACATTATTACAATTTGACTAAAAATTTATATAAAATAAAAAAAATAGAAGTAAATTTCATCTAAATTCACTCAAATTTAACTCTACCAAAAAAAAACTCATCAAAATCCAAAAAAATCGAAGTTGGTTTCTAATTACTTTATTACAATTTGACTTAAAATTTATATCAAATTAAAAACAATAGAAGTAAATTTCATCTAAATTCACTCAAATTTAACTCTACCAACAAAAAAACTCATCAAAATCCAAAAAAATCGAAGTTGGTTTCAAATTACTTTATTACAATTTGACTAAAAATTTATATAAAATTAAAAAAAATAGAAGTAAATTTCATCTAAATTCACTCAAATTTAACTCTACCAACAAAAAAACTCATCAAAATCCAAAAAAATCGAAGTTGGTTTCAAATTACTTTATTACAATTTGACTAAAAATTTATATAAAATTAAAAAAAATAGAAGTAAATTTCATCTAAATTCAATCAAATTTAACTCCTCCAACAAAAAAACTCAAAAAAATCCAAAAAAATCGATGTTGGTTTCAAATTACTTTATTACAGTTTGACTAAAAATTTATATAAAATCCAAAAAAATAAAATTAAATTTCATATAAATTCACTCAAATTTAACTCCTCCAACAAAAAAACTCATCAAAATCCAAAAAAATCAAAGTTGGTTTCAAATTACTTTATTGCAATTTGACTAAAAATTTATATAAAATAAAAAAAAATAGAAGTAAATTTCATCTAAATTCACTCAAATTTAACTCCTCCAACAAAAAAACTTATCAAAATCCAACAAAATCGAAGTTGGTTTCAAATTACTTTATTACAATTTGACTAAAAATTTATATAAAATCAAAAAAAAATACAAGTAAATTTCATCTAAATTCACTCAAATTTAACTCCTCCAACAAAAAAACTCATCAAAATCCAAAAAAATCGAAGTTGGTTTCAAATTACTTTATTACAATTTGACTAAAAATTTATATAAAATTAAAAAAAATAGAAGTAAATTTCATCTAAATTCACTCAAATTTAACTCCTCCAACAAAAAAACTCATCAAAATCCAAAAAAATCGAAGTCGGTTTCAAATTACATTATTACAATTTGACTAAAAATTTATATAAAATAAAAAAAATAGAAGTAAATTTCATCTAAATTCACTCAAATTTAACTCTACCAACAAAAAAACTCATCAAAATCCAAAAAAATCGAAGTTGGTTTCAAATTACTTTATTACAATTTGACTAAAAATTTATATAAAATAAAAAAAAATAGAAGTAAATTTCATCTAAATTCACTCAAATTTAACTCCTCCAACAAAAAAACTCATCAAAATCCAAAAAAATCGAAGTCGGTTTCAAATTACATTATTACAATTTGACTAAAAATTTATATAAAATAAAAAAAATAGAAGTAAATTTCATCTAAATTCACTCAAATTTAACTCTACCAAAAAAAAACTCATCAAAATCCAAAAAAATCGAAGTTGGTTTCTAATTACTTTATTACAATTTGACTTAAAATTTATATCAAATTAAAAACAATAGAAGTAAATTTCATTTAAATTCACTCAAATTTAACTCTACCAACAAAAAAACTCATCAAAATCCAAAAAAATCGAAGTTGGTTTCAAATTACTTTATTACAATTTGACTAAAAATTTATATAAAATTAAAAAAAATAGAAGTAAATTTCATCTAAATTCAATCAAATTTAACTCCTCCAACAAAAAAACTCAAAAAAATCCAAAAAAATCGAAGTTGGTTTAAAATTACTTTATTACAATTTGACTAAAAATTTATATTAAATAAAAAAAAATAGAAGTAAATTTCATCTAAATTCACTCAAATTTAACCCCTCCAACAAAAAAACTCAACAAAATCAAAAAAATCGGAGTTGGTTTCAAATTACTTTATTACAATTTGACTAAAAATTTATATAAAATAAAAAAAAATAGAAGTAAATTTCATCTAAATTCACTCAAATTTAACTCCTCCAACAAAAAAACTCATCAAAATCCATAAAAATCGAAGTTGGTTTCAAATTACTTTATTACAATTTGACTAAAAATTTATATAAAATCCAAAAAAATAAAATTAAATTTCATCTAAATTCACTCAAATTTAACTCCTCCAACAAAAAAACACATCAAAATTAAAAAAAATCGAAGATTGTTTCAAATTACTTTATTATAATTTGACTAAAAATTTATATAAAATCCAAAAAATAGAAGTAAATTTCATCTAAATTCACTCAAATTTAACTCGTCCAACAAAAAAACTTATCAAAATCCAAAAAAATCGAAGTTGGTTTCAAATTACTTTATTACAATTTGACTAAAAATTTATATAAAATAAAAAAAAAATACAAGTAAATTTCATCTAAATTCACTCAAATTTAACTCCTCCAAAAAAAAAACTCATCAAAATACATAAAAATCGAAATTGGTTTCAAATTACTTTATTACAATTTGACTAAAAATTTATATAAAACAAAAAAAAATAGAAGTAAATTTCATCTAAATTCACTCAAATTTAACTCTACCAACAAAAAAACTCATCAAAATCCAAAAAAATCGAAGTTGGTTTCAAATTACTTTATTACAATTTGACTAAAAATTTATATAAAATTAAAAAAAATAGAAGTAAATTTCATCTAAATTCAATCAAATTTAACTCCTCCAACAAAAAAACTCATCAAAATCCAAAAAAATCGAAGTTGGTTTAAAATTACTTTATTACAATTTGACTAAAATTTATATTAAATAAAAAAAAATAGAAGTAAATTTCATCTAAATTCACTCAAATTTAACCCCTCCAACAAAAAAACATATCAAAATAAAAAAAAATCGAAGTTGGTTTCAAATTACTTTATTACAATTTGACTAAAAATTTATATAAAATAAAAAAAAATAGAAGTAAATTTCATCTAAATTCACTCAAATTTAACTCCTCCAACAAAAAAACTCATCAAAATCCAAAAAAATCGAAGTTGGTTTCAAATTACTTTATTACAATTTGACTAAAAATTTATATAAAATCCAAAAAAATAAAATTAAATTTCATCTAAATTCACTCAAATTTAACTCCTCCAACAAAAAACTCATCAAAATTAAAAAAAATCGAAGATTGTTTCAAATTACTTTATTATAATTTGACTAAAAATTTATATAAAATCCAAAAAAATAGAAGTAAATTTCATCTAAATTCACTCAAATTTAACTCCTCCAACAAAAAAACTCATCAAAATACATAAAAATCGAAATTGGTTTCAAATTACTTTATTACAATTTGACTAAAAATTTATATAAAACAAAAAAAAATAGAAGTAAATTTCATCTAAATTCACTCAAATTTAACTCTACCAACAAAAAAACTCATCAAAATCCAAAAAAATCGAAGTTGGTTTCAAATTACTTTATTACAATTTGACTAAAAATTTATATAAAATTAAAAAAAATAGAAGTAAATTTCATCTAAATTCACTCAAATTTAACTCTACCAACAAAAAAACGCATCAAAATCCAAAAAAATCGAAGTTGGTTTCAAATTACTTTATTACAATTTGACTAAAAATTTATATAAAATTAAAAAAAAGAAGTAAATTTCATCTAAATTCAATCAAATTTAACTCCTCCAACAAAAAAACTCATCAAAATCCAAAAAAATCGATGTTGGTTTCAAATTACTTTATTACAGTTTGACTAAAAATTTATATAAAATCCAAAAAAATAAAATTAAATTTCATATAAATTCACTCAAATTTAACTCCTCCAACAAAAAAACTCATCAAAATCCAAAAAAATCGAAGTTGGTTTCAAATTACTTTATTACAATTTGACTAAAAATTTATATAAAATCCAAAAAAATAAAATTAAATTTCATCTAAATTCACTCAAATTTAACTCCTCCAACAAAAAAACTCATCAAAATTAAAAAAAATCGAAGATTGTTTCAAATTACTTTATTACAATTTGACTAAAAATTTATATAAAATCCAAAAAAATAAAATTAAATTTCATCTAAATTCACTCAAATTTAACTCCTCCAACAAAAAAACTCATCAAAATCCAAAAAAATCGAAGTTGGTTTCAAATTACTTTATTACAGTTTGACTAAAAATTTATATAAAATCCAAAAAAATAAAATTAAATTTCATCTAAATTCACTCAAATTTAACTCCTCCAACAAAAAAACTCATCAAAATCCAAAAAAATCGAAGTTGGTTTCTAATTACTTTATTACAATTTGACTTAAAATTTATATAAAATTAAAAACAATAGAAGTAAATTTCATCTAAATTCACTCAAATTTAACTCTACCAACAAAAAAACTCATCAAAATCCAAAAAAATCGAAGTTGGTTTCAAATTACTTTATTACAATTTGACTAAAAATTTATATAAAATTAAAAAAAATAGAAGTAAATTTCATCTAAATTCAATCAAATTTAACTCCTCCAACAAAAAAACTCATCAAAATCCAAAAAAATCGAAGTTGGTTTAAAATTACTTTATTACAATTTGACTAAAAATTTATATAAAATCCAAAAAAATAAAATTAAATTTCATCTAAATTCACTCAAATTTAACTCCTCCAACAAAAAAACTCATCAAAATTAAAAAAAATCGAAGATTGTTTCAAATTACTTTATTACAATTTGACTAAAAATTTATATAAAATCAAAAAAAAATACAAGTAAATTTCATCTAAATTCACTCAAATTTAACTCCTCCAAAAAAAAACTCATCAAAATACATAAAAATCGAAATTGGTTTCAAATTACTTTATTACAATTTGACTAAAAATTTATATAAAACAAAAAAAAATAGAAGTAAATTTCATCTAAATTCACTCAAATTTAACTCTACCAACAAAAAAACTCATCAAAATCCAAAAAAATCGAAGTTGGTTTCAAATTACTTTATTACAATTTGACTAAAAATTTATATAAAATTAAAAACAATAGAAGTAAATTTCATCTAAATTCACTCAAATTTAACTCTACCAACAAAAAAACTCATCAAAATCCAAAAAAATCGAAGTTGGTTTCAAATTACTTTATTACAATTTGACTAAAAATTTATATAAAATAAAAAAAAATAGAAGTAAATTTCATCTAAATTCACTCAAATTTAACTCCTCCAACAAAAAAACTCATCAAAATCCAAAAAAATCGAAGTCGGTTTCAAATTACATTATTACAATTTGACTAAAAATTTATATAAAATAAAAAAAATAGAAGTAAATTTCATCTAAATTCACTCAAATTTAACTCTACCAAAAAAAAACTCATCAAAATCCAAAAAAATCGAAGTTGGTTTCTAATTACTTTATTACAATTTGACTTAAAATTTATATAAAATTAAAAACAATAGAAGTAAATTTCATCTAAATTCACTCAAATTTAACTCTACCAACAAAAAAACTCATCAAAATCCAAAAAAATCGAAGTTGGTTTCAAATTACTTTATTACAATTTGACTAAAAATTTATATTAAATAAAAAAAAATAGAAGTAAATTTCATCTAAATTCACTCAAATTTAACCCCTCCAACAAAAAAACTCAACAAAATCAAAAAAATCGAAGTTGGTTTCAAATTACTTTATTACAATTTGACTAAAAATTTATATAAAATAAAAAAAAATAGAAGTAAATTTCATCTAAATTCACTCAAATTTAACTCCTCCAACAAAAAAACTCATCAAAATCCATAAAAATCGAAGTTGGTTTCAAATTACTTTATTACAATTTGACTAAAAATTTATATAAAATCCAAAAAAATAAAATTAAATTTCATCTAAATTCACTCAAATTTAACTCCTCCAACAAAAAAACTCATCAAAATTAAAAAAAATCGAAGATTGTTTCAAATTACTTTATTATAATTTGACTAAAAATTTATATAAAATCCAAAAAAATAGAAGTAAATTTCATCTAAATTCACTCAAATTTAACTCGTCCAACAAAAAAACTTATCAAAATCCAAAAAAATCGAAGTTGGTTTCAAATTACTTTATTACAATTTGACTAAAAATTTATATAAAATAAAAAAAAAATACAAGTAAATTTCATCTAAATTCACTCAAATTTAACTCCTCCAAAAAAAACTCATCAAAATACATAAAAATCGAAATTGGTTTCAAATTACTTTATTACAATTTGACTAAAAATTTATATAAAACAAAAAAAATAGAAGTAAATTTCATCTAAATTCACTCAAATTTAACTCTACCAACAAAAAAACTCATCAAAATCCAAAAAAATCGAAGTTGGTTTCAAATTACTTTATTACAATTTGACTAAAAATTTATATAAAATTAAAAACAATAGAAGTAAATTTCATCTAAATTCACTCAAATTTAACCCCTCCAACAAAAAAACTCAACAAAATCCAAAAAAATCGAAGTTGGTTTCAAATTACTTTATTACAATTTGACTAAAAATTTATATAAAATAAAAAAAAATAGAAGTAAATTTCATCTAAATTCACTCAAATTTAACTCCTCCAACAAAAAAACTCATCAAAATCCATAAAAATCGAAGTTGGTTTCAAATTACTTTATTACAATTTGACTAAAAATTTATATAAAATCCAAAAAAATAAAATTAAATTTCATCTAAATTCACTCAAATTTAACTCCTCCAACAAAAAAACTCATCAAAATTAAAAAAAATCGAAGATTGTTTCAAATTACTTTATTATAATTTGACTAAAAATTTATATAAAATCCAAAAAAATAGAAGTAAATTTCATCTAAATTCACTCAAATTTAACTCTACCAACAAAAAAACTCATCAAAGTCCAAAAAAATCGAAGTTGGTTTCAAATTACTTTATTACAATTTGACTAAAAATTTATATAAAATTAAAAACAATAGAAGTAAATTTCATCTAAATTCACTCAAATTTAACTCCTCCAACAAAAAAACTCATCAAAATTAAAAAAAATCGAAGATTGTTTCAAATTACTTTATTATAATTTGACTAAAAATTTATATAAAATCCAAAAAAATAGAAGTAAATTTCATCTAAATTCACTCAAATTTAACTCGTCCAACAAAAAAACTTATCAAAATCCAAAAAAATCGAAGTTGGTTTCAAATTACTTTATTACAATTTGACTAAAAATTTATATAAAATAAAAAAAAAATACAAGTAAATTTCATCTAAATTCACTCAAATTTAACTCCTCCAAAAAAAAAACTCATCAAAATACATAAAAATCGAAATTGGTTTCAAATTACTTTATTACAATTTGACTAAAAATTTATATAAAACAAAAAAAAATAGAAGTAAATTTCATCTAAATTCACTCAAATTTAACTCTACCAACAAAAAAACTCATCAAAATCCAAAAAAATCGAAGTTGGTTTCAAATTACTTTATTACAATTTGACTAAAAATTTATATAAAATTAAAAACAATAGAAGTAAATTTCATCTAAATTCACTCAAATTTAACTCTACCAACAAAAAAACTCATCAAAATCCAAAAAAATCGAAGTTGGTTTCAAATTACTTTATTACAATTTGACTAAAAATTTATATAAAATTAAAAAAAATAGAAGTAAATTTCATCTAAATTCAATCAAATTTAACTCCTCCAACAAAAAAACTTATCAAAATCCAAAAAAATCGAAGTTGGTTTCAAATTACTTTATTACAATTTGACTAAAAATTTATATAAAATAAAAAAAAAATACAAGTAAATTTCATCTAAATTCACTCAAATTTAACCCCTCCAACAAAAAAACATATCAAAATAAAAAAAAATCGAAGTTGGTTTCAAATTACTTTATTACAATTTGACTAAAAATTTATATAAAACAAAAAAAAATAGAAGTAAATTTCATCTAAATTCACTCAAATTTAACTCTACCAACAAAAAAACTCATCAAAATCCAAAAAAATCGAAGTTGGTTTCAAATTACTTTATTACAATTTGACTAAAAATTTATATAAAATTAAAAACAATAGAAGTAAATTTCATCTAAATTCACTCAAATTTAACTCTACCAACAAAAAAACTCATCAAAATCCAAAAAAATCGAAGTTGGTTTCAAATTACTTTATTACAATTTGACTAAAAATTTATATAAAATTAAAAAAAATAGAAGTAAATTTCATCTAAATTCAATCAAATTTAACTCCTCCAACAAAAAAACTCATCAAAATCCAAAAAAATCGAAGTTGGTTTAAAATTACTTTATTACAATTTGACTAAAATTTATATTAAATAAAAAAAAATAGAAGTAAATTTCATCTAAATTCACTCAAATTTAACCCCTCCAACAAAAAAACATATCAAAATAAAAAAAAATCGAAGTTGGTTTCAAATTACTTTATTACAATTTGACTAAAAATTTATATTAAATAAAAAAAAATAGAAGTAAATTTCATCTAAATTCACTCAAATTTAACCCCTCCAACAAAAAAACTCAACAAAATCAAAAAAATCGAAGTTGGTTTCAAATTACTTTATTACAATTTGACTAAAAATTTATATAAAATAAAAAAAAATAGAAGTAAATTTCATCTAAATTCACTCAAATTTAACTCCTCCAACAAAAAAACTCATCAAAATCCATAAAAATCGAAGTTGGTTTCAAATTACTTTATTACAATTTGACTAAAAATTTATATAAAATCCAAAAAAATAAAATTAAATTTCATCTAAATTCACTCAAATTTAACTCCTCCAACAAAAAAACTCATCAAAATTAAAAAAAATCGAAGATTGTTTCAAATTACTTTATTATAATTTGACTAAAAATTTATATAAAATCCAAAAAAATAGAAGTAAATTTCATCTAAATTCACTCAAATTTAACTCGTCCAACAAAAAAACTTATCAAAACCCAAAAAAATCGAAGTTGGTTTCAAATTACTTTATTAAAATTTGACTAAAAATTTATATAAAATAAAAAAAAAATACAAGTAAATTTCATCTAAATTCACTCAAATTTAACTCCTCCAAAAAAAAACTCATCAAAATACATAAAAATCGAAATTGGTTTCAAATTACTTTATTACAATTTGACTAAAAATTTATATAAAACAAAAAAAAATAGAAGTAAATTTCATCTAAATTCACTCAAATTTAACTCTACCAACAAAAAAACTCATCAAAATCCAAAAAAATCGAAGTTGGTTTCAAATTACTTTATTACAATTTGACTAAAAATTTATATAAAATTAAAAACAATAGAAGTAAATTTCATCTAAATTCACTCAAATTTAACTCTACCAACAAAAAAACTCATCAAAATCCAAAAAAATCGAAGTTGGTTTCAAATTACTTTATTACAATTTGACTAAAAATTTATATAAAATTAAAAAAAATAGAAGTAAATTTCATCTAAATTCAATCAAATTTAACTCCTCCAACAAAAAACTCATCAAAATCCAAAAAAATCGAAGTTGGTTTAAAATTACTTTATTACAATTTGACTAAAATTTATATTAAATAAAAAAAATAGAAGTAAATTTCATCTAAATTCACTCAAATTTAACCCCTCCAACAAAAAAACATATCAAAATAAAAAAAAATCGAAGTTGGTTTCAAATTACTTTATTACAATTTGACTAAAAATTTATATAAAATAAAAAAAATAGAAGTAAATTTCATCTAAATTCACTCAAATTTAACTCCTCCAACAAAAAAACTCATCAAAATCCAAAAAAATCGAAGTTGGTTTCAAATTACTTTATTACAATTTGACTAAAAATTTATATAAAATCCAAAAAAATAAAATTAAATTTCATCTAAATTCACTCAAATTTAACTCCTCCAACAAAAAAACTCATCAAAATTAAAAAAAATCGAAGATTGTTTCAAATTACTTTATTACAATTTGACTAAAAATTTATATAAAATCAAAAAAAAATACAAGTAAATTTCATCTAAATTCACTCAAATTTAACTCCTCCAAAAAAAAAACTCATCAAAATACATAAAAATCGAAATTGGTTTCAAATTACTTTATTACAATTTGACTAAAAATTTATATAAAACAAAAAAAAATAGAAGTAAATTTCATCTAAATTCACTCAAATTTAACTCTACCAACAAAAAAACTCATCAAAATCCAAAAAAATCGAAGTTGGTTTCAAATTACTTTATTACAATTTGACTAAAAATTTATATAAAATTAAAAACAATAGAAGTAAATTTCATCTAAATTCACTCAAATTTAACTCTACCAACAAAAAAACTCATCAAAATCCAAAAAAATCGAAGTTGGTTTCAAATTACTTTATTACAATTTGACTAAAAATTTATATAAAATAAAAAAAAATAGAAGTAAATTTCATCTAAATTCACTCAAATTTAACTCCTCCAACAAAAAAACTCATCAAAATCCAAAAAAATCGAAGTCGGTTTCAAATTACATTATTACAATTTGACTAAAAATTTATATAAAATAAAAAAAATAGAAGTAAATTTCATCTAAATTCACTCAAATTTAACTCTACCAAAAAAAAACTCATCAAAATCCAAAAAAATCGAAGTTGGTTTCTAATTACTTTATTACAATTTGACTTAAAATTTATATAAAATCAAAAAAAAATACAAGTATATTTCATCTAAATTCACTCAAATTTAACTCCTCCAACAAAAAAACTCATCAAAATACATAAAAATCGAAATTGGTTTCAAATTACTTTATTACAATTTGACTAAAAATTTATATAAAACAAAAAAAAATAGAAGTAAATTTCATCTAAATTCACTCAAATTTAACTCTACCAACAAAAAAACTCATCAAAATCCAAAAAAATCGAAGTTGGTTTCAAATTACTTTATTACAATTTGACTAAAAATTTATATAAAATTAAAAACAATAGAAGTAAATTTCATCTAAATTCACTCAAATTTAACTCTACCAACAAAAAAACTCATCAAAATCCAAAAAAATCGAAGTTGGTTTCAAATTACTTTATTACAATTTGACTAAAAATTTATATAAAATAAAAAAAAATAGAAGTAAATTTCATCTAAATTCACTCAAATTTAACTCCTCCAACAAAAAAACTCATCAAAATCCAAAAAAATCGAAGTCGGTTTCAAATTACATTATTACAATTTGACTAAAAATTTATATAAAATAAAAAAAATAGAAGTAAATTTCATCTAAATTCACTCAAATTTAACTCTACCAAAAAAAAACTCATCAAAATCCAAAAAAATCGAAGTTGGTTTCTAATTACTTTATTACAATTTGACTTAAAATTTATATAAAATCAAAAAAAAATACAAGTATATTTCATCTAAATTCACTCAAATTTAACTCCTCCAACAAAAAAACTCATCAAAATACATAAAAATCGAAATTGGTTTCAAATTACTTTATTACAATTTGACTAAAAATTTATATAAAACAAAAAAAAATAGAAGTAAATTTCATCTAAATTCACTCAAATTTAACTCTACCAACAAAAAAACTCATCAAAATCCAAAAAAATCGAAGTTGGTTTCAAATTACTTTATTACAATTTGACTAAAAATTTATATAAAATTAAAAAAAATAGAAGTAAATTTCATCTAAATTCAATCAAATTTAACTCCTCCAACAAAAAAACTCATCAAAATCCAAAAAAATCGAAGTTGGTTTAAAATTACTTTATTACAATTTGACTAAAATTTATATTAAATAAAAAAAAATAGAAGTAAATTTCATCTAAATTCACTCAAATTTAACCCCTCCAACAAAAAAACATATCAAAATAAAAAAAATCGAAGTTGGTTTCAAATTACTTTATTACAATTTGACTAAAAATTTATATTAAATAAAAAAAAATAGAAGTAAATTTCATCTAAATTCACTCAAATTTAACCCCTCCAACAAAAAAACTCAACAAAATCAAAAAAATCGAAGTTGGTTTCAAATTACTTTATTACAATTTGACTAAAAATTTATATAAAATAAAAAAAAATAGAAGTAAATTTCATCTAAATTCACTCAAATTTAACTCCTCCAACAAAAAAACTCATCAAAATCCATAAAAATCGAAGTTGGTTTCAAATTACTTTATTACAATTTGACTAAAAATTTATATAAAATCCAAAAAAAAAAAATTAAATTTCATCTAAATTCACTCAAATTTAACTCCTCCAACAAAAAAACTCATCAAAATTAAAAAAAATCGAAGATTGTTTCAAATTACTTTATTATAATTTGACTAAAAATTTATATAAAATCCAAAAAAATAGAAGTAAATTTCATCTAAATTCACTCAAATTTAACTCGTCCAACAAAAAAACTTATCAAAACCCAAAAAAATCGATGTTGGTTTCAAATTACTTTATTACAATTTGACTAAAAATTTATATAAAATAAAAAAAAAATACAAGTAAATTTCATCTAAATTCACTCAAATTTAACTCCTCCAAAAAAAAAACTCATCAAAATACATAAAAATCGAAATTGGTTTCAAATTACTTTATTACAATTTGACTAAAAATTTATATAAAACAAAAAAAAATAGAAGTAAATTTCATCTAAATTCACTCAAATTTAACTCTACCAACAAAAAACTCATCAAAATCCAAAAAAATCGAAGTTGGTTTCAAATTACTTTATTACAATTTGACTAAAAATTTATATAAAATTAAAAACAATAGAAGTAAATTTCATCTAAATTCACTCAAATTTAACTCTACCAACAAAAAAACTCATCAAAATCCAAAAAAATCGAAGTTGGTTTCAAATTACTTTATTACAATTTGACTAAAAATTTATATAAAATTAAAAAAAATAGAAGTAAATTTCATCTAAATTCAATCAAATTTAACTCCTCCAACAAAAAACTCATCAAAATCCAAAAAAATCGAAGTTGGTTTAAAATTACTTTATTACAATTTGACTAAAATTTATATTAAATAAAAAAAATAGAAGTAAATTTCATCTAAATTCACTCAAATTTAACCCCTCCAACAAAAAAACATATCAAAATAAAAAAAAATCGAAGTTGGTTTCAAATTACTTGATTACAATTTGACTAAAAATTTATATAAAATAAAAAAAAATACAAGTAAATTTCATCTAAATTCACTCAAATTTAACTCCTCCAACAAAAAAACTCATCAAAATCCAAAAAAATCGAAGTTGGTTTCAAATTACTTTATTACAATTTGACTAAAAATTTATATAAAATAAAAAAAAATAGAAGTAAATTTCATCTAAATTCACTCAAATTTAACTCCTCCAACAAAAAAACTCATCAAAATCCAAAAAAATCGAAGTTGGTTTCAAATTACTTTATTACAATTTGACTAAAAATTTATATAAAATCCAAAAAAATAAAATTAAATTTCATCTAAATTCACTCAAATTTAACTCCTCCAACAAAAAAACTCATCAAAATTAAAAAAAATCGAAGATTGTTTCAAATTACTTTATTACAATTTGACTAAAAATTTATATAAAATCAAAAAAAAATACAAGTAAATTTCATCTAAATTCACTCAAATTTAACTCCTCCAAAAAAAAAACTCATCAAAATACATAAAAATCGAAATTGGTTTCAAATTACTTTATTACAATTTGACTAAAAATTTATATAAAACAAAAAAAAAAATAGAAGTAAATTTCATCTAAATTCACTCAAATTTAACTCTACCAACAAAAAAACTCATCAAAATCCAAAAAAATCGAAGTTGGTTTCAAATTACTTTATTACAATTTGACTAAAAATTTATATAAAATTAAAAACAATAGAAGTAAATTTCATCTAAATTCACTCAAATTTAACTCTACCAACAAAAAAACTCATCAAAATCCAAAAAAATCGAAGTTGGTTTCAAATTACTTTATTACAATTTGACTAAAAATTTATATAAAATAAAAAAAAATAGAAGTAAATTTCATCTAAATTCACTCAAATTTAACTCCTCCAACAAAAAAACTCATCAAAATCCAAAAAAATCGAAGTCGGTTTCAAATTACATTATTACAATTTGACTAAAAATTTATATAAAATAAAAAAAATAGAAGTAAATTTCATCTAAATTCACTCAAATTTAACTCTACCAAAAAAAAACTCATCAAAATCCAAAAAAATCGAAGTTGGTTTCTAATTACTTTATTACAATTTGACTTAAAATTTATATAAAATCCAAAAAAATAAAATTAAATTTCATCTAAATTCACTCAAATTTAACTCCTCCAACAAAAAACTCATCAAAATTAAAAAAAATCGAAGATTGTTTCAAATTACTTTATTATAATTTGACTAAAAATTTATATAAAATCCAAAAAAATAGAAGTAAATTACATCTAAATTCACTCAAATTTAACTCGTCCAACAAAAAAACTTATCAAAATCCAAAAAAATCGAAGTTGGTTTCAAATTACTTTATTACAATTTGACTAAAAATTTATATAAAATCAAAAAAAAATACAAGTATATTTCATCTAAATTCACTCAAATTTAACTCCTCCAACAAAAAAACTCATCAAAATACATAAAAATCGAAATTGGTTTCAAATTACTTTATTACAATTTGACTAAAAATTTATATAAAACAAAAAAAAATAGAAGTAAATTTCATCTAAATTCACTCAAATTTAACTCTACCAACAAAAAAACTCATCAAAATCCAAAAAAATCGAAGTTGGTTTCAAATTACTTTATTACAATTTGACTAAAAATTTATATAAAATTAAAAAAAATAGAAGTAAATTTCATCTAAATTCACTCAAATTTAACTCTACCAACAAAAAAACGCATCAAAATCCAAAAAAATCGAAGTTGGTTTAAAATTACTTTATTACAATTTGACTAAAAATTTATATTAAATAAAAAAAAATAGAAGTAAATTTCATCTAAATTCACTCAAATTTAACCCCTCCAACAAAAAAACTCAACAAAATCAAAAAAATCGAAGTTGGTTTCAAATTACTTTATTACAATTTGACTAAAAATTTATATAAAATAAAAAAAAATAGAAGTAAATTTCATCTAAATTCACTCAAATTTAACTCCTCCAACAAAAAAACTCATCAAAATCCATAAAAATCGAAGTTGGTTTCAAATTACTTTATTACAATTTGACTAAAAATTTATATAAAATCCAAAAAAATAAAATTAAATTTCATCTAAATTCACTCAAATTTAACTCCTCCAACAAAAAAACTCATCAAAATTAAAAAAAATCGAAGATTGTTTCAAATTACTTTATTATAATTTGACTAAAAATTTATATAAAATCCAAAAAAATAGAAGTAAATTTCATCTAAATTCACTCAAATTTAACTCGTCCAACAAAAAAACTTATCAAAATCCAAAAAAATCGAAGTTGGTTTCAAATTACTTTATTACAATTTGACTAAAAATTTATATAAAATAAAAAAAAAATACAAGTAAATTTCATCTAAATTCACTCAAATTTAACTCCTCCAAAAAAAAAACTCATCAAAATACATAAAAATCGAAATTGGTTTCAAATTACTTTATTACAATTTGACTAAAAATTTATATAAAACAAAAAAAAATAGAAGTAAATTTCATCTAAATTCACTCAAATTTAACTCTACCAACAAAAAAACTCATCAAAATCCAAAAAAATCGAAGTTGGTTTCAAATTACTTTATTACAATTTGACTAAAAATTTATATAAAATTAAAAACAATAGAAGTAAATTTCATCTAAATTCACTCAAATTTAACTCTACCAACAAAAAAAATCATCAAAATCCAAAAAAATCGAAGTTGGTTTCAAATTACTTTATTACAATTTGACTAAAAATTTATATAAAATTAAAAAAAATAGAAGTAAATTTCATCTAAATTCAATCAAATTTAACTCCTCCAACAAAAAAACTCATCAAAATCCAAAAAAATCGAAGTTGGTTTAAAATTACTTTATTACAATTTGACTAAAATTTATATTAAATAAAAAAAAATAGAAGTAAATTTCATCTAAATTCACTCAAATTTAACCCCTCCAACAAAAAAACATATCAAAATAAAAAAAAATCGAAGTTGGTTTCAAATTACTTTATTACAATTTGACTAAAAATTTATATAAAATAAAAAAAAATAGAAGTAAATTTCATCTAAATTCACTCAAATTTAACTCCTCCAACAAAAAAACTCATCAAAATCCAAAAAAATCGAAGTTGGTTTCAAATTACTTTATTACAATTTGACTAAAAATTTATATAAAATCCAAAAAAATAAAATTAAATTTCATCTAAATTCACTCAAATTTAACTCCTCCAACAAAAAACTCATCAAAATTAAAAAAAATCGAAGATTGTTTCAAATTACTTTATTATAATTTGACTAAAAATTTATATAAAATCCAAAAAAATAGAAGTAAATTACATCTAAATTCACTCAAATTTAACTCGTCCAACAAAAAAACTTATCAAAATCCAAAAAAATCGAAGTTGGTTTCAAATTACTTTATTACAATTTGACTAAAAATTTATATAAAATAAAAAAAAAATACAAGTAAATTTCATCTAAATTCACTCAAATTTAACTCCTCCAACAAAAAAACTCATCAAAATACATAAAAATCGAAATTGGTTTCAAATTACTTTATTACAATTTGACTAAAAATTTATATAAAACAAAAAAAAATAGAAGTAAATTTCATCTAAATTCACTCAAATTTAACTCTACCAACAAAAAAACTCATCAAAATCCAAAAAAATCGAAGTTGGTTTCAAATTACTTTATTACAATTTGACTAAAAATTTATATAAAATTAAAAAAAATAGAAGTAAATTTCATCTAAATTCACTCAAATTTAACTCTACCAACAAAAAAACGCATCAAAATCCAAAAAAATCGAAGTTGGTTTCAAATTACTTTATTACAATTTGACTAAAAATTTATATAAAATTAAAAAAAAGAAGTAAATTTCATCTAAATTCAATCAAATTTAACTCCTCCAACAAAAAAACTCATCAAAATCCAAAAAAATCGATGTTGGTTTCAAATTACTTTATTACAGTTTGACTAAAAATTTATATAAAATCCAAAAAAATAAAATTAAATTTCATATAAATTCACTCAAATTTAACTCCTCCAACAAAAAAACTCATCAAAATCCAAAAAAATCGAAGTTGGTTTCAAATTACTTTATTACAATTTGACTAAAAATTTATATAAAATCCAAAAAAATAAAATTAAATTTCATCTAAATTCACTCAAATTTAACTCCTCCAACAAAAAAACTCATCAAAATTAAAAAAAATCGAAGATTGTTTCAAATTACTTTATTACAATTTGACTAAAAATTTATATAAAATCCAAAAAAATAAAATTAAATTTCATCTAAATTCACTCAAATTTAACTCCTCCAACAAAAAAACTCATCAAAATCCAAAAAAATCGAAGTTGGTTTCAAATTACTTTATTACAGTTTGACTAAAAATTTATATAAAATCCAAAAAAATAAAATTAAATTTCATCTAAATTCACTCAAATTTAACTCCTCCAACAAAAAAACTCATCAAAATCCAAAAAAATCGAAGTTGGTTTCAAATTACTTTATTACAATTTGACTAAAAATTTATATAAAATCCAAAAAAATAAAATTAAATTTCATCTAAATTCACTCAAATTTAACTCCTCCAACAAAAAACTCATCAAAATCCAAAAAAATCGAAGTTGGTTTCAAATTACTTTATTACAATTTGACTAAAAATTTATATAAAATAAAAAAAATAGAAGTAAATTTCATCTAAATTCACTCAAATTTAACTCCTCCAACAAAAAAACTTATCAAAATCCAACAAAATCGAAGTTGGTTTCAAATTACTTTATTACAATTTGACTAAAAATTTATATAAAATCAAAAAAAAATACAAGTAAATTTCATCTGAATTCACTCAAATTTAACTCCTCCAACAAAAAAACTCATCAAAATCCAAAAAAATCGAAGTTGGTTTCAAATTACTTTATTAC
This sequence comes from Andrena chrysosceles, assembly GCA_963855975.1. Lineage (NCBI taxonomy): Eukaryota > Metazoa > Arthropoda > Insecta > Hymenoptera > Andrenidae > Andrena > Andrena chrysosceles. The sequence goes on along the minus strand of CAWLCU010000217.1, from coordinate 74,371 downwards.
AATTTGACTAAAAATTTATATAAAATTTAAAAAAATAGAAGTAAATTTCATCTAAATTCACTCAAATTTAACTCCTCCAACAAAAAAACTCATCAAAATTAAAAAAAATCGAAGATTGTTTCAAATTACTTTATTATAATTTGACTAAAAATTTATATAAAAACCAAAAAAATAGAAGTAAATTTCATCTAAATTCACTCAAATTTAACTCGTCCAACAAAAAAACTTATCAAAATCCAAAAAAATCGAAGTTGGTTTCAAATTACTTTATTACAATTTGACTAAAAATTTATATAAAATAAAAAAAAAATACAAGTAAATTTCATCTAAATTCACTCAAATTTAACTCCTCCAAAAAAAAAACTCATCAAAATCCAAAAAAATCGAAGTTGGTTTCAAATTACTTTATTACAATTTGACTAAAAATTTATATAAAATTTAAAAAAATAGAAGTAAATTTCATCTAAATTCACTCAAATTTAACTCCTCCAACAAAAAAACTCATCAAAATTAAAAAAAATCGAAGATTGTTTCAAATTACTTTATTATAATTTGACTAAAAATTTATATAAAAACCAAAAAAATAGAAGTAAATTTCATCTAAATTCACTCAAATTTAACTCTACCAACAAAAAAACTCATCAAAATCCAAAAAAATCGAAGTTGGTTTCAAATTACTTTATTACAATTTGACTAAAAATTTATATAAAATTAAAAACAATAGAAGTAAATTTCATCTAAATTCACTCAAATTTAACTCTACCAACAAAAAAAATCATCAAAATCCAAAAAAATCGAAGTTGGTTTCAAATTACTTTATTACAATTTGACTAAAAATTTATATAAAATTAAAAAAAATAGAAGTAAATTTCATCTAAATTCAATCAAATTTAACTCCTCCAACAAAAAAACTCATCAAAATCCAAAAAAATCGAAGTTGGTTTAAAATTACTTTATTACAATTTGACTAAAATTTATATTAAATAAAAAAAAATAGAAGTAAATTTCATCTAAATTCACTCAAATTTAACCCCTCCAACAAAAAAACATATCAAAATAAAAAAAAATCGAAGTTGGTTTCAAATTACTTTATTACAATTTGACAAAAATTTATATAAAATAAAAAAAAATAGAAGTAAATTTCATCTAAATTCACTCAAATTTAACTCCTCCAACAAAAAAACTCATCAAAATCCAAAAAAATCGAAGTTGGTTTCAAATTACTTTATTACAGTTTGACTAAAAATTTATATAAAATCCAAAAAAATAAAATTAAATTTCATCTAAATTCACTCAAATTTAACTCCTCCAACAAAAAAACTCATCAAAATCCAAAAAAATCGAAGTTGGTTTCAAATTACTTTATTACAATTTGACTAAAAATTTATATAAAATCCAAAAAAATAAAATTAAATTTCATCTAAATTCACTCAAATTTAACTCCTCCAACAAAAAACTCATCAAAATCCAAAAAAATCGAAGTTGGTTTCAAATTACTTTATTACAATTTGACTAAAAATTTATATAAAATAAAAAAAATAGAAGTAAATTTCATCTAAATTCACTCAAATTTAACTCCTCCAACAAAAAAACTTATCAAAATCCAACAAAATCGAAGTTGGTTTCAAATTACTTTATTACAATTTGACTAAAAATTTATATAAAATCAAAAAAAAATACAAGTAAATTTCATCTAAATTCACTCAAATTTAACTCCTCCAACAAAAAAACTCATCAAAATCCAAAAAAATCGAAGTTGGTTTCAAATTACTTTATTACAATTTGACTAAAAATTTATATAAAATTAAAAAAAATAGAAGTAAATTTCATCTAAATTCACTCAAATTTAACTCCTCCAACAAAAAAACTCATCAAAATCCAAAAAAATCGAAGTTGGTTTCTAATTACTTTATTACAATTTGACTTAAAATTTATATAAAATTAAAAACAATAGAAGTAAATTTCATCTAAATTCACTCAAATTTAACTCTACCAACAAAAAAACTCATCAAAATCCAAAAAAATCGAAGTTGGTTTCAAATTACTTTATTACAATTTGACTAAAAATTTATATAAAATTAAAAAAAATAGAAGTAAATTTCATCTAAATTCAATCAAATTTAACTCCTCCAACAAAAAAACTCATCAAAATCCAAAAAAATCGAAGTTGGTTTAAAATTACTTTATTACAATTTGACTAAAAATTTATATTAAATAAAAAAAAATAGAAGTAAATTTCATCTAAATTCACTCAAATTTAACCCCTCCAACAAAAAAACTCAACAAAATCAAAAAAATCGAAGTTGGTTTCAAATTACTTTATTACAATTTGACTAAAAATTTATATAAAATAAAAAAAAATAGAAGTAAATTTCATCTAAATTCACTCAAATTTAACTCTACCAACAAAAAAACTCATCAAAATCCAAAAAAATCGAAGTTGGTTTCAAATTACTTTATTACAATTTGACTAAAAATTTATATAAAATTAAAAACAATAGAAGTAAATTTCATCTAAATTCACTCAAATTTAACTCTACCAACAAAAAAAATCATCAAAATCCAAAAAAATCGATGTTGGTTTCAAATTACTTTATTACAGTTTGACTAAAAATTTATATAAAATCCAAAAAAATAAAATTAAATTTCATATAAATTCACTCAAATTTAACTCCTCCAACAAAAAAACTCATCAAAATCCAAAAAAATCGAAGTTGGTTTCAAATTACTTTATTACAATTTGACTAAAAATTTATATAAAATCCAAAAAAATAAAATTAAATTTCATCTAAATTCACTCAAATTTAACTCCTCCAACAAAAAAACTCATCAAAATTAAAAAAAATCGAAGATTGTTTCAAATTACTTTATTACAATTTGACTAAAAATTTATATAAAATCCAAAAAAATAAAATTAAATTTCATCTAAATTCACTCAAATTTAACTCCTCCAACAAAAAAACTCATCAAAATCCAAAAAAATCGAAGTTGGTTTCAAATTACTTTATTACAGTTTGACTAAAAATTTATATAAAATCCAAAAAAATAAAATTAAATTTCATCTAAATTCACTCAAATTTAACTCCTCCAACAAAAAAACTCATCAAAATCCAAAAAAATCGAAGTTGGTTTCAAATTACTTTATTACAATTTGACTAAAAATTTATATAAAATCCAAAAAAATAAAATTAAATTTCATCTAAATTCACTCAAATTTAACTCCTCCAACAAAAAACTCATCAAAATCCAAAAAAATCGAAGTTGGTTTCAAATTACTTTATTACAATTTGACTAAAAATTTATATAAAATAAAAAAAATAGAAGTAAATTTCATCTAAATTCACTCAAATTTAACTCCTCCAACAAAAAAACTTATCAAAATCCAACAAAATCGAAGTTGGTTTCAAATTACTTTATTACAATTTGACTAAAAATTTATATAAAATCAAAAAAAAATACAAGTAAATTTCATCTGAATTCACTCAAATTTAACTCCTCCAACAAAAAAACTCATCAAAATCCAAAAAAATCGAAGTTGGTTTCAAATTACTTTATTACAATTTGACTAAAAATTTATATAAAATTAAAAAAAATAGAAGTAAATTTCATCTAAATTCACTCAAATTTAACTCCTCCAACAAAAAAACTCATCAAAATTAAAAAAAATCGAAGATTGTTTCAAATTACTTTATTATAATTTGACTAAAAATTTATATAAAAACCAAAAAAATAGAAGTAAATTTCATCTAAATTCACTCAAATTTAACTCGTCCAACAAAAAAACTTATCAAAATCCAAAAAAATCGAAGTTGGTTTCAAATTACTTTATTACAATTTGACTAAAAATTTATATAAAATAAAAAAAAAATACAAGTAAATTTCATCTAAATTCACTCAAATTTAACTCCTCCAAAAAAAAAACTCATCAAAATACATAAAAATCGAAATTGGTTTCAAATTACTTTATTACAATTTGACTAAAAATTTATATAAAACAAAAAAAAATAGAAGTAAATTTCATCTAAATTCACTCAAATTTAACTCTACCAACAAAAAAACTCATCAAAATCCAAAAAAATCGAAGTTGGTTTCAAATTACTTTATTACAATTTGACTAAAAATTTATATAAAATTAAAAAAAATAGAAGTAAATTTCATCTAAATTCAATCAAATTTAACTCCTCCAACAAAAAAACTCATCAAAATCCAAAAAAATCGAAGTTGGTTTAAAATTACTTTATTACAATTTGACTAAAATTTATATTAAATAAAAAAAAATAGAAGTAAATTTCATCTAAATTCACTCAAATTTAACCCCTCCAACAAAAAAACATATCAAAATAAAAAAAAATCGAAGTTGGTTTCAAATTACTTTATTACAATTTGACTAAAAATTTATATAAAATCCAAAAAAATAAAATTAAATTTCATCTAAATTCACTCAAATTTAACTCCTCCAACAAAAAAACTCATCAAAATCCAAAAAAATCGAAGTTGGTTTCAAATTACTTTATTACAGTTTGACTAAAAATTTATATAAAATCCAAAAAAATAAAATTAAATTTCATCTAAATTCACTCAAATTTAACTCCTCCAACAAAAAAACTCATCAAAATCCAAAAAAATCGAAGTTGGTTTCTAATTACTTTATTACAATTTGACTTAAAATTTATATAAAATTAAAAACAATAGAAGTAAATTTCATCTAAATTCACTCAAATTTAACTCTACCAACAAAAAAACTCATCAAAATCCAAAAAAATCGAAGTTGGTTTCAAATTACTTTATTACAATTTGACTAAAAATTTATATAAAATTAAAAAAAATAGAAGTAAATTTCATCTAAATTCAATCAAATTTAACTCCTCCAACAAAAAAACTCATCAAAATCCAAAAAAATCGAAGTTGGTTTAAAATTACTTTATTACAATTTGACTAAAAATTTATATAAAATCCAAAAAAATAAAATTAAATTTCATCTAAATTCACTCAAATTTAACTCCTCCAACAAAAAAACTCATCAAAATTAAAAAAAATCGAAGATTGTTTCAAATTACTTTATTACAATTTGACTAAAAATTTATATAAAATCAAAAAAAAATACAAGTAAATTTCATCTAAATTCACTCAAATTTAACTCCTCCAAAAAAAAACTCATCAAAATACATAAAAATCGAAATTGGTTTCAAATTACTTTATTACAATTTGACTAAAAATTTATATAAAACAAAAAAAAATAGAAGTAAATTTCATCTAAATTCACTCAAATTTAACTCTACCAACAAAAAAACTCATCAAAATCCAAAAAAATCGAAGTTGGTTTCAAATTACTTTATTACAATTTGACTAAAAATTTATATAAAATTAAAAACAATAGAAGTAAATTTCATCTAAATTCACTCAAATTTAACTCTACCAACAAAAAAACTCATCAAAATCCAAAAAAATCGAAGTTGGTTTCAAATTACTTTATTACAATTTGACTAAAAATTTATATAAAATAAAAAAAAATAGAAGTAAATTTCATCTAAATTCACTCAAATTTAACTCCTCCAACAAAAAAACTCATCAAAATCCAAAAAAATCGAAGTCGGTTTCAAATTACATTATTACAATTTGACTAAAAATTTATATAAAATAAAAAAAATAGAAGTAAATTTCATCTAAATTCACTCAAATTTAACTCTACCAAAAAAAAACTCATCAAAATCCAAAAAAATCGAAGTTGGTTTCTAATTACTTTATTACAATTTGACTTAAAATTTATATAAAATTAAAAACAATAGAAGTAAATTTCATCTAAATTCACTCAAATTTAACTCTACCAACAAAAAAACTCATCAAAATCCAAAAAAATCGAAGTTGGTTTCAAATTACTTTATTACAATTTGACTAAAAATTTATATTAAATAAAAAAAAATAGAAGTAAATTTCATCTAAATTCACTCAAATTTAACCCCTCCAACAAAAAAACTCAACAAAATCAAAAAAATCGAAGTTGGTTTCAAATTACTTTATTACAATTTGACTAAAAATTTATATAAAATAAAAAAAAATAGAAGTAAATTTCATCTAAATTCACTCAAATTTAACTCCTCCAACAAAAAAACTCATCAAAATCCATAAAAATCGAAGTTGGTTTCAAATTACTTTATTACAATTTGACTAAAAATTTATATAAAATCCAAAAAAATAAAATTAAATTTCATCTAAATTCACTCAAATTTAACTCCTCCAACAAAAAAACTCATCAAAATTAAAAAAAATCGAAGATTGTTTCAAATTACTTTATTATAATTTGACTAAAAATTTATATAAAATCCAAAAAAATAGAAGTAAATTTCATCTAAATTCACTCAAATTTAACTCGTCCAACAAAAAAACTTATCAAAATCCAAAAAAATCGAAGTTGGTTTCAAATTACTTTATTACAATTTGACTAAAAATTTATATAAAATAAAAAAAAAATACAAGTAAATTTCATCTAAATTCACTCAAATTTAACTCCTCCAAAAAAAACTCATCAAAATACATAAAAATCGAAATTGGTTTCAAATTACTTTATTACAATTTGACTAAAAATTTATATAAAACAAAAAAAATAGAAGTAAATTTCATCTAAATTCACTCAAATTTAACTCTACCAACAAAAAAACTCATCAAAATCCAAAAAAATCGAAGTTGGTTTCAAATTACTTTATTACAATTTGACTAAAAATTTATATAAAATTAAAAACAATAGAAGTAAATTTCATCTAAATTCACTCAAATTTAACCCCTCCAACAAAAAAACTCAACAAAATCCAAAAAAATCGAAGTTGGTTTCAAATTACTTTATTACAATTTGACTAAAAATTTATATAAAATAAAAAAAAATAGAAGTAAATTTCATCTAAATTCACTCAAATTTAACTCCTCCAACAAAAAAACTCATCAAAATCCATAAAAATCGAAGTTGGTTTCAAATTACTTTATTACAATTTGACTAAAAATTTATATAAAATCCAAAAAAATAAAATTAAATTTCATCTAAATTCACTCAAATTTAACTCCTCCAACAAAAAAACTCATCAAAATTAAAAAAAATCGAAGATTGTTTCAAATTACTTTATTATAATTTGACTAAAAATTTATATAAAATCCAAAAAAATAGAAGTAAATTTCATCTAAATTCACTCAAATTTAACTCTACCAACAAAAAAACTCATCAAAGTCCAAAAAAATCGAAGTTGGTTTCAAATTACTTTATTACAATTTGACTAAAAATTTATATAAAATTAAAAACAATAGAAGTAAATTTCATCTAAATTCACTCAAATTTAACTCCTCCAACAAAAAAACTCATCAAAATTAAAAAAAATCGAAGATTGTTTCAAATTACTTTATTATAATTTGACTAAAAATTTATATAAAATCCAAAAAAATAGAAGTAAATTTCATCTAAATTCACTCAAATTTAACTCGTCCAACAAAAAAACTTATCAAAATCCAAAAAAATCGAAGTTGGTTTCAAATTACTTTATTACAATTTGACTAAAAATTTATATAAAATAAAAAAAAAATACAAGTAAATTTCATCTAAATTCACTCAAATTTAACTCCTCCAAAAAAAAAACTCATCAAAATACATAAAAATCGAAATTGGTTTCAAATTACTTTATTACAATTTGACTAAAAATTTATATAAAACAAAAAAAAATAGAAGTAAATTTCATCTAAATTCACTCAAATTTAACTCTACCAACAAAAAAACTCATCAAAATCCAAAAAAATCGAAGTTGGTTTCAAATTACTTTATTACAATTTGACTAAAAATTTATATAAAATTAAAAACAATAGAAGTAAATTTCATCTAAATTCACTCAAATTTAACTCTACCAACAAAAAAACTCATCAAAATCCAAAAAAATCGAAGTTGGTTTCAAATTACTTTATTACAATTTGACTAAAAATTTATATAAAATTAAAAAAAATAGAAGTAAATTTCATCTAAATTCAATCAAATTTAACTCCTCCAACAAAAAAACTTATCAAAATCCAAAAAAATCGAAGTTGGTTTCAAATTACTTTATTACAATTTGACTAAAAATTTATATAAAATAAAAAAAAAATACAAGTAAATTTCATCTAAATTCACTCAAATTTAACCCCTCCAACAAAAAAACATATCAAAATAAAAAAAAATCGAAGTTGGTTTCAAATTACTTTATTACAATTTGACTAAAAATTTATATAAAACAAAAAAAAATAGAAGTAAATTTCATCTAAATTCACTCAAATTTAACTCTACCAACAAAAAAACTCATCAAAATCCAAAAAAATCGAAGTTGGTTTCAAATTACTTTATTACAATTTGACTAAAAATTTATATAAAATTAAAAACAATAGAAGTAAATTTCATCTAAATTCACTCAAATTTAACTCTACCAACAAAAAAACTCATCAAAATCCAAAAAAATCGAAGTTGGTTTCAAATTACTTTATTACAATTTGACTAAAAATTTATATAAAATTAAAAAAAATAGAAGTAAATTTCATCTAAATTCAATCAAATTTAACTCCTCCAACAAAAAAACTCATCAAAATCCAAAAAAATCGAAGTTGGTTTAAAATTACTTTATTACAATTTGACTAAAATTTATATTAAATAAAAAAAAATAGAAGTAAATTTCATCTAAATTCACTCAAATTTAACCCCTCCAACAAAAAAACATATCAAAATAAAAAAAAATCGAAGTTGGTTTCAAATTACTTTATTACAATTTGACTAAAAATTTATATTAAATAAAAAAAAATAGAAGTAAATTTCATCTAAATTCACTCAAATTTAACCCCTCCAACAAAAAAACTCAACAAAATCAAAAAAATCGAAGTTGGTTTCAAATTACTTTATTACAATTTGACTAAAAATTTATATAAAATAAAAAAAAATAGAAGTAAATTTCATCTAAATTCACTCAAATTTAACTCCTCCAACAAAAAAACTCATCAAAATCCATAAAAATCGAAGTTGGTTTCAAATTACTTTATTACAATTTGACTAAAAATTTATATAAAATCCAAAAAAATAAAATTAAATTTCATCTAAATTCACTCAAATTTAACTCCTCCAACAAAAAAACTCATCAAAATTAAAAAAAATCGAAGATTGTTTCAAATTACTTTATTATAATTTGACTAAAAATTTATATAAAATCCAAAAAAATAGAAGTAAATTTCATCTAAATTCACTCAAATTTAACTCGTCCAACAAAAAAACTTATCAAAACCCAAAAAAATCGAAGTTGGTTTCAAATTACTTTATTAAAATTTGACTAAAAATTTATATAAAATAAAAAAAAAATACAAGTAAATTTCATCTAAATTCACTCAAATTTAACTCCTCCAAAAAAAAAACTCATCAAAATACATAAAAATCGAAATTGGTTTCAAATTACTTTATTACAATTTGACTAAAAATTTATATAAAACAAAAAAAAATAGAAGTAAATTTCATCTAAATTCACTCAAATTTAACTCTACCAACAAAAAAACTCATCAAAATCCAAAAAAATCGAAGTTGGTTTCAAATTACTTTATTACAATTTGACTAAAAATTTATATAAAATTAAAAACAATAGAAGTAAATTTCATCTAAATTCACTCAAATTTAACTCTACCAACAAAAAAACTCATCAAAATCCAAAAAAATCGAAGTTGGTTTCAAATTACTTTATTACAATTTGACTAAAAATTTATATAAAATTAAAAAAAATAGAAGTAAATTTCATCTAAATTCAATCAAATTTAACTCCTCCAACAAAAAACTCATCAAAATCCAAAAAAATCGAAGTTGGTTTAAAATTACTTTATTACAATTTGACTAAAATTTATATTAAATAAAAAAAATAGAAGTAAATTTCATCTAAATTCACTCAAATTTAACCCCTCCAACAAAAAAACATATCAAAATAAAAAAAAATCGAAGTTGGTTTCAAATTACTTTATTACAATTTGACTAAAAATTTATATAAAATAAAAAAAATAGAAGTAAATTTCATCTAAATTCACTCAAATTTAACTCCTCCAACAAAAAAACTCATCAAAATCCAAAAAAATCGAAGTTGGTTTCAAATTACTTTATTACAATTTGACTAAAAATTTATATAAAATCCAAAAAAATAAAATTAAATTTCATCTAAATTCACTCAAATTTAACTCCTCCAACAAAAAAACTCATCAAAATTAAAAAAAATCGAAGATTGTTTCAAATTACTTTATTACAATTTGACTAAAAATTTATATAAAATCAAAAAAAAATACAAGTAAATTTCATCTAAATTCACTCAAATTTAACTCCTCCAAAAAAAAAACTCATCAAAATACATAAAAATCGAAATTGGTTTCAAATTACTTTATTACAATTTGACTAAAAATTTATATAAAACAAAAAAAAATAGAAGTAAATTTCATCTAAATTCACTCAAATTTAACTCTACCAACAAAAAAACTCATCAAAATCCAAAAAAATCGAAGTTGGTTTCAAATTACTTTATTACAATTTGACTAAAAATTTATATAAAATTAAAAACAATAGAAGTAAATTTCATCTAAATTCACTCAAATTTAACTCTACCAACAAAAAAACTCATCAAAATCCAAAAAAATCGAAGTTGGTTTCAAATTACTTTATTACAATTTGACTAAAAATTTATATAAAATAAAAAAAAATAGAAGTAAATTTCATCTAAATTCACTCAAATTTAACTCCTCCAACAAAAAAACTCATCAAAATCCAAAAAAATCGAAGTCGGTTTCAAATTACATTATTACAATTTGACTAAAAATTTATATAAAATAAAAAAAATAGAAGTAAATTTCATCTAAATTCACTCAAATTTAACTCTACCAAAAAAAAACTCATCAAAATCCAAAAAAATCGAAGTTGGTTTCTAATTACTTTATTACAATTTGACTTAAAATTTATATAAAATCAAAAAAAAATACAAGTATATTTCATCTAAATTCACTCAAATTTAACTCCTCCAACAAAAAAACTCATCAAAATACATAAAAATCGAAATTGGTTTCAAATTACTTTATTACAATTTGACTAAAAATTTATATAAAACAAAAAAAAATAGAAGTAAATTTCATCTAAATTCACTCAAATTTAACTCTACCAACAAAAAAACTCATCAAAATCCAAAAAAATCGAAGTTGGTTTCAAATTACTTTATTACAATTTGACTAAAAATTTATATAAAATTAAAAAAAATAGAAGTAAATTTCATCTAAATTCAATCAAATTTAACTCCTCCAACAAAAAAACTCATCAAAATCCAAAAAAATCGAAGTTGGTTTAAAATTACTTTATTACAATTTGACTAAAATTTATATTAAATAAAAAAAAATAGAAGTAAATTTCATCTAAATTCACTCAAATTTAACCCCTCCAACAAAAAAACATATCAAAATAAAAAAAATCGAAGTTGGTTTCAAATTACTTTATTACAATTTGACTAAAAATTTATATTAAATAAAAAAAAATAGAAGTAAATTTCATCTAAATTCACTCAAATTTAACCCCTCCAACAAAAAAACTCAACAAAATCAAAAAAATCGAAGTTGGTTTCAAATTACTTTATTACAATTTGACTAAAAATTTATATAAAATAAAAAAAAATAGAAGTAAATTTCATCTAAATTCACTCAAATTTAACTCCTCCAACAAAAAAACTCATCAAAATCCATAAAAATCGAAGTTGGTTTCAAATTACTTTATTACAATTTGACTAAAAATTTATATAAAATCCAAAAAAAAAAAATTAAATTTCATCTAAATTCACTCAAATTTAACTCCTCCAACAAAAAAACTCATCAAAATTAAAAAAAATCGAAGATTGTTTCAAATTACTTTATTATAATTTGACTAAAAATTTATATAAAATCCAAAAAAATAGAAGTAAATTTCATCTAAATTCACTCAAATTTAACTCGTCCAACAAAAAAACTTATCAAAACCCAAAAAAATCGATGTTGGTTTCAAATTACTTTATTACAATTTGACTAAAAATTTATATAAAATAAAAAAAAAATACAAGTAAATTTCATCTAAATTCACTCAAATTTAACTCCTCCAAAAAAAAAACTCATCAAAATACATAAAAATCGAAATTGGTTTCAAATTACTTTATTACAATTTGACTAAAAATTTATATAAAACAAAAAAAAATAGAAGTAAATTTCATCTAAATTCACTCAAATTTAACTCTACCAACAAAAAACTCATCAAAATCCAAAAAAATCGAAGTTGGTTTCAAATTACTTTATTACAATTTGACTAAAAATTTATATAAAATTAAAAACAATAGAAGTAAATTTCATCTAAATTCACTCAAATTTAACTCTACCAACAAAAAAACTCATCAAAATCCAAAAAAATCGAAGTTGGTTTCAAATTACTTTATTACAATTTGACTAAAAATTTATATAAAATTAAAAAAAATAGAAGTAAATTTCATCTAAATTCAATCAAATTTAACTCCTCCAACAAAAAACTCATCAAAATCCAAAAAAATCGAAGTTGGTTTAAAATTACTTTATTACAATTTGACTAAAATTTATATTAAATAAAAAAAATAGAAGTAAATTTCATCTAAATTCACTCAAATTTAACCCCTCCAACAAAAAAACATATCAAAATAAAAAAAAATCGAAGTTGGTTTCAAATTACTTGATTACAATTTGACTAAAAATTTATATAAAATAAAAAAAAATACAAGTAAATTTCATCTAAATTCACTCAAATTTAACTCCTCCAACAAAAAAACTCATCAAAATCCAAAAAAATCGAAGTTGGTTTCAAATTACTTTATTACAATTTGACTAAAAATTTATATAAAATAAAAAAAAATAGAAGTAAATTTCATCTAAATTCACTCAAATTTAACTCCTCCAACAAAAAAACTCATCAAAATCCAAAAAAATCGAAGTTGGTTTCAAATTACTTTATTACAATTTGACTAAAAATTTATATAAAATCCAAAAAAATAAAATTAAATTTCATCTAAATTCACTCAAATTTAACTCCTCCAACAAAAAAACTCATCAAAATTAAAAAAAATCGAAGATTGTTTCAAATTACTTTATTACAATTTGACTAAAAATTTATATAAAATCAAAAAAAAATACAAGTAAATTTCATCTAAATTCACTCAAATTTAACTCCTCCAAAAAAAAAACTCATCAAAATACATAAAAATCGAAATTGGTTTCAAATTACTTTATTACAATTTGACTAAAAATTTATATAAAACAAAAAAAAAAATAGAAGTAAATTTCATCTAAATTCACTCAAATTTAACTCTACCAACAAAAAAACTCATCAAAATCCAAAAAAATCGAAGTTGGTTTCAAATTACTTTATTACAATTTGACTAAAAATTTATATAAAATTAAAAACAATAGAAGTAAATTTCATCTAAATTCACTCAAATTTAACTCTACCAACAAAAAAACTCATCAAAATCCAAAAAAATCGAAGTTGGTTTCAAATTACTTTATTACAATTTGACTAAAAATTTATATAAAATAAAAAAAAATAGAAGTAAATTTCATCTAAATTCACTCAAATTTAACTCCTCCAACAAAAAAACTCATCAAAATCCAAAAAAATCGAAGTCGGTTTCAAATTACATTATTACAATTTGACTAAAAATTTATATAAAATAAAAAAAATAGAAGTAAATTTCATCTAAATTCACTCAAATTTAACTCTACCAAAAAAAAACTCATCAAAATCCAAAAAAATCGAAGTTGGTTTCTAATTACTTTATTACAATTTGACTTAAAATTTATATAAAATCCAAAAAAATAAAATTAAATTTCATCTAAATTCACTCAAATTTAACTCCTCCAACAAAAAACTCATCAAAATTAAAAAAAATCGAAGATTGTTTCAAATTACTTTATTATAATTTGACTAAAAATTTATATAAAATCCAAAAAAATAGAAGTAAATTACATCTAAATTCACTCAAATTTAACTCGTCCAACAAAAAAACTTATCAAAATCCAAAAAAATCGAAGTTGGTTTCAAATTACTTTATTACAATTTGACTAAAAATTTATATAAAATCAAAAAAAAATACAAGTATATTTCATCTAAATTCACTCAAATTTAACTCCTCCAACAAAAAAACTCATCAAAATACATAAAAATCGAAATTGGTTTCAAATTACTTTATTACAATTTGACTAAAAATTTATATAAAACAAAAAAAAATAGAAGTAAATTTCATCTAAATTCACTCAAATTTAACTCTACCAACAAAAAAACTCATCAAAATCCAAAAAAATCGAAGTTGGTTTCAAATTACTTTATTACAATTTGACTAAAAATTTATATAAAATTAAAAAAAATAGAAGTAAATTTCATCTAAATTCACTCAAATTTAACTCTACCAACAAAAAAACGCATCAAAATCCAAAAAAATCGAAGTTGGTTTAAAATTACTTTATTACAATTTGACTAAAAATTTATATTAAATAAAAAAAAATAGAAGTAAATTTCATCTAAATTCACTCAAATTTAACCCCTCCAACAAAAAAACTCAACAAAATCAAAAAAATCGAAGTTGGTTTCAAATTACTTTATTACAATTTGACTAAAAATTTATATAAAATAAAAAAAAATAGAAGTAAATTTCATCTAAATTCACTCAAATTTAACTCCTCCAACAAAAAAACTCATCAAAATCCATAAAAATCGAAGTTGGTTTCAAATTACTTTATTACAATTTGACTAAAAATTTATATAAAATCCAAAAAAATAAAATTAAATTTCATCTAAATTCACTCAAATTTAACTCCTCCAACAAAAAAACTCATCAAAATTAAAAAAAATCGAAGATTGTTTCAAATTACTTTATTATAATTTGACTAAAAATTTATATAAAATCCAAAAAAATAGAAGTAAATTTCATCTAAATTCACTCAAATTTAACTCGTCCAACAAAAAAACTTATCAAAATCCAAAAAAATCGAAGTTGGTTTCAAATTACTTTATTACAATTTGACTAAAAATTTATATAAAATAAAAAAAAAATACAAGTAAATTTCATCTAAATTCACTCAAATTTAACTCCTCCAAAAAAAAAACTCATCAAAATACATAAAAATCGAAATTGGTTTCAAATTACTTTATTACAATTTGACTAAAAATTTATATAAAACAAAAAAAAATAGAAGTAAATTTCATCTAAATTCACTCAAATTTAACTCTACCAACAAAAAAACTCATCAAAATCCAAAAAAATCGAAGTTGGTTTCAAATTACTTTATTACAATTTGACTAAAAATTTATATAAAATTAAAAACAATAGAAGTAAATTTCATCTAAATTCACTCAAATTTAACTCTACCAACAAAAAAAATCATCAAAATCCAAAAAAATCGAAGTTGGTTTCAAATTACTTTATTACAATTTGACTAAAAATTTATATAAAATTAAAAAAAATAGAAGTAAATTTCATCTAAATTCAATCAAATTTAACTCCTCCAACAAAAAAACTCATCAAAATCCAAAAAAATCGAAGTTGGTTTAAAATTACTTTATTACAATTTGACTAAAATTTATATTAAATAAAAAAAAATAGAAGTAAATTTCATCTAAATTCACTCAAATTTAACCCCTCCAACAAAAAAACATATCAAAATAAAAAAAAATCGAAGTTGGTTTCAAATTACTTTATTACAATTTGACTAAAAATTTATATAAAATAAAAAAAAATAGAAGTAAATTTCATCTAAATTCACTCAAATTTAACTCCTCCAACAAAAAAACTCATCAAAATCCAAAAAAATCGAAGTTGGTTTCAAATTACTTTATTACAATTTGACTAAAAATTTATATAAAATCCAAAAAAATAAAATTAAATTTCATCTAAATTCACTCAAATTTAACTCCTCCAACAAAAAACTCATCAAAATTAAAAAAAATCGAAGATTGTTTCAAATTACTTTATTATAATTTGACTAAAAATTTATATAAAATCCAAAAAAATAGAAGTAAATTACATCTAAATTCACTCAAATTTAACTCGTCCAACAAAAAAACTTATCAAAATCCAAAAAAATCGAAGTTGGTTTCAAATTACTTTATTACAATTTGACTAAAAATTTATATAAAATAAAAAAAAAATACAAGTAAATTTCATCTAAATTCACTCAAATTTAACTCCTCCAACAAAAAAACTCATCAAAATACATAAAAATCGAAATTGGTTTCAAATTACTTTATTACAATTTGACTAAAAATTTATATAAAACAAAAAAAAATAGAAGTAAATTTCATCTAAATTCACTCAAATTTAACTCTACCAACAAAAAAACTCATCAAAATCCAAAAAAATCGAAGTTGGTTTCAAATTACTTTATTACAATTTGACTAAAAATTTATATAAAATTAAAAAAAATAGAAGTAAATTTCATCTAAATTCACTCAAATTTAACTCTACCAACAAAAAAACGCATCAAAATCCAAAAAAATCGAAGTTGGTTTCAAATTACTTTATTACAATTTGACTAAAAATTTATATAAAATTAAAAAAAAGAAGTAAATTTCATCTAAATTCAATCAAATTTAACTCCTCCAACAAAAAAACTCATCAAAATCCAAAAAAATCGATGTTGGTTTCAAATTACTTTATTACAGTTTGACTAAAAATTTATATAAAATCCAAAAAAATAAAATTAAATTTCATATAAATTCACTCAAATTTAACTCCTCCAACAAAAAAACTCATCAAAATCCAAAAAAATCGAAGTTGGTTTCAAATTACTTTATTACAATTTGACTAAAAATTTATATAAAATCCAAAAAAATAAAATTAAATTTCATCTAAATTCACTCAAATTTAACTCCTCCAACAAAAAAACTCATCAAAATTAAAAAAAATCGAAGATTGTTTCAAATTACTTTATTACAATTTGACTAAAAATTTATATAAAATCCAAAAAAATAAAATTAAATTTCATCTAAATTCACTCAAATTTAACTCCTCCAACAAAAAAACTCATCAAAATCCAAAAAAATCGAAGTTGGTTTCAAATTACTTTATTACAGTTTGACTAAAAATTTATATAAAATCCAAAAAAATAAAATTAAATTTCATCTAAATTCACTCAAATTTAACTCCTCCAACAAAAAAACTCATCAAAATCCAAAAAAATCGAAGTTGGTTTCAAATTACTTTATTACAATTTGACTAAAAATTTATATAAAATCCAAAAAAATAAAATTAAATTTCATCTAAATTCACTCAAATTTAACTCCTCCAACAAAAAACTCATCAAAATCCAAAAAAATCGAAGTTGGTTTCAAATTACTTTATTACAATTTGACTAAAAATTTATATAAAATAAAAAAAATAGAAGTAAATTTCATCTAAATTCACTCAAATTTAACTCCTCCAACAAAAAAACTTATCAAAATCCAACAAAATCGAAGTTGGTTTCAAATTACTTTATTACAATTTGACTAAAAATTTATATAAAATCAAAAAAAAATACAAGTAAATTTCATCTGAATTCACTCAAATTTAACTCCTCCAACAAAAAAACTCATCAAAATCCAAAAAAATCGAAGTTGGTTTCAAATTACTTTATTACAATTTGACTAAAAATTTATATAAAATTTAAAAAAATAGAAGTAAATTTCATCTAAATTCACTCAAATTTAACTCCTCCAACAAAAAAACTCATCAAAATTAAAAAAAATCGAAGATTGTTTCAAATTACTTTATTATAATTTGACTAAAAATTTATATAAAAACCAAAAAAATAGAAGTAAATTTCATCTAAATTCACTCAAATTTAACTCGTCCAACAAAAAAACTTATCAAAATCCAAAAAAATCGAAGTTGGTTTCAAATTACTTTATTACAATTTGACTAAAAATTTATATAAAATAAAAAAAAAATACAAGTAAATTTCATCTAAATTCACTCAAATTTAACTCCTCCAAAAAAAAAACTCATCAAAATCCAAAAAAATCGAAGTTGGTTTCAAATTACTTTATTACAATTTGACTAAAAATTTATATAAAATTTAAAAAAATAGAAGTAAATTTCATCTAAATTCACTCAAATTTAACTCCTCCAACAAAAAAACTCATCAAAATTAAAAAAAATCGAAGATTGTTTCAAATTACTTTATTATAATTTGACTAAAAATTTATATAAAAACCAAAAAAATAGAAGTAAATTTCATCTAAATTCACTCAAATTTAACTCTACCAACAAAAAAACTCATCAAAATCCAAAAAAATCGAAGTTGGTTTCAAATTACTTTATTACAATTTGACTAAAAATTTATATAAAATTAAAAACAATAGAAGTAAATTTCATCTAAATTCACTCAAATTTAACTCTACCAACAAAAAAAATCATCAAAATCCAAAAAAATCGAAGTTGGTTTCAAATTACTTTATTACAATTTGACTAAAAATTTATATAAAATTAAAAAAAATAGAAGTAAATTTCATCTAAATTCAATCAAATTTAACTCCTCCAACAAAAAAACTCATCAAAATCCAAAAAAATCGAAGTTGGTTTAAAATTACTTTATTACAATTTGACTAAAATTTATATTAAATAAAAAAAAATAGAAGTAAATTTCATCTAAATTCACTCAAATTTAACCCCTCCAACAAAAAAACATATCAAAATAAAAAAAAATCGAAGTTGGTTTCAAATTACTTTATTACAATTTGACAAAAATTTATATAAAATAAAAAAAAATAGAAGTAAATTTCATCTAAATTCACTCAAATTTAACTCCTCCAACAAAAAAACTCATCAAAATCCAAAAAAATCGAAGTTGGTTTCAAATTACTTTATTACAGTTTGACTAAAAATTTATATAAAATCCAAAAAAATAAAATTAAATTTCATCTAAATTCACTCAAATTTAACTCCTCCAACAAAAAAACTCATCAAAATCCAAAAAAATCGAAGTTGGTTTCAAATTACTTTATTACAATTTGACTAAAAATTTATATAAAATCCAAAAAAATAAAATTAAATTTCATCTAAATTCACTCAAATTTAACTCCTCCAACAAAAAACTCATCAAAATCCAAAAAAATCGAAGTTGGTTTCAAATTACTTTATTACAATTTGACTAAAAATTTATATAAAATAAAAAAAATAGAAGTAAATTTCATCTAAATTCACTCAAATTTAACTCCTCCAACAAAAAAACTTATCAAAATCCAACAAAATCGAAGTTGGTTTCAAATTACTTTATTACAATTTGACTAAAAATTTATATAAAATCAAAAAAAAATACAAGTAAATTTCATCTAAATTCACTCAAATTTAACTCCTCCAACAAAAAAACTCATCAAAATCCAAAAAAATCGAAGTTGGTTTCAAATTACTTTATTACAATTTGACTAAAAATTTATATAAAATTAAAAAAAATAGAAGTAAATTTCATCTAAATTCACTCAAATTTAACTCCTCCAACAAAAAAACTCATCAAAATCCAAAAAAATCGAAGTTGGTTTCTAATTACTTTATTACAATTTGACTTAAAATTTATATAAAATTAAAAACAATAGAAGTAAATTTCATCTAAATTCACTCAAATTTAACTCTACCAACAAAAAAACTCATCAAAATCCAAAAAAATCGAAGTTGGTTTCAAATTACTTTATTACAATTTGACTAAAAATTTATATAAAATTAAAAAAAATAGAAGTAAATTTCATCTAAATTCAATCAAATTTAACTCCTCCAACAAAAAAACTCATCAAAATCCAAAAAAATCGAAGTTGGTTTAAAATTACTTTATTACAATTTGACTAAAAATTTATATTAAATAAAAAAAAATAGAAGTAAATTTCATCTAAATTCACTCAAATTTAACCCCTCCAACAAAAAAACTCAACAAAATCAAAAAAATCGAAGTTGGTTTCAAATTACTTTATTACAATTTGACTAAAAATTTATATAAAATAAAAAAAAATAGAAGTAAATTTCATCTAAATTCACTCAAATTTAACTCTACCAACAAAAAAACTCATCAAAATCCAAAAAAATCGAAGTTGGTTTCAAATTACTTTATTACAATTTGACTAAAAATTTATATAAAATTAAAAACAATAGAAGTAAATTTCATCTAAATTCACTCAAATTTAACTCTACCAACAAAAAAAATCATCAAAATCCAAAAAAATCGATGTTGGTTTCAAATTACTTTATTACAGTTTGACTAAAAATTTATATAAAATCCAAAAAAATAAAATTAAATTTCATATAAATTCACTCAAATTTAACTCCTCCAACAAAAAAACTCATCAAAATCCAAAAAAATCGAAGTTGGTTTCAAATTACTTTATTACAATTTGACTAAAAATTTATATAAAATCCAAAAAAATAAAATTAAATTTCATCTAAATTCACTCAAATTTAACTCCTCCAACAAAAAAACTCATCAAAATTAAAAAAAATCGAAGATTGTTTCAAATTACTTTATTACAATTTGACTAAAAATTTATATAAAATCCAAAAAAATAAAATTAAATTTCATCTAAATTCACTCAAATTTAACTCCTCCAACAAAAAAACTCATCAAAATCCAAAAAAATCGAAGTTGGTTTCAAATTACTTTATTACAGTTTGACTAAAAATTTATATAAAATCCAAAAAAATAAAATTAAATTTCATCTAAATTCACTCAAATTTAACTCCTCCAACAAAAAAACTCATCAAAATCCAAAAAAATCGAAGTTGGTTTCAAATTACTTTATTACAATTTGACTAAAAATTTATATAAAATCCAAAAAAATAAAATTAAATTTCATCTAAATTCACTCAAATTTAACTCCTCCAACAAAAAACTCATCAAAATCCAAAAAAATCGAAGTTGGTTTCAAATTACTTTATTACAATTTGACTAAAAATTTATATAAAATAAAAAAAATAGAAGTAAATTTCATCTAAATTCACTCAAATTTAACTCCTCCAACAAAAAAACTTATCAAAATCCAACAAAATCGAAGTTGGTTTCAAATTACTTTATTACAATTTGACTAAAAATTTATATAAAATCAAAAAAAAATACAAGTAAATTTCATCTGAATTCACTCAAATTTAACTCCTCCAACAAAAAAACTCATCAAAATCCAAAAAAATCGAAGTTGGTTTCAAATTACTTTATTACAATTTGACTAAAAATTTATATAAAATTAAAAAAAATAGAAGTAAATTTCATCTAAATTCACTCAAATTTAACTCCTCCAACAAAAAAACTCATCAAAATTAAAAAAAATCGAAGATTGTTTCAAATTACTTTATTATAATTTGACTAAAAATTTATATAAAAACCAAAAAAATAGAAGTAAATTTCATCTAAATTCACTCAAATTTAACTCGTCCAACAAAAAAACTTATCAAAATCCAAAAAAATCGAAGTTGGTTTCAAATTACTTTATTACAATTTGACTAAAAATTTATATAAAATAAAAAAAAAATACAAGTAAATTTCATCTAAATTCACTCAAATTTAACTCCTCCAAAAAAAAAACTCATCAAAATACATAAAAATCGAAATTGGTTTCAAATTACTTTATTACAATTTGACTAAAAATTTATATAAAACAAAAAAAAATAGAAGTAAATTTCATCTAAATTCACTCAAATTTAACTCTACCAACAAAAAAACTCATCAAAATCCAAAAAAATCGAAGTTGGTTTCAAATTACTTTATTACAATTTGACTAAAAATTTATATAAAATTAAAAAAAATAGAAGTAAATTTCATCTAAATTCAATCAAATTTAACTCCTCCAACAAAAAAACTCATCAAAATCCAAAAAAATCGAAGTTGGTTTAAAATTACTTTATTACAATTTGACTAAAATTTATATTAAATAAAAAAAAATAGAAGTAAATTTCATCTAAATTCACTCAAATTTAACCCCTCCAACAAAAAAACATATCAAAATAAAAAAAAATTGAAGTTGGTTTCAAATTACTTTATTACAATTTGACTAAAAATTTATATAAAATAAAAAAAAATAGAAGTAAATTTCATCTAAATTCACTCAAATTTAACTCCTCCAACAAAAAAACTCATCAAAATCCAAAAAAATCGAAGTTGGTTTCAAATTACTTTATTACAATTTGACTAAAAATTTATATAAAATCCAAAAAAATAAAATTAAATTTCATCTAAATTCACTCAAATTTAACTCCTCCAACAAAAAACTCATCAAAATTAAAAAAAATCGAAGATTGTTTCAAATTACTTTATTATAATTTGACTAAAAATTTATATAAAATCCAAAAAAATAGAAGTAAATTACATCTAAATTCACTCAAATTTAACTCGTCCAACAAAAAAACTCATCAAAATCCAAAAAAATCGAAGTTGGTTTCAAATTACTTTATTACAATTTGACTAAAAATTTATATAAAATTAAAAAAAATAGAAGTAAATTTCATCTAAATTCACTCAAATTTAACTCTACCAACAAAAAAACGCATCAAAATCCAAAAAAATCGAAGTTGGTTTCAAATTACTTTATTACAATTTGACTAAAAATTTATATAAAATTAAAAAAAAGAAGTAAATTTCATCTAAATTCAATCAAATTTAACTCCTCCAACAAAAAAACTCATCAAAATCCAAAAAAATCGATGTTGGTTTCAAATTACTTTATTACAGTTTGACTAAAAATTTATATAAAATCCAAAAAAATAAAATTAAATTTCATATAAATTCACTCAAATTTAACTCCTCCAACAAAAAAACTCATCAAAATCCAAAAAAATCGAAGTTGGTTTCAAATTACTTTATTACAATTTGACTAAAAATTTATATAAAATCCAAAAAAATAAAATTAAATTTCATCTAAATTCACTCAAATTTAACTCCTCCAACAAAAAAACTCATCAAAATTAAAAAAAATCGAAGATTGTTTCAAATTACTTTATTACAATTTGACTAAAAATTTATATAAAATCCAAAAAAATAAAATTAAATTTCATCTAAATTCACTCAAATTTAACTCCTCCAACAAAAAAACTCATCAAAATCCAAAAAAATCGAAGTTGGTTTCAAATTACTTTATTACAGTTTGACTAAAAATTTATATAAAATCCAAAAAAATAAAATTAAATTTCATCTAAATTCACTCAAATTTAACTCCTCCAACAAAAAAACTCATCAAAATCCAAAAAAATCGAAGTTGGTTTCAAATTACTTTATTACAATTTGACTAAAAATTTATATAAAATCCAAAAAAATAAAATTAAATTTCATCTAAATTCACTCAAATTTAACTCCTCCAACAAAAAACTCATCAAAATCCAAAAAAATCGAAGTTGGTTTCAAATTACTTTATTACAATTTGACTAAAAATTTATATAAAATAAAAAAAATAGAAGTAAATTTCATCTAAATTCACTCAAATTTAACTCCTCCAACAAAAAAACTTATCAAAATCCAACAAAATCGAAGTTGGTTTCAAATTACTTTATTACAATTTGACTAAAAATTTATATAAAATCAAAAAAAAATACAAGTAAATTTCATCTAAATTCACTCAAATTTAACTCCTCCAACAAAAAAACTCATCAAAATCCAAAAAAATCGAAGTTGGTTTCAAATTACTTTATTACAATTTGACTAAAAATTTATATAAAATTAAAAAAAATAGAAGTAAATTTCATCTAAATTCACTCAAATTTAACTCCTCCAACAAAAAAACTCATCAAAATCCAAAAAAATCGAAGTTGGTTTCTAATTACTTTATTACAATTTGACTTAAAATTTATATAAAATTAAAAACAATAGAAGTAAATTTCATCTAAATTCACTCAAATTTAACTCTACCAACAAAAAAACTCATCAAAATCCAAAAAAATCGAAGTTGGTTTCAAATTACTTTATTACAATTTGACTAAAAATTTATATAAAATTAAAAAAAATAGAAGTAAATTTCATCTAAATTCAATCAAATTTAACTCCTCCAACAAAAAAACTCATCAAAATCCAAAAAAATCGAAGTTGGTTTAAAATTACTTTATTACAATTTGACTAAAAATTTATATTAAATAAAAAAAATAGAAGTAAATTTCATCTAAATTCACTCAAATTTAACCCCTCCAACAAAAAAACTCAACAAAATCAAAAAAATCGAAGTTGGTTTCAAATTACTTTATTACAATTTGACTAAAAATTTATATAAAATAAAAAAAAATAGAAGTAAATTTCATCTAAATTCACTCAAATTTAACTCTACCAACAAAAAAACTCATCAAAATCCAAAAAAATCGAAGTTGGTTTCAAATTACTTTATTACAATTTGACTAAAAATTTATATAAAATTAAAAACAATAGAAGTAAATTTCATCTAAATTCACTCAAATTTAACTCTACCAACAAAAAAAATCATCAAAATCCAAAAAAATCGATGTTGGTTTCAAATTACTTTATTACAGTTTGACTAAAAATTTATATAAAATCCAAAAAAATAAAATTAAATTTCATATAAATTCACTCAAATTTAACTCCTCCAACAAAAAAACTCATCAAAATCCAAAAAAATCGAAGTTGGTTTCAAATTACTTTATTACAATTTGACTAAAAATTTATATAAAATCCAAAAAAATAAAATTAAATTTCATCTAAATTCACTCAAATTTAACTCCTCCAACAAAAAAACTCATCAAAATTAAAAAAAATCGAAGATTGTTTCAAATTACTTTATTACAATTTGACTAAAAATTTATATAAAATCCAAAAAAATAAAATTAAATTTCATCTAAATTCACTCAAATTTAACTCCTCCAACAAAAAAACTCATCAAAATCCAAAAAAATCGAAGTTGGTTTCAAATTACTTTATTACAGTTTGACTAAAAATTTATATAAAATCCAAAAAAATAAAATTAAATTTCATCTAAATTCACTCAAATTTAACTCCTCCAACAAAAAAACTCATCAAAATCCAAAAAAATCGAAGTTGGTTTCAAATTACTTTATTACAATTTGACTAAAAATTTATATAAAATCAAAAAAAAATACAAGTAAATTTCATCTGAATTCACTCAAATTTAACTCCTCCAACAAAAAAACTCATCAAAATCCAAAAAAATCGAAGTTGGTTTCAAATTACTTTATTACAATTTGACTAAAAATTTATATAAAATTAAAAAAAATAGAAGTAAATTTCATCTAAATTCACTCAAATTTAACTCCTCCAACAAAAAAACTCATCAAAATTAAAAAAAATCGAAGATTGTTTCAAATTACTTTATTATAATTTGACTAAAAATTTATATAAAAACCAAAAAAATAGAAGTAAATTTCATCTAAATTCACTCAAATTTAACTCGTCCAACAAAAAAACTTATCAAAATCCAAAAAAATCGAAGTTGGTTTCAAATTACTTTATTACAATTTGACTAAAAATTTATATAAAATAAAAAAAAATACAAGTAAATTTCATCTAAATTCACTCAAATTTAACTCCTCCAAAAAAAAAACTCATCAAAATACATAAAAATCGAAATTGGTTTCAAATTACTTTATTACAATTTGACTAAAAATTTATATAAAACAAAAAAAAATAGAAGTAAATTTCATCTAAATTCACTCAAATTTAACTCTACCAACAAAAAAACTCATCAAAATCCAAAAAAATCGAAGTTGGTTTCAAATTACTTTATTACAATTTGACTAAAAATTTATATAAAATTAAAAACAATAGAAGTAAATTTCATCTAAATTCACTCAAATTTAACTCTACCAACAAAAAAAATCATCAAAATCCAAAAAAATCGAAGTTGGTTTCAAATTACTTTATTACAATTTGACTAAAAATTTATATAAAATTAAAAAAAATAGAAGTAAATTTCATCTAAATTCAATCAAATTTAACTCCTCCAACAAAAAAACTCATCAAAATCCAAAAAAATCGAAGTTGGTTTAAAATTACTTTATTACAATTTGACTAAAATTTATATTAAATAAAAAAAAATAGAAGTAAATTTCATCTAAATTCACTCAAATTTAACCCCTCCAACAAAAAAACATATCAAAATAAAAAAAAATCGAAGTTGGTTTCAAATTACTTTATTACAATTTGACTAAAAATTTATATAAAATAAAAAAAAATAGAAGTAAATTTCATCTAAATTCACTCAAATTTAACTCCTCCAACAAAAAAACTCATCAAAATCCAAAAAAATCGAAGTTGGTTTCAAATTACTTTATTACAATTTGACTAAAAATTTATATAAAATCCAAAAAAATAAAATTAAATTTCATCTAAATTCACTCAAATTTAACTCCTCCAACAAAAAACTCATCAAAATCCAAAAAAATCGAAGTTGGTTTCAAATTACTTTATTACAATTTGACTAAAAATTTATATAAAATAAAAAAAATAGAAGTAAATTTCATCTAAATTCACTCAAATTTAACTCCTCCAACAAAAAAACTTATCAAAATCCAACAAAATCGAAGTTGGTTTCAAATTACTTTATTACAATTTGACTAAAAATTTATATAAAATCAAAAAAAAATACAAGTAAATTTCATCTAAATTCACTCAAATTTAACTCCTCCAACAAAAAAACTCATCAAAATCCAAAAAAATCGAAGTTGGTTTCAAATTACTTTATTACAATTTGACTAAAAATTTATATAAAATTAAAAAAAATAGAAGTAAATTTCATCTAAATTCACTCAAATTTAACTCCTCCAACAAAAAAACTCATCAAAATCCAAAAAAATCGAAGTTGGTTTCTAATTACTTTATTACAATTTGACTTAAAATTTATATAAAATTAAAAACAATAGAAGTAAATTTCATCTAAATTCACTCAAATTTAACTCTACCAACAAAAAAACTCATCAAAATCCAAAAAAATCGAAGTTGGTTTCAAATTACTTTATTACAATTTGACTAAAAATTTATATAAAATTAAAAAAAATAGAAGTAAATTTCATCTAAATTCAATCAAATTTAACTCCTCCAACAAAAAAACTCATCAAAATCCAAAAAAATCGAAGTTGGTTTAAAATTACTTTATTACAATTTGACTAAAAATTTATATTAAATAAAAAAAAATAGAAGTAAATTTCATCTAAATTCACTCAAATTTAACCCCTCCAACAAAAAAACTCAACAAAATCAAAAAAATCGAAGTTGGTTTCAAATTACTTTATTACAATTTGACTAAAAATTTATATAAAATAAAAAAAAATAGAAGTAAATTTCATCTAAATTCACTCAAATTTAACTCTACCAACAAAAAAACTCATCAAAATCCAAAAAAATCGAAGTTGGTTTCAAATTACTTTATTACAATTTGACTAAAAATTTATATAAAATTAAAAACAATAGAAGTAAATTTCATCTAAATTCACTCAAATTTAACTCTACCAACAAAAAAAATCATCAAAATCCAAAAAAATCGAAGTTGGTTTCAAATTACTTTATTACAATTTGACTAAAAATTTATATAAAATTAAAAAAAATAGAAGTAAATTTCATCTAAATTCAATCAAATTTAACTCCTCCAACAAAAAAACTCATCAAAATCCAAAAAAATCGAAGTTGGTTTAAAATTACTTTATTACAATTTGACTAAAATTTATATTAAATAAAAAAAAATAGAAGTAAATTTCATCTAAATTCACTCAAATTTAACCCCTCCAACAAAAAAACATATCAAAATAAAAAAAAATCGAAGTTGGTTTCAAATTACTTTATTACAATTTGACTAAAAATTTATATAAAATAAAAAAAAATAGAAGTAAATTTCATCTAAATTCACTCAAATTTAACTCCTCCAACAAAAAAACTCATCAAAATCCAAAAAAATCGAAGTTGGTTTCAAATTACTTTATTACAATTTGACTAAAAATTTATATAAAATCCAAAAAAATAAAATTAAATTTCATCTAAATTCACTCAAATTTAACTCCTCCAACAAAAAACTCATCAAAATTAAAAAAAATCGAAGATTGTTTCAAATTACTTTATTATAATTTGACTAAAAATTTATATAAAATCCAAAAAAATAGAAGTAAATTACATCTAAATTCACTCAAATTTAACTCGTCCAACAAAAAAACTTATCAAAATCCAAAAAAATCGAAGTTGGTTTCAAATTACTTTATTACAATTTGACTAAAAATTTATATAAAATCAAAAAAAAATACAAGTAAATTTCATCTAAATTCACTCAAATTTAACTCCTCCAACAAAAAAACTCATCAAAATACATAAAAATCGAAATTGGTTTCAAATTACTTTATTACAATTTGACTAAAAATTTATATAAAACAAAAAAAAATAGAAGTAAATTTCATCTAAATTCACTCAAATTTAACTCTACCAACAAAAAAACTCATCAAAATCCAAAAAAATCGAAGTTGGTTTCAAATTACTTTATTACAATTTGACTAAAAATTTATATAAAATTAAAAAAAATAGAAGTAAATTTCATCTAAATTCACTCAAATTTAACTCTACCAACAAAAAAACGCATCAAAATCCAAAAAAATCGAAGTTGGTTTCAAATTACTTTATTACAATTTGACTAAAAATTTATATAAAATTAAAAAAAAGAAGTAAATTTCATCTAAATTCAATCAAATTTAACTCCTCCAACAAAAAAACTCATCAAAATCCAAAAAAATCGATGTTGGTTTCAAATTACTTTATTACAGTTTGACTAAAAATTTATATAAAATCCAAAAAAATAAAATTAAATTTCATATAAATTCACTCAAATTTAACTCCTCCAACAAAAAAACTCATCAAAATCCAAAAAAATCGAAGTTGGTTTCAAATTACTTTATTACAATTTGACTAAAAATTTATATAAAATCCAAAAAAATAAAATTAAATTTCATCTAAATTCACTCAAATTTAACTCCTCCAACAAAAAAACTCATCAAAATTAAAAAAAATCGAAGATTGTTTCAAATTACTTTATTACAATTTGACTAAAAATTTATATAAAATCCAAAAAAATAAAATTAAATTTCATCTAAATTCACTCAAATTTAACTCCTCCAACAAAAAAACTCATCAAAATCCAAAAAAATCGAAGTTGGTTTCAAATTACTTTATTACAGTTTGACTAAAAATTTATATAAAATCCAAAAAAATAAAATTAAATTTCATCTAAATTCACTCAAATTTAACTCCTCCAACAAAAAAACTCATCAAAATCCAAAAAAATCGAAGTTGGTTTCAAATTACTTTATTACAATTTGACTAAAAATTTATATAAAATCCAAAAAAATAAAATTAAATTTCATCTAAATTCACTCAAATTTAACTCCTCCAACAAAAAACTCATCAAAATCCAAAAAAATCGAAGTTGGTTTCAAATTACTTTATTACAATTTGACTAAAAATTTATATAAAATAAAAAAAATAGAAGTAAATTTCATCTAAATTCACTCAAATTTAACTCCTCCAACAAAAAAACTTATCAAAATCCAACAAAATCGAAGTTGGTTTCAAATTACTTTATTACAATTTGACTAAAAATTTATATAAAATCAAAAAAAAATACAAGTAAATTTCATCTAAATTCACTCAAATTTAACTCCTCCAACAAAAAAACTCATCAAAATCCAAAAAAATCGAAGTTGGTTTCAAATTACTTTATTACAATTTGACTAAAAATTTATATAAAATTAAAAAAAATAGAAGTAAATTTCATCTAAATTCACTCAAATTTAACTCCTCCAACAAAAAAACTCATCAAAATTAAAAAAAATCGAAGATTGTTTCAAATTACTTTATTATAATTTGACTAAAAATTTATATAAAAACCAAAAAAATAGAAGTAAATTTCATCTAAATTCACTCAAATTTAACTCGTCCAACAAAAAAACTTATCAAAATCCAAAAAAATCGAAGTTGGTTTCAAATTACTTTATTACAATTTGACTAAAAATTTATATAAAATAAAAAAAAAATACAAGTAAATTTCATCTAAATTCACTCAAATTTAACTCCTCCAAAAAAAAAACTCATCAAAATACATAAAAATCGAAATTGGTTTCAAATTACTTTATTACAATTTGACTAAAAATTTATATAAAACAAAAAAAAATAGAAGTAAATTTCATCTAAATTCACTCAAATTTAACTCTACCAACAAAAAAACTCATCAAAATCCAAAAAAATCGAAGTTGGTTTAAAATTACTTTATTACAATTTGACTAAAATTTATATTAAATAAAAAAAAATAGAAGTAAATTTCATCTAAATTCACTCAAATTTAACTCTACCAACAAAAAAACTCATCAAAATCCAAAAAAATCGAAGTTGGTTTCAAATTACTTTATTACAATTTGACTAAAAATTTATATAAAATTAAAAAAAATAGAAGTAAATTTCATCTAAATTCACTCAAATTTAACTCTACCAACAAAAAAACGCATCAAAATCCAAAAAAATCGAAGTTGGTTTCAAATTACTTTATTACAATTTGACTAAAAATTTATATAAAATTAAAAAAAAGAAGTAAATTTCATCTAAATTCAATCAAATTTAACTCCTCCAACAAAAAAACTCATCAAAATCCAAAAAAATCGATGTTGGTTTCAAATTACTTTATTACAGTTTGACTAAAAATTTATATAAAATCCAAAAAAATAAAATTAAATTTCATATAAATTCACTCAAATTTAACTCCTCCAACAAAAAAACTCATCAAAATCCAAAAAAATCGAAGTTGGTTTCAAATTACTTTATTACAATTTGACTAAAAATTTATATAAAATCCAAAAAAATAAAATTAAATTTCATCTAAATTCACTCAAATTTAACTCCTCCAACAAAAAAACTCATCAAAATTAAAAAAAATCGAAGATTGTTTCAAATTACTTTATTACAATTTGACTAAAAATTTATATAAAATCCAAAAAAATAAAATTAAATTTCATCTAAATTCACTCAAATTTAACTCCTCCAACAAAAAAACTCATCAAAATCCAAAAAAATCGAAGTTGGTTTCAAATTACTTTATTACAGTTTGACTAAAAATTTATATAAAATCCAAAAAAATAAAATTAAATTTCATCTAAATTCACTCAAATTTAACTCCTCCAACAAAAAAACTCATCAAAATCCAAAAAAATCGAAGTTGGTTTCAAATTACTTTATTACAATTTGACTAAAAATTTATATAAAATCCAAAAAAATAAAATTAAATTTCATCTAAATTCACTCAAATTTAACTCCTCCAACAAAAAACTCATCAAAATCCAAAAAAATCGAAGTTGGTTTCAAATTACTTTATTACAATTTGACTAAAAATTTATATAAAATAAAAAAAATAGAAGTAAATTTCATCTAAATTCACTCAAATTTAACTCCTCCAACAAAAAAACTTATCAAAATCCAACAAAATCGAAGTTGGTTTCAAATTACTTTATTACAATTTGACTAAAAATTTATATAAAATCAAAAAAAAATACAAGTAAATTTCATCTAAATTCACTCAAATTTAACTCCTCCAACAAAAAAACTCATCAAAATCCAAAAAAATCGAAGTTGGTTTCAAATTACTTTATTACAATTTGACTAAAAATTTATATAAAATTAAAAAAAATAGAAGTAAATTTCATCTAAATTCACTCAAATTTAACTCCTCCAACAAAAAAACTCATCAAAATTAAAAAAAATCGAAGATTGTTTCAAATTACTTTATTATAATTTGACTAAAAATTTATATAAAAACCAAAAAAATAGAAGTAAATTTCATCTAAATTCACTCAAATTTAACTCGTCCAACAAAAAAACTTATCAAAATCCAAAAAAATCGAAGTTGGTTTCAAATTACTTTATTACAATTTGACTAAAAATTTATATAAAATAAAAAAAAAATACAAGTAAATTTCATCTAAATTCACTCAAATTTAACTCCTCCAAAAAAAAAACTCATCAAAA
The DNA here is from genome assembly GCA_963855975.1 of Andrena chrysosceles. NCBI lineage: Eukaryota > Metazoa > Arthropoda > Insecta > Hymenoptera > Andrenidae > Andrena > Andrena chrysosceles. Next base: position 42,391 of record CAWLCU010000217.1, on the reverse strand, counting down.
TACATAAAAATCGAAATTGGTTTCAAATTACTTTATTACAATTTGACTAAAAATTTATATAAAACAAAAAAAAATAGAAGTAAATTTCATCTAAATTCACTCAAATTTAACTCTACCAACAAAAAAACTCATCAAAATCCAAAAAAATCGAAGTTGGTTTAAAATTACTTTATTACAATTTGACTAAAATTTATATTAAATAAAAAAAAATAGAAGTAAATTTCATCTAAATTCACTCAAATTTAACCCCTCCAACAAAAAAACATATCAAAATAAAAAAAAATCGAAGTTGGTTTCAAATTACTTTATTACAATTTGACTAAAAATTTATATAAAATAAAAAAAAATAGAAGTAAATTTCATCTAAATTCACTCAAATTTAACTCCTCCAACAAAAAAACTCATCAAAATCCAAAAAAATCGAAGTTGGTTTCAAATTACTTTATTACAATTTGACTAAAAATTTATATAAAATCCAAAAAAATAAAATTAAATTTCATCTAAATTCACTCAAATTTAACTCCTCCAACAAAAAACTCATCAAAATTAAAAAAAATCGAAGATTGTTTCAAATTACTTTATTATAATTTGACTAAAAATTTATATAAAATCCAAAAAAATAGAAGTAAATTACATCTAAATTCACTCAAATTTAACTCGTCCAACAAAAAAACTTATCAAAATCCAAAAAAATCGAAGTTGGTTTCAAATTACTTTATTACAATTTGACTAAAAATTTAAATGAAACCAAAAAAAATAGAAGTAAGTTTCATCTAAATTCACTCAAATTTAACTCCTCCATAAAAAAACTCATCAAAAATCCAAAAAAATTGAAGTTGGTTCAAATTCCTTTATTACAATTTGACTAAAAATTTATATAAAATTAAAAAAAATAGAAGTAAATTTCATCTAAATTCACTCAAATTTAACTCTACCAACAAAAAAACGCATCAAAATCCAAAAAAATCGAAGTTGGTTTCAAATTACTTTATTACAATTTGACTAAAAATTTATATAAAATTAAAAAAAAGAAGTAAATTTCATCTAAATTCAATCAAATTTAACTCCTCCAACAAAAAAACTCATCAAAATCCAAAAAAATCGATGTTGGTTTCAAATTACTTTATTACAGTTTGACTAAAAATTTATATAAAATCCAAAAAAATAAAATTAAATTTCATATAAATTCACTCAAATTTAACTCCTCCAACAAAAAAACTCATCAAAATCCAAAAAAATCGAAGTTGGTTTCAAATTACTTTATTACAATTTGACTAAAAATTTATATAAAATCCAAAAAAATAAAATTAAATTTCATATAAATTCACTCAAATTTAACTCCTCCAACAAAAAAACTCATCAAATTTAAAAAAAATCGAAGATTGTTTCAAATTACTTTATTACAATTTGACTAAAAATTTATATAAAATCCAAAAAAATAAAATTAAATTTCATCTAAATTCACTCAAATTTAACTCCTCCAACAAAAAACTCATCAAAATCCAAAAAAATCGAAGTTGGTTTCAAATTACTTTATTACAATTTGACTAAAAATTTATATAAAATCCAAAAAAATAAAATTAAATTTCATCTAAATTCACTCAAATTTAACTCCTCCAACAAAAAAACTCATCAAAATTAAAAAAAATCGAAGATTGTTTCAAATTACTTTATTACAATTTGACTAAAAATTTATATAAAATCCAAAAAAATAAAATTAAATTTCATCTAAATTCACTCAAATTTAACTCCTCCAACAAAAAAACTTATCAAAATCCAACAAAATCGAAGTTGGTTTCAAATTACTTTATTACAATTTGACTAAAAATTTATATAAAATCAAAAAAAAATACAAGTAAATTTCATCTAAATTCACTCAAATTTAACTCCTCCAACAAAAAAACTCATCAAAATCCAAAAAAATCGAAGTTGGTTTCAAATTACTTTATTACAATTTGACTAAAAATTTATATAAAATTAAAAACAATAGAAGTAAATTTCATCTAAATTCACTCAAATTTAACTCTACCAACAAAAAAAATCATCAAAATCCAAAAAAATCGAAGTTGGTTTCAAATTACTTTATTACAATTTGACTAAAAATTTATATAAAATTAAAAAAAATAGAAGTAAATTTCATCTAAATTCAATCAAATTTAACTCCTCCAACAAAAAAACTCATCAAAATCCAAAAAAATCGAAGTTGGTTTAAAATTACTTTATTACAATTTGACTAAAATTTATATTAAATAAAAAAAAATAGAAGTAAATTTCATCTAAATTCACTCAAATTTAACCCCTCCAACAAAAAAACATATCAAAATAAAAAAAAATCGAAGTTGGTTTCAAATTACTTTATTACAATTTGACTAAAAATTTATATAAAATAAAAAAAAATAGAAGTAAATTTCATCTAAATTCACTCAAATTTAACTCCTCCAACAAAAAAACTCATCAAAATCCAAAAAAATCGAAGTTGGTTTCAAATTACTTTATTACAATTTGACTAAAAATTTATATAAAATCCAAAAAAATAAAATTAAATTTCATCTAAATTCACTCAAATTTAACTCCTCCAACAAAAAACTCATCAAAATTAAAAAAAATCGAAGATTGTTTCAAATTACTTTATTATAATTTGACTAAAAATTTATATAAAATCCAAAAAAATAGAAGTAAATTACATCTAAATTCACTCAAATTTAACTCGTCCAACAAAAAAACTTATCAAAATCCAAAAAAATCGAAGTTGGTTTCAAATTACTTTATTACAATTTGACTAAAAATTTATATAAAATCAAAAAAAAATACAAGTAAATTTCATCTAAATTCACTCAAATTTAACTCCTCCAACAAAAAAACTCATCAAAATACATAAAAATCGAAATTGGTTTCAAATTACTTTATTACAATTTGACTAAAAATTTATATAAAACAAAAAAAAATAGAAGTAAATTTCATCTAAATTCACTCAAATTTAACTCTACCAACAAAAAAACTCATCAAAATCCAAAAAAATCGAAGTTGGTTTCAAATTACTTTATTACAATTTGACTAAAAATTTATATAAAATTAAAAAAAATAGAAGTAAATTTCATCTAAATTCACTCAAATTTAACTCTACCAACAAAAAAACGCATCAAAATCCAAAAAAATCGAAGTTGGTTTCAAATTACTTTATTACAATTTGACTAAAAATTTATATAAAATTAAAAAAAAGAAGTAAATTTCATCTAAATTCAATCAAATTTAACTCCTCCAACAAAAAAACTCATCAAAATCCAAAAAAATCGATGTTGGTTTCAAATTACTTTATTACAGTTTGACTAAAAATTTATATAAAATCCAAAAAAATAAAATTAAATTTCATATAAATTCACTCAAATTTAACTCCTCCAACAAAAAAACTCATCAAAATCCAAAAAAATCGAAGTTGGTTTCAAATTACTTTATTACAATTGGACTAAAAATTTATATAAAATCCAAAAAAATAAAATTAAATTTCATCTAAATTCACTCAAATTTAACTCCTCCAACAAAAAAACTCATCAAAATCCAAAAAAATCGAAGTTGGTTTCAAATTACTTTATTACAGTTTGACTAAAAATTTATATAAAATCCAAAAAAATAAAATTAAATTTCATCTAAATTCACTCAAATTTAACTCCTCCAACAAAAAAACTCATCAAAATCCAAAAAAATCGAAGTTGGTTTCAAATTACTTTATTACAATTTGACTAAAAATTTATATAAAATCCAAAAAAATAAAATTAAATTTCATCTAAATTCACTCAAATTTAACTCCTCCAACAAAAAACTCATCAAAATCCAAAAAAATCGAAGTTGGTTTCAAATTACTTTATTACAATTTGACTAAAAATTTATATAAAATAAAAAAAATAGAAGTAAATTTCATCTAAATTCACTCAAATTTAACTCCTCCAACAAAAAAACTCATCAAAATCCAAAAAAATCGAAGTTGGTTTCAAATTACTTTATTACAATTTGACTAAAAATTTATATAAAATCCAAAAAAATAAAATTAAATTTCATCTAAATTCACTCAAATTTAACTCCTCCAACAAAAAACTCATCAAAATTAAAAAAAATCGAAGATTGTTTCAAATTACTTTATTATAATTTGACTAAAAATTTATATAAAATCCAAAAAAATAGAAGTAAATTACATCTAAATTCACTCAAATTTAACTCGTCCAACAAAAAAACTCATCAAAATCCAAAAAAATCGAAGTTGGTTTCAAATTACTTTATTACAATTTGACTAAAAATTTATATAAAATTAAAAAAAATAGAAGTAAATTTCATCTAAATTCACTCAAATTTAACTCTACCAACAAAAAAACGCATCAAAATCCAAAAAAATCGAAGTTGGTTTCAAATTACTTTATTACAATTTGACTAAAAATTTATATAAAATTAAAAAAAAGAAGTAAATTTCATCTAAATTCAATCAAATTTAACTCCTCCAACAAAAAAACTCATCAAAATCCAAAAAAATCGATGTTGGTTTCAAATTACTTTATTACAGTTTGACTAAAAATTTATATAAAATCCAAAAAAATAAAATTAAATTTCATATAAATTCACTCAAATTTAACTCCTCCAACAAAAAAACTCATCAAAATCCAAAAAAATCGAAGTTGGTTTCAAATTACTTTATTACAATTTGACTAAAAATTTATATAAAATCCAAAAAAATAAAATTAAATTTCATCTAAATTCACTCAAATTTAACTCCTCCAACAAAAAAACTCATCAAAATTAAAAAAAATCGAAGATTGTTTCAAATTACTTTATTACAATTTGACTAAAAATTTATATAAAATCCAAAAAAATAAAATTAAATTTCATCTAAATTCACTCAAATTTAACTCCTCCAACAAAAAAACTCATCAAAATCCAAAAAAATCGAAGTTGGTTTCAAATTACTTTATTACAGTTTGACTAAAAATTTATATAAAATCCAAAAAAATAAAATTAAATTTCATCTAAATTCACTCAAATTTAACTCCTCCAACAAAAAAACTCATCAAAATCCAAAAAAATCGAAGTTGGTTTCAAATTACTTTATTACAATTTGACTAAAAATTTATATAAAATCCAAAAAAATAAAATTAAATTTCATCTAAATTCACTCAAATTTAACTCCTCCAACAAAAAACTCATCAAAATCCAAAAAAATCGAAGTTGGTTTCAAATTACTTTATTACAATTTGACTAAAAATTTATATAAAATAAAAAAAATAGAAGTAAATTTCATCTAAATTCACTCAAATTTAACTCCTCCAACAAAAAAACTTATCAAAATCCAACAAAATCGAAGTTGGTTTCAAATTACTTTATTACAATTTGACTAAAAATTTATATAAAATCAAAAAAAAATACAAGTAAATTTCATCTAAATTCACTCAAATTTAACTCCTCCAACAAAAAAACTCATCAAAATCCAAAAAAATCGAAGTTGGTTTCAAATTACTTTATTACAATTTGACTAAAAATTTATATAAAATTAAAAAAAATAGAAGTAAATTTCATCTAAATTCACTCAAATTTAACTCCTCCAACAAAAAAACTCATCAAAATCCAAAAAAATCGAAGTTGGTTTCTAATTACTTTATTACAATTTGACTTAAAATTTATATAAAATTAAAAACAATAGAAGTAAATTTCATCTAAATTCACTCAAATTTAACTCTACCAACAAAAAAACTCATCAAAATCCAAAAAAATCGAAGTTGGTTTCAAATTACTTTATTACAATTTGACTAAAAATTTATATAAAATTAAAAAAAATAGAAGTAAATTTCATCTAAATTCAATCAAATTTAACTCCTCCAACAAAAAAACTCATCAAAATCCAAAAAAATCGAAGTTGGTTTAAAATTACTTTATTACAATTTGACTAAAAATTTATATTAAATAAAAAAAAATAGAAGTAAATTTCATCTAAATTCACTCAAATTTAACCCCTCCAACAAAAAAACTCAACAAAATCAAAAAAATCGAAGTTGGTTTCAAATTACTTTATTACAATTTGACTAAAAATTTATATAAAATAAAAAAAAATAGAAGTAAATTTCATCTAAATTCACTCAAATTTAACTCTACCAACAAAAAAACTCATCAAAATCCAAAAAAATCGAAGTTGGTTTCAAATTACTTTATTACAATTTGACTAAAAATTTATATAAAATTAAAAACAATAGAAGTAAATTTCATCTAAATTCACTCAAATTTAACTCTACCAACAAAAAAAATCATCAAAATCCAAAAAAATCGAAGTTGGTTTCAAATTACTTTATTACAATTTGACTAAAAATTTATATAAAATTAAAAAAAATAGAAGTAAATTTCATCTAAATTCAATCAAATTTAACTCCTCCAACAAAAAAACTCATCAAAATCCAAAAAAATCGAAGTTGGTTTAAAATTACTTTATTACAATTTGACTAAAATTTATATTAAATAAAAAAAAATAGAAGTAAATTTCATCTAAATTCACTCAAATTTAACCCCTCCAACAAAAAAACATATCAAAATAAAAAAAAATCGAAGTTGGTTTCAAATTACTTTATTACAATTTGACTAAAAATTTATATAAAATAAAAAAAAATAGAAGTAAATTTCATCTAAATTCACTCAAATTTAACTCCTCCAACAAAAAAACTCATCAAAATCCAAAAAAATCGAAGTTGGTTTCAAATTACTTTATTACAATTTGACTAAAAATTTATATAAAATCCAAAAAAATAAAATTAAATTTCATCTAAATTCACTCAAATTTAACTCCTCCAACAAAAAACTCATCAAAATTAAAAAAAATCGAAGATTGTTTCAAATTACTTTATTATAATTTGACTAAAAATTTATATAAAATCCAAAAAAATAGAAGTAAATTACATCTAAATTCACTCAAATTTAACTCGTCCAACAAAAAAACTTATCAAAATCCAAAAAAATCGAAGTTGGTTTCAAATTACTTTATTACAATTTGACTAAAAATTTATATAAAATCAAAAAAAAATACAAGTAAATTTCATCTAAATTCACTCAAATTTAACTCCTCCAACAAAAAAACTCATCAAAATACATAAAAATCGAAATTGGTTTCAAATTACTTTATTACAATTTGACTAAAAATTTATATAAAACAAAAAAAAATAGAAGTAAATTTCATCTAAATTCACTCAAATTTAACTCTACCAACAAAAAAACTCATCAAAATCCAAAAAAATCGAAGTTGGTTTCAAATTACTTTATTACAATTTGACTAAAAATTTATATAAAATTAAAAAAAATAGAAGTAAATTTCATCTAAATTCACTCAAATTTAACTCTACCAACAAAAAAACGCATCAAAATCCAAAAAAATCGAAGTTGGTTTCAAATTACTTTATTACAATTTGACTAAAAATTTATATAAAATTAAAAAAAAGAAGTAAATTTCATCTAAATTCAATCAAATTTAACTCCTCCAACAAAAAAACTCATCAAAATCCAAAAAAATCGATGTTGGTTTCAAATTACTTTATTACAGTTTGACTAAAAATTTATATAAAATCCAAAAAAATAAAATTAAATTTCATATAAATTCACTCAAATTTAACTCCTCCAACAAAAAAACTCATCAAAATCCAAAAAAATCGAAGTTGGTTTCAAATTACTTTATTACAATTTGACTAAAAATTTATATAAAATCCAAAAAAATAAAATTAAATTTCATCTAAATTCACTCAAATTTAACTCCTCCAACAAAAAAACTCATCAAAATTAAAAAAAATCGAAGATTGTTTCAAATTACTTTATTACAATTTGACTAAAAATTTATATAAAATCCAAAAAAATAAAATTAAATTTCATCTAAATTCACTCAAATTTAACTCCTCCAACAAAAAAACTCATCAAAATCCAAAAAAATCGAAGTTGGTTTCAAATTACTTTATTACAGTTTGACTAAAAATTTATATAAAATCCAAAAAAATAAAATTAAATTTCATCTAAATTCACTCAAATTTAACTCCTCCAACAAAAAAACTCATCAAAATCCAAAAAAATCGAAGTTGGTTTCAAATTACTTTATTACAATTTGACTAAAAATTTATATAAAATCCAAAAAAATAAAATTAAATTTCATCTAAATTCACTCAAATTTAACTCCTCCAACAAAAAACTCATCAAAATCCAAAAAAATCGAAGTTGGTTTCAAATTACTTTATTACAATTTGACTAAAAATTTATATAAAATAAAAAAAATAGAAGTAAATTTCATCTAAATTCACTCAAATTTAACTCCTCCAACAAAAAAACTTATCAAAATCCAACAAAATCGAAGTTGGTTTCAAATTACTTTATTACAATTTGACTAAAAATTTATATAAAATCAAAAAAAAATACAAGTAAATTTCATCTAAATTCACTCAAATTTAACTCCTCCAACAAAAAAACTCATCAAAATCCAAAAAAATCGAAGTTGGTTTCAAATTACTTTATTACAATTTGACTAAAAATTTATATAAAATTAAAAAAAATAGAAGTAAATTTCATCTAAATTCACTCAAATTTAACTCCTCCAACAAAAAAACTCATCAAAATTAAAAAAAATCGAAGATTGTTTCAAATTACTTTATTATAATTTGACTAAAAATTTATATAAAAACCAAAAAAATAGAAGTAAATTTCATCTAAATTCACTCAAATTTAACTCGTCCAACAAAAAAACTTATCAAAATCCAAAAAAATCGAAGTTGGTTTCAAATTACTTTATTACAATTTGACTAAAAATTTATATAAAATAAAAAAAAAATACAAGTAAATTTCATCTAAATTCACTCAAATTTAACTCCTCCAAAAAAAAAACTCATCAAAATACATAAAAATCGAAATTGGTTTCAAATTACTTTATTACAATTTGACTAAAAATTTATATAAAACAAAAAAAAATAGAAGTAAATTTCATCTAAATTCACTCAAATTTAACTCTACCAACAAAAAAACTCATCAAAATCCAAAAAAATCGAAGTTGGTTTAAAATTACTTTATTACAATTTGACTAAAATTTATATTAAATAAAAAAAAATAGAAGTAAATTTCATCTAAATTCACTCAAATTTAACTCTACCAACAAAAAAACTCATCAAAATCCAAAAAAATCGAAGTTGGTTTCAAATTACTTTATTACAATTTGACTAAAAATTTATATAAAATTAAAAAAAATAGAAGTAAATTTCATCTAAATTCACTCAAATTTAACTCTACCAACAAAAAAACGCATCAAAATCCAAAAAAATCGAAGTTGGTTTCAAATTACTTTATTACAATTTGACTAAAAATTTATATAAAATTAAAAAAAAGAAGTAAATTTCATCTAAATTCAATCAAATTTAACTCCTCCAACAAAAAAACTCATCAAAATCCAAAAAAATCGATGTTGGTTTCAAATTACTTTATTACAGTTTGACTAAAAATTTATATAAAATCCAAAAAAATAAAATTAAATTTCATATAAATTCACTCAAATTTAACTCCTCCAACAAAAAAACTCATCAAAATCCAAAAAAATCGAAGTTGGTTTCAAATTACTTTATTACAATTTGACTAAAAATTTATATAAAATCCAAAAAAATAAAATTAAATTTCATCTAAATTCACTCAAATTTAACTCCTCCAACAAAAAAACTCATCAAAATTAAAAAAAATCGAAGATTGTTTCAAATTACTTTATTACAATTTGACTAAAAATTTATATAAAATCCAAAAAAATAAAATTAAATTTCATCTAAATTCACTCAAATTTAACTCCTCCAACAAAAAAACTCATCAAAATCCAAAAAAATCGAAGTTGGTTTCAAATTACTTTATTACAGTTTGACTAAAAATTTATATAAAATCCAAAAAAATAAAATTAAATTTCATCTAAATTCACTCAAATTTAACTCCTCCAACAAAAAAACTCATCAAAATCCAAAAAAATCGAAGTTGGTTTCAAATTACTTTATTACAATTTGACTAAAAATTTATATAAAATCCAAAAAAATAAAATTAAATTTCATCTAAATTCACTCAAATTTAACTCCTCCAACAAAAAACTCATCAAAATCCAAAAAAATCGAAGTTGGTTTCAAATTACTTTATTACAATTTGACTAAAAATTTATATAAAATAAAAAAAATAGAAGTAAATTTCATCTAAATTCACTCAAATTTAACTCCTCCAACAAAAAAACTTATCAAAATCCAACAAAATCGAAGTTGGTTTCAAATTACTTTATTACAATTTGACTAAAAATTTATATAAAATCAAAAAAAAATACAAGTAAATTTCATCTAAATTCACTCAAATTTAACTCCTCCAACAAAAAAACTCATCAAAATCCAAAAAAATCGAAGTTGGTTTCAAATTACTTTATTACAATTTGACTAAAAATTTATATAAAATTAAAAAAAATAGAAGTAAATTTCATCTAAATTCACTCAAATTTAACTCCTCCAACAAAAAAACTCATCAAAATTAAAAAAAATCGAAGATTGTTTCAAATTACTTTATTATAATTTGACTAAAAATTTATATAAAAACCAAAAAAATAGAAGTAAATTTCATCTAAATTCACTCAAATTTAACTCGTCCAACAAAAAAACTTATCAAAATCCAAAAAAATCGAAGTTGGTTTCAAATTACTTTATTACAATTTGACTAAAAATTTATATAAAATAAAAAAAAAATACAAGTAAATTTCATCTAAATTCACTCAAATTTAACTCCTCCAAAAAAAAAACTCATCAAAATACATAAAAATCGAAATTGGTTTCAAATTACTTTATTACAATTTGACTAAAAATTTATATAAAACAAAAAAAAATAGAAGTAAATTTCATCTAAATTCACTCAAATTTAACTCTACCAACAAAAAAACTCATCAAAATCCAAAAAAATCGAAGTTGGTTTAAAATTACTTTATTACAATTTGACTAAAATTTATATTAAATAAAAAAAAATAGAAGTAAATTTCATCTAAATTCACTCAAATTTAACCCCTCCAACAAAAAAACATATCAAAATAAAAAAAAATCGAAGTTGGTTTCAAATTACTTTATTACAATTTGACTAAAAATTTATATAAAATAAAAAAAAATAGAAGTAAATTTCATCTAAATTCACTCAAATTTAACTCCTCCAACAAAAAAACTCATCAAAATCCAAAAAAATCGAAGTTGGTTTCAAATTACTTTATTACAATTTGACTAAAAATTTATATAAAATCCAAAAAAATAAAATTAAATTTCATCTAAATTCACTCAAATTTAACTCCTCCAACAAAAAACTCATCAAAATTAAAAAAAATCGAAGATTGTTTCAAATTACTTTATTATAATTTGACTAAAAATTTATATAAAATCCAAAAAAATAGAAGTAAATTACATCTAAATTCACTCAAATTTAACTCGTCCAACAAAAAAACTTATCAAAATCCAAAAAAATCGAAGTTGGTTTCAAATTACTTTATTACAATTTGACTAAAAATTTAAATGAAACCAAAAAAAATAGAAGTAAGTTTCATCTAAATTCACTCAAATTTAACTCCTCCATAAAAAAACTCATCAAAAATCCAAAAAAATTGAAGTTGGTTCAAATTCCTTTATTACAATTTGACTAAAAATTTATATAAAATTAAAAAAAATAGAAGTAAATTTCATCTAAATTCACTCAAATTTAACTCTACCAACAAAAAAACGCATCAAAATCCAAAAAAATCGAAGTTGGTTTCAAATTACTTTATTACAATTTGACTAAAAATTTATATAAAATTAAAAAAAAGAAGTAAATTTCATCTAAATTCAATCAAATTTAACTCCTCCAACAAAAAAACTCATCAAAATCCAAAAAAATCGATGTTGGTTTCAAATTACTTTATTACAGTTTGACTAAAAATTTATATAAAATCCAAAAAAATAAAATTAAATTTCATATAAATTCACTCAAATTTAACTCCTCCAACAAAAAAACTCATCAAAATCCAAAAAAATCGAAGTTGGTTTCAAATTACTTTATTACAATTTGACTAAAAATTTATATAAAATCCAAAAAAATAAAATTAAATTTCATATAAATTCACTCAAATTTAACTCCTCCAACAAAAAAACTCATCAAATTTAAAAAAAATCGAAGATTGTTTCAAATTACTTTATTACAATTTGACTAAAAATTTATATAAAATCCAAAAAAATAAAATTAAATTTCATCTAAATTCACTCAAATTTAACTCCTCCAACAAAAAACTCATCAAAATCCAAAAAAATCGAAGTTGGTTTCAAATTACTTTATTACAATTTGACTAAAAATTTATATAAAATCCAAAAAAATAAAATTAAATTTCATCTAAATTCACTCAAATTTAACTCCTCCAACAAAAAAACTCATCAAAATTAAAAAAAATCGAAGATTGTTTCAAATTACTTTATTACAATTTGACTAAAAATTTATATAAAATCCAAAAAAATAAAATTAAATTTCATCTAAATTCACTCAAATTTAACTCCTCCAACAAAAAAACTCATCAAAATCCAAAAAAATCGAAGTTGGTTTCAAATTACTTTATTACAGTTTGACTAAAAATTTATATAAAATCCAAAAAAATAAAATTAAATTTCATCTAAATTCACTCAAATTTAACTCCTCCAACAAAAAAACTCATCAAAATCCAAAAAAATCGAAGTTGGTTTCAAATTACTTTATTACAATTTGACTAAAAATTTATATAAAATCCAAAAAAATAAAATTAAATTTCATCTAAATTCACTCAAATTTAACTCCTCCAACAAAAAACTCATCAAAATCCAAAAAAATCGAAGTTGGTTTCAAATTACTTTATTACAATTTGACTAAAAATTTATATAAAATAAAAAAAATAGAAGTAAATTTCATCTAAATTCACTCAAATTTAACTCCTCCAACAAAAAAACTTATCAAAATCCAACAAAATCGAAGTTGGTTTCAAATTACTTTATTACAATTTGACTAAAAATTTATATAAAATCAAAAAAAAATACAAGTAAATTTCATCTAAATTCACTCAAATTTAACTCCTCCAACAAAAAAACTCATCAAAATCCAAAAAAATCGAAGTTGGTTTCAAATTACTTTATTACAATTTGACTAAAAATTTATATAAAATTAAAAACAATAGAAGTAAATTTCATCTAAATTCACTCAAATTTAACTCTACCAACAAAAAAAATCATCAAAATCCAAAAAAAATCGAAGTTGGTTTCAAATTACTTTATTACAATTTGACTAAAAATTTATATAAAATTAAAAAAAATAGAAGTAAATTTCATCTAAATTCAATCAAATTTAACTCCTCCAACAAAAAAACTCATCAAAATCCAAAAAAATCGAAGTTGGTTTAAAATTACTTTATTACAATTTGACTAAAATTTATATTAAATAAAAAAAAATAGAAGTAAATTTCATCTAAATTCACTCAAATTTAACCCCTCCAACAAAAAAACATATCAAAATAAAAAAAAATCGAAGTTGGTTTCAAATTACTTTATTACAATTTGACTAAAAATTTATATAAAATAAAAAAAAATAGAAGTAAATTTCATCTAAATTCACTCAAATTTAACTCCTCCAACAAAAAAACTCATCAAAATCCAAAAAAATCGAAGTTGGTTTCAAATTACTTTATTACAATTTGACTAAAAATTTATATAAAATCCAAAAAAATAAAATTAAATTTCATCTAAATTCACTCAAATTTAACTCCTCCAACAAAAAACTCATCAAAATTAAAAAAAATCGAAGATTGTTTCAAATTACTTTATTATAATTTGACTAAAAATTTATATAAAATCCAAAAAAATAGAAGTAAATTACATCTAAATTCACTCAAATTTAACTCGTCCAACAAAAAAACTTATCAAAATCCAAAAAAATCGAAGTTGGTTTCAAATTACTTTATTACAATTTGACTAAAAATTTATATAAAATCAAAAAAAAATACAAGTAAATTTCATCTAAATTCACTCAAATTTAACTCCTCCAACAAAAAAACTCATCAAAATACATAAAAATCGAAATTGGTTTCAAATTACTTTATTACAATTTGACTAAAAATTTATATAAAACAAAAAAAAATAGAAGTAAATTTCATCTAAATTCACTCAAATTTAACTCTACCAACAAAAAAACTCATCAAAATCCAAAAAAATCGAAGTTGGTTTCAAATTACTTTATTACAATTTGACTAAAAATTTATATAAAATTAAAAAAAATAGAAGTAAATTTCATCTAAATTCACTCAAATTTAACTCTACCAACAAAAAAACGCATCAAAATCCAAAAAAATCGAAGTTGGTTTCAAATTACTTTATTACAATTTGACTAAAAATTTATATAAAATTAAAAAAAAGAAGTAAATTTCATCTAAATTCAATCAAATTTAACTCCTCCAACAAAAAAACTCATCAAAATCCAAAAAAATCGATGTTGGTTTCAAATTACTTTATTACAGTTTGACTAAAAATTTATATAAAATCCAAAAAAATAAAATTAAATTTCATATAAATTCACTCAAATTTAACTCCTCCAACAAAAAAACTCATCAAAATCCAAAAAAATCGAAGTTGGTTTCAAATTACTTTATTACAATTTGACTAAAAATTTATATAAAATCCAAAAAAATAAAATTAAATTTCATCTAAATTCACTCAAATTTAACTCCTCCAACAAAAAAACTCATCAAAATCCAAAAAAATCGAAGTTGGTTTCAAATTACTTTATTACAGTTTGACTAAAAATTTATATAAAATCCAAAAAAATAAAATTAAATTTCATCTAAATTCACTCAAATTTAACTCCTCCAACAAAAAAACTCATCAAAATCCAAAAAAATCGAAGTTGGTTTCAAATTACTTTATTACAATTTGACTAAAAATTTATATAAAATCCAAAAAAATAAAATTAAATTTCATCTAAATTCACTCAAATTTAACTCCTCCAACAAAAAACTCATCAAAATCCAAAAAAATCGAAGTTGGTTTCAAATTACTTTATTACAATTTGACTAAAAATTTATATAAAATAAAAAAAATAGAAGTAAATTTCATCTAAATTCACTCAAATTTAACTCCTCCAACAAAAAAACTTATCAAAATCCAACAAAATCGAAGTTGGTTTCAAATTACTTTATTACAATTTGACTAAAAATTTATATAAAATCAAAAAAAAATACAAGTAAATTTCATCTAAATTCACTCAAATTTAACTCCTCCAACAAAAAAACTCATCAAAATCCAAAAAAATCGAAGTTGGTTTCAAATTACTTTATTACAATTTGACTAAAAATTTATATAAAATTAAAAAAAATAGAAGTAAATTTCATCTAAATTCACTCAAATTTAACTCCTCCAACAAAAAAACTCATCAAAATTAAAAAAAATCGAAGATTGTTTCAAATTACTTTATTATAATTTGACTAAAAATTTATATAAAAACCAAAAAAATAGAAGTAAATTTCATCTAAATTCACTCAAATTTAACTCGTCCAACAAAAAAACTTATCAAAATCCAAAAAAATCGAAGTTGGTTTCAAATTACTTTATTACAATTTGACTAAAAATTTATATAAAATAAAAAAAAAATACAAGTAAATTTCATCTAAATTCACTCAAATTTAACTCCTCCAAAAAAAAAACTCATCAAAATACATAAAAATCGAAATTGGTTTCAAATTACTTTATTACAATTTGACTAAAAATTTATATAAAACAAAAAAAAATAGAAGTAAATTTCATCTAAATTCACTCAAATTTAACTCTACCAACAAAAAAACTCATCAAAATCCAAAAAAATCGAAGTTGGTTTAAAATTACTTTATTACAATTTGACTAAAATTTATATTAAATAAAAAAAAATAGAAGTAAATTTCATCTAAATTCACTCAAATTTAACCCCTCCAACAAAAAAACATATCAAAATAAAAAAAAATCGAAGTTGGTTTCAAATTACTTTATTACAATTTGACTAAAAATTTATATAAAATAAAAAAAAATAGAAGTAAATTTCATCTAAATTCACTCAAATTTAACTCCTCCAACAAAAAAACTCATCAAAATCCAAAAAAATCGAAGTTGGTTTCAAATTACTTTATTACAATTTGACTAAAAATTTATATAAAATCCAAAAAAATAAAATTAAATTTCATCTAAATTCACTCAAATTTAACTCCTCCAACAAAAAACTCATCAAAATTAAAAAAAATCGAAGATTGTTTCAAATTACTTTATTATAATTTGACTAAAAATTTATATAAAATCCAAAAAAATAGAAGTAAATTACATCTAAATTCACTCAAATTTAACTCGTCCAACAAAAAAACTTATCAAAATCCAAAAAAATCGAAGTTGGTTTCAAATTACTTTATTACAATTTGACTAAAAATTTAAATGAAACCAAAAAAAAATAGAAGTAAGTTTCATCTAAATTCACTCAAATTTAACTCCTCCATAAAAAAACTCATCAAAATCCAAAAAAATTGAAGTTGGTTCAAATTCCTTTATTACAATTTGGCTAAAAATTTATATAAAATTAAAAAAAATAGAAGTAAATTTCATCTAAATTCACTCAAATTTAACTCTACCAACAAAAAAACGCATCAAAATCCAAAAAAATCGAAGTTGGTTTCAAATTACTTTATTACAATTTGACTAAAAATTTATATAAAATTAAAAAAAAGAAGTAAATTTCATCTAAATTCAATCAAATTTAACTCCTCCAACAAAAAAACTCATCAAAATCCAAAAAAATCGATGTTGGTTTCAAATTACTTTATTACAGTTTGACTAAAAATTTATATAAAATCCAAAAAAATAAAATTAAATTTCATATAAATTCACTCAAATTTAACTCCTCCAACAAAAAAACTCATCAAAATCCAAAAAAATCGAAGTTGGTTTCAAATTACTTTATTACAATTTGACTAAAAATTTATATAAAATCCAAAAAAATAAAATTAAATTTCATATAAATTCACTCAAATTTAACTCCTCCAACAAAAAAACTCATCAAATTTAAAAAAAATCGAAGATTGTTTCAAATTACTTTATTACAATTTGACTAAAAATTTATATAAAATCCAAAAAAATAAAATTAAATTTCATCTAAATTCACTCAAATTTAACTCCTCCAACAAAAAAACTCATCAAAATCCAAAAAAATCGAAGTTGGTTTCAAATTACTTTATTACAGTTTGACTAAAAATTTATATAAAATCCAAAAAAATAAAATTAAATTTCATCTAAATTCACTCAAATTTAACTCCTCCAACAAAAAAACTCATCAAAATCCAAAAAAATCGAAGTTGGTTTCAAATTACTTTATTACAATTTGACTAAAAATTTATATAAAATCCAAAAAAATAAAATTAAATTTCATCTAAATTCACTCAAATTTAACTCCTCCAACAAAAAACTCATCAAAATCCAAAAAAATCGAAGTTGGTTTCAAATTACTTTATTACAATTTGACTAAAAATTTATATAAAATAAAAAAAATAGAAGTAAATTTCATCTAAATTCACTCAAATTTAACTCCTCCAACAAAAAAACTCATCAAAATCCAACAAAATCGAAGTTGGTTTCAAATTACTTTATTACAATTTGACTAAAAATTTATATAAAATCAAAAAAAAATACAAGTAAATTTCATCTAAATTCACTCAAATTTAACTCCTCCAACAAAAAAACTCATCAAAATCCAAAAAAATCGAAGTTGGTTTCAAATTACTTTATTACAATTTGACTAAAAATTTATATAAAATTAAAAAAAATAGAAGTAAATTTCATCTAAATTCACTCAAATTTAACTCCTCCATCAAAAAAACTCATCAAAATTAAAAAAAATCGAAGATTGTTTCAAATTACTTTATTATAATTTGACTAAAAATTTATATAAAAACCAAAAAAATAGAAGTAAATTTCATCTAAATTCACTCAAATTTAACTCCTCCAACAAAAAAACTCATCAAAATCCAAAAAAATCGAAGTTGGTTTCAAATTACTTTATTACAATTTGACTAAAAATTTATATAAAATCCAAAAAAATAAAATTAAATTTCATCTAAATTCACTCAAATTTAACTCCTCCAACAAAAAAACTCATCAAAATTAAAAAAAATCGAAGATTGTTTCAAATTACTTTATTACAATTTGACTAAAAATTTATATAAAATCAAAAAAAAATACAAGTAAATTTCATCTAAATTCACTCAAATTTAACTCCTCCAAAAAAAAAACTCATCAAAATACATAAAAATCGAAATTGGTTTCAAATTACTTTATTACAATTTGACTAAAAATTTATATAAAACAAAAAAAAATAGAAGTAAATTTCATCTAAATTCACTCAAATTTAACTCTACCAACAAAAAAACTCATCAAAATCCAAAAAAATCGAAGTTGGTTTCAAATTACTTTATTACAATTTGACTAAAAATTTATATAAAATTAAAAACAATAGAAGTAAATTTCATCTAAATTCACTCAAATTTAACTCTACCAACAAAAAAAATCATCAAAATCCAAAAAAATCGAAGTTGGTTTCAAATTACTTTATTACAATTTGACTAAAAATTTATATAAAATTAAAAAAAATAGAAGTAAATTTCATCTAAATTCAATCAAATTTAACTCCTCCAACAAAAAAACTCATCAAAATCCAAAAAAATCGAAGTTGGTTTAAAATTACTTTATTACAATTTGACTAAAATTTATATTAAATAAAAAAAAATAGAAGTAAATTTCATCTAAATTCACTCAAATTTAACCCCTCCAACAAAAAAACATATCAAAATAAAAAAAAATCGAAGTTGGTTTCAAATTACTTTATTACAATTTGACTAAAAATTTATATAAAATAAAAAAAAATAGAAGTAAATTTCATCTAAATTCACTCAAATTTAACTCCTCCAACAAAAAAACTCATCAAAATCCAAAAAAATCGAAGTTGGTTTCAAATTACTTTATTACAATTTGACTAAAAATTTATATAAAATCCAAAAAAATAAAATTAAATTTCATCTAAATTCACTCAAATTTAACTCCTCCAACAAAAAACTCATCAAAATTAAAAAAAATCGAAGATTGTTTCAAATTACTTTATTATAATTTGACTAAAAATTTATATAAAATCCAAAAAAATAGAAGTAAATTACATCTAAATTCACTCAAATTTAACTCGTCCAACAAAAAAACTTATCAAAATCCAAAAAAATCGAAGTTGGTTTCAAATTACTTTATTACAATTTGACTAAAAATTTATATAAAATCAAAAAAAAATACAAGTAAATTTCATCTAAATTCACTCAAATTTAACTCCTCCAACAAAAAAACTCATCAAAATACATAAAAATCGAAATTGGTTTCAAATTACTTTATTACAATTTGACTAAAAATTTATATAAAACAAAAAAAAATAGAAGTAAATTTCATCTAAATTCACTCAAATTTAACTCTACCAACAAAAAAACTCATCAAAATCCAAAAAAATCGAAGTTGGTTTCAAATTACTTTATTACAATTTGACTAAAAATTTATATAAAATTAAAAAAAATAGAAGTAAATTTCATCTAAATTCACTCAAATTTAACTCTACCAACAAAAAAACGCATCAAAATCCAAAAAAATCGAAGTTGGTTTCAAATTACTTTATTACAATTTGACTAAAAATTTATATAAAATTAAAAAAAAGAAGTAAATTTCATCTAAATTCAATCAAATTTAACTCCTCCAACAAAAAAACTCATCAAAATCCAAAAAAATCGATGTTGGTTTCAAATTACTTTATTACAGTTTGACTAAAAATTTATATAAAATAAAAAAAATAGAAGTAAATTTCATCTAAATTCACTCAAATTTAACTCCTCCTACAAAAAAACTCATCAAAATCCAAAAAAATCGAAGTTGGTTTAAAATTACTTTATTACAATTTGACTAAAAATTTATATTAAATAAAAAAAAAATAGAAGTAAATTTCATCTAAATTCACTCAAATTTAACTCTACCAACAAAAAAACTCATCAAAATCCAAAAAAATCGAAGTTGGTTTCAAATTACTTTATTACAATTTGACTAAAAATTTATATAAAATAAAAAAAATAGAAGTAAATTTCATCTAAATTCACTCAAATTTAACTCCTCCTACAAAAAAACTCATCAAAATCCAAAAAAATCGAAGTTGGTTTAAAATTACTTTATTACAATTTGACTAAAAATTTATATTAAATAAAAAAAAATAGAAGTAAATTTCATCTAAATTCACTCAAATTTAACCCCTCCAACAAAAAAACTCATCAAAATAAAAAAAAATCGAAGTTGGTTTCAAATTACTTTATTACAATTTGACTAAAAATTTATATAAAATCCAAAAAAATAAAATTAAATTTCATCTAAATTCACTCAAATTTAACTCCTCCAACAAAAAAACTCATCAAAATTAAAAAAAATCGAAGATTGTTTCAAATTACTTTATTACAATTTGACTAAAAATTTATATAAAATCCAAAAAAATAAAATTAAATTTCATCTAAATTCACTCAAATTTAACTCCTCCAACAAAAAAACTCATCAAAATCCAAAAAAATCGAAGTTGGTTTCAAATTACTTTATTACAGTTTGACTAAAAATTTATATAAAATCCAAAAAAATAAAATTAAATTTCATCTAAATTCACTCAAATTTAACTCCTCCAACAAAAAAACTCATCAAAATCCAAAATAATCGAAGTTGGTTTCAAATTACTTTATTACAATTTGACTAAAAATTTATATAAAATCCAAAAAAATAAAATTAAATTTCATCTAAATTCACTCAAATTTAACTCCTCCAACAAAAAACTCATCAAAATCCAAAAAAATCGAAGTTGGTTTCAAATTACTTTATTACAATTTGACTAAAAATTTATATAAAATAAAAAAAATAGAAGTAAATTTCATCTAAATTCACTCAAATTTAACTCCTCCAACAAAAAAACTTATCAAAATCCAACAAAATCGAAGTTGGTTTCAAATTACTTTATTACAATTTGACTAAAAATTTATATAAAATCAAAAAAAAATACAAGTAAATTTCATCTAAATTCACTCAAATTTAACTCCTCCAACAAAAAAACTCATCAAAATCCAAAAAAATCGAAGTTGGTTTCAAATTACTTTATTACAATTTGACTAAAAATTTATATAAAATTAAAAAAAATAGAAGTAAATTTCATCTAAATTCACTCAAATTTAACTCCTCCAACAAAAAAACTCATCAAAATCCAAAAAAATCGAAGTTGGTTTCTAATTACTTTATTACAATTTGACTTAAAATTTATATAAAATTAAAAACAATAGAAGTAAATTTCATCTAAATTCACTCAAATTTAACTCTACCAACAAAAAAACTCATCAAAATCCAAAAAAATCGAAGTTGGTTTCAAATTACTTTATTACAATTTGACTAAAAATTTATATAAAATTAAAAAAAATAGAAGTAAATTTCATCTAAATTCAATCAAATTTAACTCCTCCAACAAAAAAACTCATCAAAATCCAAAAAAATCGAAGTTGGTTTCAAATTACTTTATTACAATTTGACTAAAAATTTATATAAAATAAAAAAAAATAGAAGTAAATTTCATCTAAATTCACTCAAATTTAACTCCTCCAACAAAAAAACTCATCAAAATCCAAAAAAATCGAAGTTGGTTTCAAATTACTTTATTACAATTTGACTAAAAATTTATATAAAATCCAAAAAAATAAAATTAAATTTCATCTAAATTCACTCAAGTTTAACTCCTCCAACAAAAAACTCATCAAAATTAAAAAAAATCGAAGATTGTTTCAAATTACTTTATTATAATTTGACTAAAAATTTATATAAAATCCAAAAAAATAGAAGTAAATTACATCTAAATTCACTCAAATTTAACTCGTCCAACAAAAAAACTTATCAAAATCCAAAAAAATCGAAGTTGGTTTCAAATTACTTTATTACAATTTGACTAAAAATTTATATAAAATCAAAAAAAAATACAAGTAAATTTCATCTAAATTCACTCAAATTTAACTCCTCCAACAAAAAAACTCATCAAAATACATAAAAATCGAAATTGGTTTCAAATTACTTTATTACAATTTGACTAAAAATTTATATAAAACAAAAAAAAATAGAAGTAAATTTCATCTAAATTCACTCAAATTTAACTCTACCAACAAAAAAACTCATCAAAATCCAAAAAAATCGAAGTTGGTTTCAAATTACTTTATTACAATTTGACTAAAAATTTATATAAAATTAAAAAAAATAGAAGTAAATTTCATCTAAATTCACTCAAATTTAACTCTACCAACAAAAAAACGCATCAAAATCCAAAAAAATCGAAGTTGGTTTCAAATTACTTTATTACAATTTGACTAAAAATTTATATAAAATTAAAAAAAAGAAGTAAATTTCATCTAAATTCAATCAAATTTAACTCCTCCAACAAAAAAACTCATCAAAATCCAAAAAAATCGATGTTGGTTTCAAATTACTTTATTACAGTTTGACTAAAAATTTATATAAAATAAAAAAAATAGAAGTAAATTTCATCTAAATTCACTCAAATTTAACTCCTCCTACAAAAAAACTCATCAAAATCCAAAAAAATCGAAGTTGGTTTAAAATTACTTTATTACAATTTGACTAAAAATTTATATTAAATAAAAAAAAATAGAAGTAAATTTCATCTAAATTCACTCAAATTTAACTCTACCAACAAAAAAACTCATCAAAATCCAAAAAAATCGAAGTTGGTTTCAAATTACTTTATTACAATTTGACTAAAAATTTATATAAAATAAAAAAAATAGAAGTAAATTTCATCTAAATTCACTCAAATTTAACTCCTCCTACAAAAAAACTCATCAAAATCCAAAAAAATCGAAGTTGGTTTAAAATTACTTTATTACAATTTGACTAAAAATTTATATTAAATAAAAAAAAATAGAAGTAAATTTCATCTAAATTCACTCAAATTTAACCCCTCCAACAAAAAAACTCATCAAAATAAAAAAAAATCGAAGTTGGTTTCAAATTACTTTATTACAATTTGACTAAAAATTTATATAAAATCCAAAAAAATAAAATTAAATTTCATCTAAATTCACTCAAATTTAACTCCTCCAACAAAAAAACTCATCAAAATTAAAAAAAATCGAAGATTGTTTCAAATTACTTTATTACAATTTGACTAAAAATTTATATAAAATCCAAAAAAATAAAATTAAATTTCATCTAAATTCACTCAAATTTAACTCCTCCAACAAAAAAACTCATCAAAATCCAAAAAAATCGAAGTTGGTTTCAAATTACTTTATTACAGTTTGACTAAAAATTTATATAAAATCCAAAAAAATAAAATTAAATTTCATCTAAATTCACTCAAATTTAACTCCTCCAACAAAAAACTCATCAAAATCCAAAAAAATCGAAGTTGGTTTCAAATTACTTTATTACAATTTGACTAAAAATTTATATAAAATAAAAAAAATAGAAGTAAATTTCATCTAAATTCACTCAAATTTAACTCCTCCAACAAAAAAACTTATCAAAATCCAACAAAATCGAAGTTGGTTTCAAATTACTTTATTACAATTTGACTAAAAATTTATATAAAATCAAAAAAAAATACAAGTAAATTTCATCTAAATTCACTCAAATTTAACTCCTCCAACAAAAAAACT
The DNA here is from genome assembly GCA_963855975.1 of Andrena chrysosceles. Classification (NCBI taxonomy): domain Eukaryota; kingdom Metazoa; phylum Arthropoda; class Insecta; order Hymenoptera; family Andrenidae; genus Andrena; species Andrena chrysosceles. The sequence goes on along the minus strand of CAWLCU010000217.1, from coordinate 18,606 downwards.
CATCAAAATCCAAAAAAATCGAAGTTGGTTTCAAATTACTTTATTACAATTTGACTAAAAATTTATATAAAATTAAAAAAAATAGAAGTAAATTTCATCTAAATTCACTCAAATTTAACTCCTCCAACAAAAAAACTCATCAAAATCCAAAAAAATCGAAGTTGGTTTCTAATTACTTTATTACAATTTGACTTAAAATTTATATAAAATTAAAAACAATAGAAGTAAATTTCATCTAAATTCACTCAAATTTAACTCTACCAACAAAAAAACTCATCAAAATCCAAAAAAATCGAAGTTGGTTTCAAATTACTTTATTACAATTTGACTAAAAATTTATATAAAATTAAAAAAAATAGAAGTAAATTTCATCTAAATTCAATCAAATTTAACTCCTCCAACAAAAAAACTCATCAAAATCCAAAAAAATCGAAGTTGGTTTCAAATTACTTTATTACAATTTGACTAAAAATTTATATAAAATAAAAAAAAATAGAAGTAAATTTCATCTAAATTCACTCAAATTTAACTCCTCCAACAAAAAAACTCATCAAAATCCAAAAAAATCGAAGTTGGTTTCAAATTACTTTATTACAATTTGACTAAAAATTTATATAAAATCCAAAAAAATAAAATTAAATTTCATCTAAATTCACTCAAGTTTAACTCCTCCAACAAAAAACTCATCAAAATTAAAAAAAATCGAAGATTGTTTCAAATTACTTTATTATAATTTGACTAAAAATTTATATAAAATCCAAAAAAATAGAAGTAAATTACATCTAAATTCACTCAAATTTAACTCGTCCAACAAAAAAACTTATCAAAATCCAAAAAAATCGAAGTTGGTTTCAAATTACTTTATTACAATTTGACTAAAAATTTATATAAAATCAAAAAAAAATACAAGTAAATTTCATCTAAATTCACTCAAATTTAACTCCTCCAACAAAAAAACTCATCAAAATACATAAAAATCGAAATTGGTTTCAAATTACTTTATTACAATTTGACTAAAAATTTATATAAAACAAAAAAAAATAGAAGTAAATTTCATCTAAATTCACTCAAATTTAACTCTACCAACAAAAAAACTCATCAAAATCCAAAAAAATCGAAGTTGGTTTCAAATTACTTTATTACAATTTGACTAAAAATTTATATAAAATTAAAAAAAATAGAAGTAAATTTCATCTAAATTCACTCAAATTTAACTCTACCAACAAAAAAACGCATCAAAATCCAAAAAAATCGAAGTTGGTTTCAAATTACTTTATTACAATTTGACTAAAAATTTATATAAAATTAAAAAAAAGAAGTAAATTTCATCTAAATTCAATCAAATTTAACTCCTCCAACAAAAAAACTCATCAAAATCCAAAAAAATCGATGTTGGTTTCAAATTACTTTATTACAGTTTGACTAAAAATTTATATAAAATAAAAAAAATAGAAGTAAATTTCATCTAAATTCACTCAAATTTAACTCCTCCTACAAAAAAACTCATCAAAATCCAAAAAAATCGAAGTTGGTTTAAAATTACTTTATTACAATTTGACTAAAAATTTATATTAAATAAAAAAAAATAGAAGTAAATTTCATCTAAATTCACTCAAATTTAACTCTACCAACAAAAAAACTCATCAAAATCCAAAAAAATCGAAGTTGGTTTCAAATTACTTTATTACAATTTGACTAAAAATTTATATAAAATAAAAAAAATAGAAGTAAATTTCATCTAAATTCACTCAAATTTAACTCCTCCTACAAAAAAACTCATCAAAATCCAAAAAAATCGAAGTTGGTTTAAAATTACTTTATTACAATTTGACTAAAAATTTATATTAAATAAAAAAAAATAGAAGTAAATTTCATCTAAATTCACTCAAATTTAACCCCTCCAACAAAAAAACTCATCAAAATAAAAAAAAATCGAAGTTGGTTTCAAATTACTTTATTACAATTTGACTAAAAATTTATATAAAATCCAAAAAAATAAAATTAAATTTCATCTAAATTCACTCAAATTTAACTCCTCCAACAAAAAAACTCATCAAAATTAAAAAAAATCGAAGATTGTTTCAAATTACTTTATTACAATTTGACTAAAAATTTATATAAAATCCAAAAAAATAAAATTAAATTTCATCTAAATTCACTCAAATTTAACTCCTCCAACAAAAAAACTCATCAAAATCCAAAAAAATCGAAGTTGGTTTCAAATTACTTTATTACAGTTTGACTAAAAATTTATATAAAATCCAAAAAAATAAAATTAAATTTCATCTAAATTCACTCAAATTTAACTCCTCCAACAAAAAAACTCATCAAAATCCAAAAAAATCGAAGTTGGTTTCAAATTACTTTATTACAATTTGACTAAAAATTTATATAAAATCCAAAAAAATAAAATTAAATTTCATCTAAATTCACTCAAATTTAACTCCTCCAACAAAAAACTCATCAAAATCCAAAAAAATCGAAGTTGGTTTCAAATTACTTTATTACAATTTGACTAAAAATTTATATAAAATAAAAAAAATAGAAGTAAATTTCATCTAAATTCACTCAAATTTAACTCCTCCAACAAAAAAACTTATCAAAATCCAACAAAATCGAAGTTGGTTTCAAATTACTTTATTACAATTTGACTAAAAATTTATATAAAATCAAAAAAAAAATACAAGTAAATTTCATCTAAATTCACTCAAATTTAACTCCTCCAACAAAAAAACTCATCAAAATCCAAAAAAATCGAAGTTGGTTTCAAATTACTTTATTACAATTTGACTAAAAATTTATATAAAATTAAAAAAAATAGAAGTAAATTTCATCTAAATTCACTCAAATTTAACTCCTCCAACAAAAAAACTCATCAAAATCCAAAAAAATCGAAGTTGGTTTCTAATTACTTTATTACAATTTGACTTAAAATTTATATAAAATTAAAAACAATAGAAGTAAATTTCATCTAAATTCACTCAAATTTAACTCTACCAACAAAAAAACTCATCAAAATCCAAAAAAATCGAAGTTGGTTTCAAATTACTTTATTACAATTTGACTAAAAATTTATATAAAATTAAAAAAAATAGAAGTAAATTTCATCTAAATTCAATCAAATTTAACTCCTCCAACAAAAAAACTCATCAAAATCCAAAAAAATCGAAGTTGGTTTAAAATTACTTTATTACAATTTGACTAAAAATTTATATTAAATAAAAAAAAATAGAAGTAAATTTCATCTAAATTCACTCAAATTTAACCCCTCCAACAAAAAAACTCAACAAAATCAAAAAAATCGAAGTTGGTTTCAAATTACTTTATTACAATTTGACTAAAAATTTATATAAAATAAAAAAAAATAGAAGTAAATTTCATCTAAATTCACTCAAATTTAACTCCTCCAACAAAAAAACTTATCAAAATCCAACAAAATCGATGTTGGTTTCAAATTACTTTATTACAATTTGACTAAAAATTTATATAAAATCAAAAAAAAATACAAGTAAATTTCATCTAAATTCACTCAAATTTAACTCCTCCAACAAAAAAACTCATCAAAATCCAAAAAAATCGAAGTTGGTTTCAAATTACTTTATTACAATTTGACTAAAAATTTATATAAAATTAAAAAAAATAGAAGTAAATTTCATCTAAATTCACTCAAATTTAACTCCTCCAACAAAAAAACTCATCAAAATCCAAAAAAATCGAAGTTGGTTTCTAATTACTTTATTACAATTTGACTTAAAATTTATATAAAATTAAAAACAATAGAAGTAAATTTCATCTAAATTCACTCAAATTTAACTCTACCAACAAAAAAACTCATCAAAATCCAAAAAAATCGAAGTTGGTTTCAAATTACTTTATTACAATTTGACTAAAAATTTATATAAAATTAAAAAAAATAGAAGTAAATTTCATCTAAATTCAATCAAATTTAACTCCTCCAACAAAAAAACTCATCAAAATCCAAAAAAATCGAAGTTGGTTTAAAATTACTTTATTACAATTTGACTAAAAATTTATATTAAATAAAAAAAAAATAGAAGTAAATTTCATCTAAATTCACTCAAATTTAACCCCTCCAACAAAAAAACTCAACAAAATCAAAAAAATCGAAGTTGGTTTCAAATTACTTTATTACAATTTGACTAAAAATTTATATAAAATAAAAAAAAATAGAAGTAAATTTCATCTAAATTCACTCAAATTTAACTCCTCCAACAAAAAAACTCATCAAAATCCAAAAAAATCGAAGTTGGTTTCAAATTACTTTATTACAATTTGACTAAAAATTTATATAAAATCCAAAAAAATAAAATTAAATTTCATCTAAATTCACTCAAATTTAACTCCTCCAACAAAAAAACTCATCAAAATCCAAAAAAATCGAAGTTGGTTTCAAATTACTTTATTACAATTTGACTAAAAATTTATATAAAATCCAAAAAAATAAAATTAAATTTCATCTAAATTCACTCAAATTTAACTCCTCCAACAAAAAACTCATCAAAATCCAAAAAAATCGAAGTTGGTTTCAAATTACTTTATTACAATTTGACTAAAAATTTATATAAAATAAAAAAAAAATACAAGTAAATTTCATCTAAATTCACTCAAATTTAACTCCTCCAAAAAAAAAACTCATCAAAATACATAAAAATCGAAATTGGTTTCAAATTACTTTATTACAATTTGACTAAAAATTTATATAAAACAAAAAAAAATAGAAGTAAATTTCATCTAAATTCACTCAAATTTAACTCTACCAACAAAAAAACTCATCAAAATCCAAAAAAATCGAAGTTGGTTTCAAATTACTTTATTACAATTTGACTAAAAATTTATATAAAATTAAAAACAATAGAAGTAAATTTCATCTAAATTCACTCAAATTTAACTCTACCAACAAAAAAACTCATCAAAATCCAAAAAAATCGAAGTTGGTTTCAAATTACTTTATTACAATTTGACTAAAAATTTATATAAAATTAAAAAAAATAGAAGTAAATTTCATCTAAATTCAATCAAATTTAACTCCTCCAACAAAAAAACTCATCAAAATCCAAAAAAATCGAAGTTGGTTTAAAATTACTTTATTACAATTTGACTAAAATTTATATTAAATAAAAAAAAATAGAAGTAAATTTCATCTAAATTCACTCAAATTTAACCCCTCCAACAAAAAAACATATCAAAATAAAAAAAAATCGAAGTTGGTTTCAAATTACTTTATTACAATTTGACTAAAAATTTATATAAAATAAAAAAAAATAGAAGTAAATTTCATCTAAATTCAATCAAATTTAACTCCTCCAACAAAAAAACTCATCAAAATCCAAAAAAATCGAAGTTGGTTTAAAATTACTTTATTACAATTTGACTAAAAATTTATATTAAATAAAAAAAAAATAGAAGTAAATTTCATCTAAATTCACTCAAATTTAACCCCTCCAACAAAAAAACTCAACAAAATCAAAAAAATCGAAGTTGGTTTCAAATTACTTTATAACAATTTGACTAAAAATTTATATAAAATAAAAAAAAATAGAAGTAAATTTCATCTAAATTCACTCAAATTTAACTCCTCCAACAAAAAAACTCATCAAAATCCAAAAAAATCGAAGTTGGTTTCAAATTACTTTATTACAATTTGACTAAAAATTTATATAAAATCCAAAAAAATAAAATTAAATTTCATCTAAATTCACTCAAATTTAACTCCTCCAACAAAAAAACTCATCAAAATCCAAAAAAATCGAAGTTGGTTTCAAATTACTTTATTACAATTTGACTAAAAATTTATATAAAATCCAAAAAAATAAAATTAAATTTCATCTAAATTCACTCAAATTTAACTCCTCCAACAAAAAACTCATCAAAATCCAAAAAAATCGAAGTTGGTTTCAAATTACTTTATTACAATTTGACTAAAAATTTATATAAAATAAAAAAAAATACAAGTAAATTTCATCTAAATTCACTCAAATTTAACTCCTCCAAAAAAAAAACTCATCAAAATACATAAAAATCGAAATTGGTTTCAAATTACTTTATTACAATTTGACTAAAAATTTATATAAAACAAAAAAAAATAGAAGTAAATTTCATCTAAATTCACTCAAATTTAACTCTACCAACAAAAAAACTCATCAAAATCCAAAAAAATCGAAGTTGGTTTCAAATTACTTTATTACAATTTGACTAAAAATTTATATAAAATTAAAAACAATAGAAGTAAATTTCATCTAAATTCACTCAAATTTAACTCTACCAACAAAAAAACTCATCAAAATCCAAAAAAATCGAAGTTGGTTTCAAATTACTTTATTACAATTTGACTAAAAATTTATATAAAATTAAAAAAAATAGAAGTAAATTTCATCTAAATTCAATCAAATTTAACTCCTCCAACAAAAAAACTCATCAAAATCCAAAAAAATCGAAGTTGGTTTAAAATTACTTTATTACAATTTGACTAAAATTTATATTAAATAAAAAAAAATAGAAGTAAATTTCATCTAAATTCACTCAAATTTAACCCCTCCAACAAAAAAACATATCAAAATAAAAAAAAATCGAAGTTGGTTTCAAATTACTTTATTACAATTTGACTAAAAATTTATATAAAATAAAAAAAAATAGAAGTAAATTTCATCTAAATTCACTCAAATTTAACTCCTCCAACAAAAAAACTCATCAAAATCCAAAAAAATCGAAGTTGGTTTCAAATTACTTTATTACAATTTGACTAAAAATTTATATAAAATAAAAAAAATAGAAGTAAATTTCATCTAAATTCACTCAAATTTAACTCGTCCAACAAAAAAACTTATCAAAATCCAAAAAAATCGAAGTTGGTTTCAAATTACTTTATTACAATTTGACTAAAAATTTAAATGAAACCAAAAAAAAATAGAAGTAAGTTTCATCTAAATTCACTCAAATTTAACTCCTCCATAAAAAAACTCATCAAAATCCAAAAAAATTGAAGTTGGTTCAAATTCCTTTATTACAATTTGGCTAAAAATTTATATAAAATTAAAAAAAATAGAAGTAAATTTCATCTAAATTCACTCAAATTTAACTCTACCAACAAAAAAACGCATCAAAATCCAAAAAAATCGAAGTTGGTTTCAAATTACTTTATTACAATTTGACTAAAAATTTATATAAAATTAAAAAAAAGAAGTAAATTTCATCTAAATTCAATCAAATTTAACTCCTCCAACAAAAAAACTCATCAAAATCCAAAAAAATCGATGTTGGTTTCAAATTACTTTATTACAGTTTGACTAAAAATTTATATAAAATCCAAAAAAATAAAATTAAATTTCATATAAATTCACTCAAATTTAACTCCTCCAACAAAAAAACTCATCAAAATCCAAAAAAATCGAAGTTGGTTTCAAATTACTTTATTACAATTTGACTAAAAATTTATATAAAATCCAAAAAAATAAAATTAAATTTCATATAAATTCACTCAAATTTAACTCCTCCAACAAAAAAACTCATCAAATTTAAAAAAAATCGAAGATTGTTTCAAATTACTTTATTACAATTTGACTAAAAATTTATATAAAATCCAAAAAAATAAAATTAAATTTCATCTAAATTCACTCAAATTTAACTCCTCCAACAAAAAAACTCATCAAAATCCAAAAAAATCGAAGTTGGTTTCAAATTACTTTATTACAATTTGACTAAAAATTTATATAAAATCCAAAAAAATAAAATTAAATTTCATCTAAATTCACTCAAGTTTAACTCCTCCAACAAAAAACTCATCAAAATTAAAAAAAATCGAAGATTGTTTCAAATTACTTTATTATAATTTGACTAAAAATTTATATAAAATCCAAAAAAATAGAAGTAAATTACATCTAAATTCACTCAAATTTAACTCGTCCAACAAAAAAACTTATCAAAATCCAAAAAAATCGAAGTTGGTTTCAAATTACTTTATTACAATTTGACTAAAAATTTATATAAAATCAAAAAAAAATACAAGTAAATTTCATCTAAATTCACTCAAATTTAACTCCTCCAACAAAAAAACTCATCAAAATACATAAAAATCGAAATTGGTTTCAAATTACTTTATTACAATTTGACTAAAAATTTATATAAAACAAAAAAAAATAGAAGTAAATTTCATCTAAATTCACTCAAATTTAACTCTACCAACAAAAAAACTCATCAAAATCCAAAAAAATCGAAGTTGGTTTCAAATTACTTTATTACAATTTGACTAAAAATTTATATAAAATTAAAAAAAATAGAAGTAAATTTCATCTAAATTCACTCAAATTTAACTCTACCAACAAAAAAACGCATCAAAATCCAAAAAAATCGAAGTTGGTTTCAAATTACTTTATTACAATTTGACTAAAAATTTATATAAAATTAAAAAAAAGAAGTAAATTTCATCTAAATTCAATCAAATTTAACTCCTCCAACAAAAAAACTCATCAAAATCCAAAAAAATCGATGTTGGTTTCAAATTACTTTATTACAGTTTGACTAAAAATTTATATAAAATAAAAAAAATAGAAGTAAATTTCATCTAAATTCACTCAAATTTAACTCCTCCTACAAAAAAACTCATCAAAATCCAAAAAAATCGAAGTTGGTTTAAAATTACTTTATTACAATTTGACTAAAAATTTATATTAAATAAAAAAAAATAGAAGTAAATTTCATCTAAATTCACTCAAATTTAACTCTACCAACAAAAAAACTCATCAAAATCCAAAAAAATCGAAGTTGGTTTCAAATTACTTTATTACAATTTGACTAAAAATTTATATAAAATAAAAAAAATAGAAGTAAATTTCATCTAAATTCACTCAAATTTAACTCCTCCTACAAAAAAACTCATCAAAATCCAAAAAAATCGAAGTTGGTTTAAAATTACTTTATTACAATTTGACTAAAAATTTATATTAAATAAAAAAAAATAGAAGTAAATTTCATCTAAATTCACTCAAATTTAACCCCTCCAACAAAAAAACTCATCAAAATAAAAAAAAATCGAAGTTGGTTTCAAATTACTTTATTACAATTTGACTAAAAATTTATATAAAATCCAAAAAAATAAAATTAAATTTCATCTAAATTCACTCAAATTTAACTCCTCCAACAAAAAAACTCATCAAAATTAAAAAAAATCGAAGATTGTTTCAAATTACTTTATTACAATTTGACTAAAAATTTATATAAAATCCAAAAAAATAAAATTAAATTTCATCTAAATTCACTCAAATTTAACTCCTCCAACAAAAAAACTCATCAAAATCCAAAAAAATCGAAGTTGGTTTCAAATTACTTTATTACAGTTTGACTAAAAATTTATATAAAATCCAAAAAAATAAAATTAAATTTCATCTAAATTCACTCAAATTTAACTCCTCCAACAAAAAAACTCATCAAAATCCAAAAAAATCGAAGTTGGTTTCAAATTACTTTATTACAATTTGACTAAAAATTTATATAAAATCCAAAAAAATAAAATTAAATTTCATCTAAATTCACTCAAATTTAACTCCTCCAACAAAAAACTCATCAAAATCCAAAAAAATCGAAGTTGGTTTCAAATTACTTTATTACAATTTGACTAAAAATTTATATAAAATAAAAAAAATAGAAGTAAATTTCATCTAAATTCACTCAAATTTAACTCCTCCAACAAAAAAACTTATCAAAATCCAACAAAATCGAAGTTGGTTTCAAATTACTTTATTACAATTTGACTAAAAATTTATATAAAATCAAAAAAAAAATACAAGTAAATTTCATCTAAATTCACTCAAATTTAACTCCTCCAACAAAAAAACTCATCAAAATCCAAAAAAATCGAAGTTGGTTTCAAATTACTTTATTACAATTTGACTAAAAATTTATATAAAATTAAAAAAAATAGAAGTAAATTTCATCTAAATTCACTCAAATTTAACTCCTCCAACAAAAAAACTCATCAAAATCCAAAAAAATCGAAGTTGGTTTCTAATTACTTTATTACAATTTGACTTAAAATTTATATAAAATTAAAAACAATAGAAGTAAATTTCATCTAAATTCACTCAAATTTAACTCTACCAACAAAAAAACTCATCAAAATCCAAAAAAATCGAAGTTGGTTTCAAATTACTTTATTACAATTTGACTAAAAATTTATATAAAATTAAAAAAAATAGAAGTAAATTTCATCTAAATTCAATCAAATTTAACTCCTCCAACAAAAAAACTCATCAAAATCCAAAAAAATCGAAGTTGGTTTAAAATTACTTTATTACAATTTGACTAAAAATTTATATTAAATAAAAAAAAATAGAAGTAAATTTCATCTAAATTCACTCAAATTTAACCCCTCCAACAAAAAAACTCAACAAAATCAAAAAAATCGAAGTTGGTTTCAAATTACTTTATTACAATTTGACTAAAAATTTATATAAAATAAAAAAAAATAGAAGTAAATTTCATCTAAATTCACTCAAATTTAACTCCTCCAACAAAAAAACTTATCAAAATCCAACAAAATCGATGTTGGTTTCAAATTACTTTATTACAATTTGACTAAAAATTTATATAAAATCAAAAAAAAATACAAGTAAATTTCATCTAAATTCACTCAAATTTAACTCCTCCAACAAAAAAACTCATCAAAATCCAAAAAAATCGAAGTTGGTTTCAAATTACTTTATTACAATTTGACTAAAAATTTATATAAAATTAAAAAAAATAGAAGTAAATTTCATCTAAATTCACTCAAATTTAACTCCTCCAACAAAAAAACTCATCAAAATCCAAAAAAATCGAAGTTGGTTTCTAATTACTTTATTACAATTTGACTTAAAATTTATATAAAATTAAAAACAATAGAAGTAAATTTCATCTAAATTCACTCAAATTTAACTCTACCAACAAAAAAACTCATCAAAATCCAAAAAAATCGAAGTTGGTTTCAAATTACTTTATTACAATTTGACTAAAAATTTATATAAAATTAAAAAAAATAGAAGTAAATTTCATCTAAATTCAATCAAATTTAACTCCTCCAACAAAAAAACTCATCAAAATCCAAAAAAATCGAAGTTGGTTTAAAATTACTTTATTACAATTTGACTAAAAATTTATATTAAATAAAAAAAAAATAGAAGTAAATTTCATCTAAATTCACTCAAATTTAACCCCTCCAACAAAAAAACTCAACAAAATCAAAAAAATCGAAGTTGGTTTCAAATTACTTTATTACAATTTGACTAAAAATTTATATAAAATAAAAAAAAATAGAAGTAAATTTCATCTAAATTCACTCAAATTTAACTCCTCCAACAAAAAAACTCATCAAAATCCAAAAAAATCGAAGTTGGTTTCAAATTACTTTATTACAATTTGACTAAAAATTTATATAAAATCCAAAAAAATAAAATTAAATTTCATCTAAATTCACTCAAATTTAACTCCTCCAACAAAAAAACTCATCAAAATCCAAAAAAATCGAAGTTGGTTTCAAATTACTTTATTACAATTTGACTAAAAATTTATATAAAATCCAAAAAAATAAAATTAAATTTCATCTAAATTCACTCAAATTTAACTCCTCCAACAAAAAACTCATCAAAATCCAAAAAAATCGAAGTTGGTTTCAAATTACTTTATTACAATTTGACTAAAAATTTATATAAAATAAAAAAAAAATACAAGTAAATTTCATCTAAATTCACTCAAATTTAACTCCTCCAAAAAAAAAACTCATCAAAATACATAAAAATCGAAATTGGTTTCAAATTACTTTATTACAATTTGACTAAAAATTTATATAAAACAAAAAAAAATAGAAGTAAATTTCATCTAAATTCACTCAAATTTAACTCTACCAACAAAAAAACTCATCAAAATCCAAAAAAATCGAAGTTGGTTTCAAATTACTTTATTACAATTTGACTAAAAATTTATATAAAATTAAAAACAATAGAAGTAAATTTCATCTAAATTCACTCAAATTTAACTCTACCAACAAAAAAACTCATCAAAATCCAAAAAAATCGAAGTTGGTTTCAAATTACTTTATTACAATTTGACTAAAAATTTATATAAAATTAAAAAAAATAGAAGTAAATTTCATCTAAATTCAATCAAATTTAACTCCTCCAACAAAAAAACTCATCAAAATCCAAAAAAATCGAAGTTGGTTTAAAATTACTTTATTACAATTTGACTAAAATTTATATTAAATAAAAAAAAATAGAAGTAAATTTCATCTAAATTCACTCAAATTTAACCCCTCCAACAAAAAAACATATCAAAATAAAAAAAAATCGAAGTTGGTTTCAAATTACTTTATTACAATTTGACTAAAAATTTATATAAAATAAAAAAAAATAGAAGTAAATTTCATCTAAATTCAATCAAATTTAACTCCTCCAACAAAAAAACTCATCAAAATCCAAAAAAATCGAAGTTGGTTTAAAATTACTTTATTACAATTTGACTAAAAATTTATATTAAATAAAAAAAAAATAGAAGTAAATTTCATCTAAATTCACTCAAATTTAACCCCTCCAACAAAAAAACTCAACAAAATCAAAAAAATCGAAGTTGGTTTCAAATTACTTTATAACAATTTGACTAAAAATTTATATAAAATAAAAAAAAATAGAAGTAAATTTCATCTAAATTCACTCAAATTTAACTCCTCCAACAAAAAAACTCATCAAAATCCAAAAAAATCGAAGTTGGTTTCAAATTACTTTATTACAATTTGACTAAAAATTTATATAAAATCCAAAAAAATAAAATTAAATTTCATCTAAATTCACTCAAATTTAACTCCTCCAACAAAAAAACTCATCAAAATCCAAAAAAATCGAAGTTGGTTTCAAATTACTTTATTACAATTTGACTAAAAATTTATATAAAATCCAAAAAAATAAAATTAAATTTCATCTAAATTCACTCAAATTTAACTCCTCCAACAAAAAACTCATCAAAATCCAAAAAAATCGAAGTTGGTTTCAAATTACTTTATTACAATTTGACTAAAAATTTATATAAAATAAAAAAAAATACAAGTAAATTTCATCTAAATTCACTCAAATTTAACTCCTCCAAAAAAAAAACTCATCAAAATACATAAAAATCGAAATTGGTTTCAAATTACTTTATTACAATTTGACTAAAAATTTATATAAAACAAAAAAAAATAGAAGTAAATTTCATCTAAATTCACTCAAATTTAACTCTACCAACAAAAAAACTCATCAAAATCCAAAAAAATCGAAGTTGGTTTCAAATTACTTTATTACAATTTGACTAAAAATTTATATAAAATTAAAAACAATAGAAGTAAATTTCATCTAAATTCACTCAAATTTAACTCTACCAACAAAAAAACTCATCAAAATCCAAAAAAATCGAAGTTGGTTTCAAATTACTTTATTACAATTTGACTAAAAATTTATATAAAATTAAAAAAAATAGAAGTAAATTTCATCTAAATTCAATCAAATTTAACTCCTCCAACAAAAAAACTCATCAAAATCCAAAAAAATCGAAGTTGGTTTAAAATTACTTTATTACAATTTGACTAAAATTTATATTAAATAAAAAAAAATAGAAGTAAATTTCATCTAAATTCACTCAAATTTAACCCCTCCAACAAAAAAACATATCAAAATAAAAAAAAATCGAAGTTGGTTTCAAATTACTTTATTACAATTTGACTAAAAATTTATATAAAATAAAAAAAAATAGAAGTAAATTTCATCTAAATTCACTCAAATTTAACTCCTCCAACAAAAAAACTCATCAAAATCCAAAAAAATCGAAGTTGGTTTCAAATTACTTTATTACAATTTGACTAAAAATTTATATAAAATAAAAAAAATAGAAGTAAATTTCATCTAAATTCACTCAAATTTAACTCGTCCAACAAAAAAACTTATCAAAATCCAAAAAAATCGAAGTTGGTTTCAAATTACTTTATTACAATTTGACTAAAAATTTAAATGAAACCAAAAAAAAATAGAAGTAAGTTTCATCTAAATTCACTCAAATTTAACTCCTCCATAAAAAAACTCATCAAAATCCAAAAAAATTGAAGTTGGTTCAAATTCCTTTATTACAATTTGGCTAAAAATTTATATAAAATTAAAAAAAATAGAAGTAAATTTCATCTAAATTCACTCAAATTTAACTCTACCAACAAAAAAACGCATCAAAATCCAAAAAAATCGAAGTTGGTTTCAAATTACTTTATTACAATTTGACTAAAAATTTATATAAAATTAAAAAAAAGAAGTAAATTTCATCTAAATTCAATCAAATTTAACTCCTCCAACAAAAAAACTCATCAAAATCCAAAAAAATCGATGTTGGTTTCAAATTACTTTATTACAGTTTGACTAAAAATTTATATAAAATCCAAAAAAATAAAATTAAATTTCATATAAATTCACTCAAATTTAACTCCTCCAACAAAAAAACTCATCAAAATCCAAAAAAATCGAAGTTGGTTTCAAATTACTTTATTACAATTTGACTAAAAATTTATATAAAATCCAAAAAAATAAAATTAAATTTCATATAAATTCACTCAAATTTAACTCCTCCAACAAAAAAACTCATCAAATTTAAAAAAAATCGAAGATTGTTTCAAATTACTTTATTACAATTTGACTAAAAATTTATATAAAATCCAAAAAAATAAAATTAAATTTCATCTAAATTCACTCAAATTTAACTCCTCCAACAAAAAAACTCATCAAAATCCAAAAAAATCGAAGTTGGTTTCAAATTACTTTATTACAGTTTGACTAAAAATTTATATAAAATCCAAAAAAATAAAATTAAATTTCATCTAAATTCACTCAAATTTAACTCCTCCAACAAAAAAACTCATCAAAATCCAAAAAAATCGAAGTTGGTTTCAAATTACTTTATTACAATTTGACTAAAAATTTATATAAAATCCAAAAAAATAAAATTAAATTTCATCTAAATTCACTCAAATTTAACTCCTCCAACAAAAAACTCATCAAAATCCAAAAAAATCGAAGTTGGTTTCAAATTACTTTATTACAATTTGACTAAAAATTTATATAAAATAAAAAAAATAGAAGTAAATTTCATCTAAATTCACTCAAATTTAACTCCTCCAACAAAAAAACTCATCAAAATCCAACAAAATCGAAGTTGGTTTCAAATTACTTTATTACAATTTGACTAAAAATTTATATAAAATCAAAAAAAAATACAAGTAAATTTCATCTAAATTCACTCAAATTTAACTCCTCCAACAAAAAAACTCATCAAAATCCAAAAAAATCGAAGTTGGTTTCAAATTACTTTATTACAATTTGACTAAAAATTTATATAAAATTAAAAAAAATAGAAGTAAATTTCATCTAAATTCACTCAAATTTAACTCCTCCATCAAAAAAACTCATCAAAATTAAAAAAAATCGAAGATTGTTTCAAATTACTTTATTATAATTTGACTAAAAATTTATATAAAAACCAAAAAAATAGAAGTAAATTTCATCTAAATTCACTCAAATTTAACTCCTCCAACAAAAAAACTCATCAAAATCCAAAAAAATCGAAGTTGGTTTCAAATTACTTTATTACAATTTGACTAAAAATTTATATAAAATCCAAAAAAATAAAATTAAATTTCATCTAAATTCACTCAAATTTAACTCCTCCAACAAAAAAACTCATCAAAATTAAAAAAAATCGAAGATTGTTTCAAATTACTTTATTACAATTTGACTAAAAATTTATATAAAATCAAAAAAAAATACAAGTAAATTTCATCTAAATTCACTCAAATTTAACTCCTCCAAAAAAAAAACTCATCAAAATACATAAAAATCGAAATTGGTTTCAAATTACTTTATTACAATTTGACTAAAAATTTATATAAAACAAAAAAAAATAGAAGTAAATTTCATCTAAATTCACTCAAATTTAACTCTACCAACAAAAAAACTCATCAAAATCCAAAAAAATCGAAGTTGGTTTCAAATTACTTTATTACAATTTGACTAAAAATTTATATAAAATTAAAAACAATAGAAGTAAATTTCATCTAAATTCACTCAAATTTAACTCTACCAACAAAAAAAATCATCAAAATCCAAAAAAATCGAAGTTGGTTTCAAATTACTTTATTACAATTTGACTAAAAATTTATATAAAATTAAAAAAAATAGAAGTAAATTTCATCTAAATTCAATCAAATTTAACTCCTCCAACAAAAAAACTCATCAAAATCCAAAAAAATCGAAGTTGGTTTAAAATTACTTTATTACAATTTGACTAAAATTTATATTAAATAAAAAAAAATAGAAGTAAATTTCATCTAAATTCACTCAAATTTAACCCCTCCAACAAAAAAACATATCAAAATAAAAAAAAATCGAAGTTGGTTTCAAATTACTTTATTACAATTTGACTAAAAATTTATATAAAATAAAAAAAAATAGAAGTAAATTTCATCTAAATTCACTCAAATTTAACTCCTCCAACAAAAAAACTCATCAAAATCCAAAAAAATCGAAGTTGGTTTCAAATTACTTTATTACAATTTGACTAAAAATTTATATAAAATCCAAAAAAATAAAATTAAATTTCATCTAAATTCACTCAAATTTAACTCCTCCAACAAAAAACTCATCAAAATTAAAAAAAATCGAAGATTGTTTCAAATTACTTTATTATAATTTGACTAAAAATTTATATAAAATCCAAAAAAATAGAAGTAAATTACATCTAAATTCACTCAAATTTAACTCGTCCAACAAAAAAACTTATCAAAATCCAAAAAAATCGAAGTTGGTTTCAAATTACTTTATTACAATTTGACTAAAAATTTATATAAAATCAAAAAAAAATACAAGTAAATTTCATCTAAATTCACTCAAATTTAACTCCTCCAACAAAAAAACTCATCAAAATACATAAAAATCGAAATTGGTTTCAAATTACTTTATTACAATTTGACTAAAAATTTATATAAAACAAAAAAAAATAGAAGTAAATTTCATCTAAATTCACTCAAATTTAACTCTACCAACAAAAAAACTCATCAAAATCCAAAAAAATCGAAGTTGGTTTCAAATTACTTTATTACAATTTGACTAAAAATTTATATAAAATTAAAAAAAATAGAAGTAAATTTCATCTAAATTCACTCAAATTTAACTCTACCAACAAAAAAACGCATCAAAATCCAAAAAAATCGAAGTTGGTTTCAAATTACTTTATTACAATTTGACTAAAAATTTATATAAAATTAAAAAAAAGAAGTAAATTTCATCTAAATTCAATCAAATTTAACTCCTCCAACAAAAAAACTCATCAAAATCCAAAAAAATCGATGTTGGTTTCAAATTACTTTATTACAGTTTGACTAAAAATTTATATAAAATAAAAAAAATAGAAGTAAATTTCATCTAAATTCACTCAAATTTAACTCCTCCTACAAAAAAACTCATCAAAATCCAAAAAAATCGAAGTTGGTTTAAAATTACTTTATTACAATTTGACTAAAAATTTATATTAAATAAAAAAAAAATAGAAGTAAATTTCATCTAAATTCACTCAAATTTAACTCTACCAACAAAAAAACTCATCAAAATCCAAAAAAATCGAAGTTGGTTTCAAATTACTTTATTACAATTTGACTAAAAATTTATATAAAATAAAAAAAATAGAAGTAAATTTCATCTAAATTCACTCAAATTTAACTCCTCCTACAAAAAAACTCATCAAAATCCAAAAAAATCGAAGTTGGTTTAAAATTACTTTATTACAATTTGACTAAAAATTTATATTAAATAAAAAAAAATAGAAGTAAATTTCATCTAAATTCACTCAAATTTAACCCCTCCAACAAAAAAACTCATCAAAATAAAAAAAAATCGAAGTTGGTTTCAAATTACTTTATTACAATTTGACTAAAAATTTATATAAAATCCAAAAAAATAAAATTAAATTTCATCTAAATTCACTCAAATTTAACTCCTCCAACAAAAAAACTCATCAAAATTAAAAAAAATCGAAGATTGTTTCAAATTACTTTATTACAATTTGACTAAAAATTTATATAAAATCCAAAAAAATAAAATTAAATTTCATCTAAATTCACTCAAATTTAACTCCTCCAACAAAAAAACTCATCAAAATCCAAAAAAATCGAAGTTGGTTTCAAATTACTTTATTACAGTTTGACTAAAAATTTATATAAAATCCAAAAAAATAAAATTAAATTTCATCTAAATTCACTCAAATTTAACTCCTCCAACAAAAAAACTCATCAAAATCCAAAATAATCGAAGTTGGTTTCAAATTACTTTATTACAATTTGACTAAAAATTTATATAAAATCCAAAAAATAAAATTAAATTTCATCTAAATTCACTCAAATTTAACTCCTCCAACAAAAAACTCATCAAAATCCAAAAAAATCGAAGTTGGTTTCAAATTACTTTATTACAATTTGACTAAAAATTTATATAAAATAAAAAAAATAGAAGTAAATTTCATCTAAATTCACTCAAATTTAACTCCTCCAACAAAAAAACTTAT